>CAKAJE020000934.1:0-102609 GCA_916610135.2 Macropis europaea | reverse complement strand
TCCCTGAATTCTTATATTAACCTTAATGTAAAATGATCTAATCGGGTCTCTGTTTGCCCTAGCCTAGAAGTTTAATAGTGCTGAGGTGAATGTGTGCGTAATGGATAACTCCGATTTGCGTTACACGCTCAATTTATGTACAATTAATATAACAGAATAAGAACAGGTATTGTCTGCGTCGCACGGTCGTACACGTGGTGAGTCGCAAGAGGTTCTGCCTCGTGTTCTCGTATGGTGACCGCGGCGCGCGGTCAGAAAACAACAGAAAAATCTCGTCGCGCAATCGGCAACCGTCGTCCGTTGCCGGTCTACGACGCGCCTGTGTTCGTACACTTTTAAAGAAAGATAGACCGTAAGCCTTTAAAGAAAAGAAACTAAGCGAGGGTAATATCTCGATCTTTCACGGCAGGGATGTGGTAGCAGTGCCGTAGCTGATCAATTGATCAATAGATCAATATAAAATGATCTAATCGGGTCTCTGTTTGCCCTACCCTAGAAGTTTAATAGTGCGTTTTACTCGACATTTCATGCGCTTTGAGATGCCGCTTAGCCCAATACGCTAACTGAAATAGGAGCGACGTAAATTGAACAAATGTGATAGAATTTCGCTGCATTCATATATTAACCAAAATATAAAATGATCTAATCGGGTCTCTGATTGCCCTATCATAGAAGTTTAATATTGCATTTCACTCATCATTTCATGCGCTTTAAGATGCCGCTTAGCCGAGTAGTTATCTGAAATAGGAGCGACGTAAATTGAACAAATGTGATAGATTTTTGCTGAATTCTTAAATTAACCATACTATAAAATGATCTAACCGGGTCTCTGTTTGCCCTACCCAAGAAGTTTAATAGTGTATTTCACTCGTAATTTCATGCGCTTTGAGATGCCGCTTAGCCCTATACGCTATCTGAAATAGGTGCGACGTAAATTGAACAAATGTGATAGAATTTCGCTGAATTCTTTTATTAACCATAATGTAAAATGATCTAATCGGGTCTCTGTTCGCCCTAGCCGAGAAGTTTATTTGTGCATTTTATTCGCCATTTCATGCGCCTTGAGATGCCGCTTAGCCCAATACGCTATCTGAAATAGGAGCGACGTAAGTTGAACAAATGTGATAGGGTTTCGCTGAATTCTTATATTAACCAAAATATAAAATGATCTAATCGGGTCTCTGATTGCCCTATCATAGAAGGCTAATAGTCCATTTTACTCGCTATTCCACGCGCTTTAATATGCCGACTAGCCCAGTAGGCTATCTGAAATAGGAGTGACGTAAATTGCACAAATGTGATAGAATTACGCTTGACACTTATATTAACCGTAATATGAATTGATCTAATCGGTTCTCTCTTTCCCTTACCCTAGAAATTTAATAGTGTATTTCACTGGTCATTTCATGCGCTTTGAGATGCCGCTTAGCCCAATACGCTATCTGAAATAGGAGCGACGTAAATTTAACAAATGTGATATAATTTCCCTGAATTCTTATATTAACCATAATATAAAATGATCTAATCGGGTCTCTGTTCGCCCTACCCTAGAAGTTTAATAGTGCATTTTACTCGCCATTTCATCCGCTTTGAGAGGCCGCTTAGCCCAATACGCTATCTGAAATAGGAGCGACGTAAATCGAACAAATGTGATAGAATTTCGTTGAATTCTTAAATTAACCATAATATACAATGATCTAATCGGGTCTCTGTTCGCCCTAGCCTAGACGTTTAATAGTGCATTTTACTCGACCTTCCACGCGCTTTAAGATGCCGCCTAGCCCAGTACGCTATCTGAAATACGAGCGACGTAAGTTTAACAAGTGTGATAGAATTACGCTGAATTCTTATATTAACCAAAATATAAAATGATCTAATCGGGTCTCTGATTGCCCTACCCTAGAAGTTTAATAGTGCATTTTACTCGCCATTCCACGCGCTTTAAGATGCCGCTAAGCCCAATACGCTATCTGGAATAGGAGCGACGTAAATTGAACAAACGTGATAGGATTTCGCTGAATTCTTATATTAACCAAAATATAAAATGATCTAATCGGGTCTCTGATTGCCCTATCATAGATGGCTAATAGTGCATTTTACTCGCTATTCCACGCGCTTTAAGGTGCCGGCTAGCCCAGTAGGCTATCTGAAATAGGAGTGACGTAAATTGTACAAATGTGATAGAATTACTCTTAATTCTTTTATTAACCATAATCTAAACTGATATAATCGGGTCTCTGTTTGCCATACCCTAGAAGTTTAATAGTGGATTTTGCTCGCCATTTCATGCGCTTTGAGATGCCGCATAGCCCAGTACGCTATCTGAAATAGGAGCGACGTAAGTTGAACAAAAGCGATAGAATTTCGCTGAATCCTTATATTAACCAAAATATAAAATGATCTAATCGGGTCTCTGATTGCCCTATCATCGAACTTCAATAGTGCATTTTACTCGCCCTTCCACGCGCTTTAAGATGCCGTCTAGCCCAGTAGGCCATCTGAAATAGGAGCGACGTAAATTGAACAAATGTGATAGAATTTCGCTGATTTCTTATATTAACCGTAATATAAAATGATCTAATCGGGTCTCTGTTCGCCCTATCATAGAACTTTAATAGTGCATTTTATTCGCCATTTCATACGCTTTGAGATGCCGCTTAGCCCAATACGCTATCTGAAATAGGAGCGATGTAAATTGAACAAATGTGATAGAATTTCGCTGAATTCATATATTGACCATAATGTAAAATGATCTAATCGGGTCTCCGTTCGCCCTAGCCTAGAAGTTTAATGGTGCATTTTATTCGCCATTTCATGCGCTTTGAGATGCCGCTTAGCCCAATACGCTATCTGAAATAGGAGCGACGTAAATTGAACAAATGTGATAGAATTTCCCTGAAATCTTATATTGAACAAAATATAAAATGATCTAATTGGGGCTCTGATTGCCCTATCATAGAAGTTTAGCAGTGCATTTTACTCGCCCTTCCAGGCGCTTTAAGATACCGTCTAGCCCAATACGCTATCTGAAATAGAGCGACGTAAATTGAACAAATGTGATAGAATTTCCCCGAAATCTTATATTGAACAAAATATAAAATGATCTAATCGGGTCTCTGATTGCCCTATCATAGAAGTTTAGTAGTGCATTTTACTCGCCCTTCCACGCGCTTTAAGATGCCGTCTAGCCCAGTACGCTATCTGAAATAGGAGCGACGTAAGTTGAACAAATGTGATACAGTTACGCTGAATTCTTAGATTAACCGTAATATAAAATGATCTAATCGGGTCTCTGTTTGCCTTACCGTAGAAGTTTAATAGTGCATTGTACTCGCCATTTCATGCGCTTTGAGATGCCGCGTAGCACAATACGCTATCTGAAATGGGAGCGACGTAAATTGAACAAATGTGATAGAATTTCGCTGAATTCTCATATTAACATTAATGTAAACTGATCTAATCGAGTCTCTGTTCGCCCTACCCTAGAAGTTTAATAGTGCATTTCACTCGTCATTTCATGCGCTTTGAGATGCCGCTTAGCCCAATAAGCTATCTGAAATAGGAGCGACGTAAATTGAATAAATGTGATAGAATTTCGCTGAATTCTTATATTAACCAAAATATAAAATGATCTAATCGGGTCACTGATTGCCCTATCATAGAAGTTTAATAGTGCATTTTACTCGCCATTCCACGCTCTTTAAGATGCGCCTAGCCCAGTATGCTATCTGAAATAGGAACGACGTAAATTGAACAAATGTGATAGAATTTTGCTGAATTCTTATACTAACCGTAATATAAAATGATCTAATCGGGTCTCTGTTTGCCTTACCCTAGAAGTTTAATAGTGCATTTTACTCGCCATTCCACGCGCTTTAAGATGGCGCCTAGCCCAGTACGCTATCAGAAATAGGAGCGATGTAAGTTGAACAAATGTGATAGAATTTCGCTGAATTCTTTTATTAACCATAATTTAAAATGATGTAATCGGGTCTCTGTTCGCCCTAGCCTAGAAGTTTAGCAGTGCATTTTATTCACCATTTCATGCGCTTTGAGATGCCGCGTAGCCCCATACGCTATCTGAAATAGGAGCGACGTAAATTGAACAAATGTGATAGAATTTCCCTGAAATCTTATATTGAACAAAATATAAAATGATCTAATTGGGTCTCTGATTGCCCTATCATCGAAGTTCAATAGTGCATTTTACTCGCCCTTCCACGCGCTTTAAGATGCCGTCTAGCCCAGTACGCCATCTGAAATAGGAGCGACGTAAGTTGAACAAATGTGATAGAATTACGCTGAATTCTTATATTAACCGAAATATAAAATGATCCAATCGGGTCTCTGTTTGCCTTATCCTAGAAGTTTAATAGTGCATTTTACTCGCCATTTCATGCGCTTTGAGATGCCGCTTAGCCCAATACCCTATCTGAAATAGGATCGACGTTATTTGAACAAATGTGAGAGAATTTCGCTGCATTCTTAAATTCACTATAATATAAAATGAACTAAACGGGTCTCTGTTTGCTCTACCCTAGAAGTTTAATAGTGCATTTTCCTCGCCATTTCATGCGCTTTGAGATGCCGCATAGCCCAATACGCTATCTGAAATAGGAGCCACCTAAATTGAACAAATGTGATAGAATTTCCCTGAATTCTTATATTAACCTCAATGTAAAATGATCTAATCGGGTCTCTGTTTGCCCTAGCCTAGAAGTTTAATAGTGCATTTTATTAGACATTTCATGCGCTTTGAGATGCCGCTTAGCCCAATACGCTATCTGGAATAGGAGCGATGTAAATTGAACAAATGTGATAGAATTTTGCTGAATTCTTTTATTAACCATAATGTAAAATGATCTAATCGTGTCTCTGATTGCCCTATCATAGAACTTTAATAGTGCATTTTATTCGCCATTTCATACGCTTTGAGATGCCGCTTAGCCCAATACGCTATCTGAAATAGGAGCGACGTAAATTGAACAAATGTGATAGAATTTCGTTGAATTCATATATTGACAAAAATATAAAATGAACTAATGGGGTCTCTGATTGCCCTATCATAGAAGTTTAATAGTGCATTTTACTCGCCATTCCACGCGTTTTAAGATGCCGCCTAGCCCAGTACGCTATCTGAAATAGGAGCGACGTAAATTGCACAAATGTGATTGAATTTTGCTGAATTCTTAAATTAACCATAATATAAAATGATCTAATAGGGTCTCTGTTTGCCCTACCCTAGAAGTTTAATAGTGCATTTTACACGCCATTCCACGCGCTTTAAGATGCCGCCCAGCCCAGTACGCTATCTGAAATAGGAACGACGTAAATTGAACAAATGTGATACAATTTCCCTGAATTCATATATTAACCAAAATAAAAAATGATCTAATCAGGTCTCTGATTGCCCTAGCATAGAAGTTTAATAGTGCATTTTACTCGCCATTCCGAGCGCGATAAGATGCCGCATAGCCCAATACGCTATCTGAAATAGGAGCGACGTAAATTGAACAAATGTGATAGAATTTCGCTGAATTCTTAAATTAACTATAATATAAAATGATCTAATCGGGTCACTGATTGCCCTATCCTAGAAGTTTAATAGAGCATTTTACTTGCCATTTCATGCGCTTTGAGATGCCGGTTAGCCCAATACGCTAACTGAAATAGGAGCGACGTAAATAGAACAAATGTGATAGGATTTCCCGGAAATCTTATATTAAACAAAATATAAAATGATCTAATCTGGTCTCTGACTGCCCTATCATTGAAGTTTAACAGTGCATTTTACTCGCCATTCCACGCGCTTTAAGATGCCGCCTAGCCCAGTACGCTATCTGAAATAGGAGCGACGGAAATTGAACAAATGTGATAGAATTTCACTGAATTCTTATATTAACCAAAATATAAAATGATCTAATCGGGTCTCTGATTGCCCTATCATAGAAGTTTAGTAGTGCATATTACTCGCCATTCCACGCGCTTTAAGATGCCGCCTAGCCCAGTACGCTATCTGAAATAGGAGCGACGGAAATTGAACAAATGTGATAGAATTTTGCTGAATTCTTAAATTAACCATAATATAAAATGATCTAATCGGGTCTCTGATTGCCCTATCATAGAAGTTTAATCGTGCATTTTACTCGCCATTCCACGCGCTTTAAGATGCCGCTTAGCCCAGTACGCTATCTGAAATAGGAGCGACGTAAATTGAACAAATGTGATAGAATTTCACTGAATTCTTATATTAACCAAAATATAAAATGATCTAATCGGGTCTCTGATTGCCCTATCATAGAAGTTTAATAGTGCATTTTACTCGCCATTTCATGCGCCTTCAGATGCCGCTTAGCCCAATAAGCTATCTGAAATAGGAGCGACGTAAATTGAACAAATGTGATAGAATTTCCCTGAAACCTTATATTAAACAAAATATAAAATGATCTAATCGGGTCTCTGATTGCCCTATCATAGAAGTTTAGTAGTGCATATTACGCGCCATTCCACGCGCTTTAAGATGCCGCCTAGCCCAGTACGCTATCTGAAATAGGAGCGACGTAAATTGAACAAATGTGATAAAATTTTGCTGACATCTTAAATTAACCATAATATAAAATGATCTCATCGGGTCTCTGTTTGCCCTACCCTAGAAGTTTAATAGTGCATTTTACTCGCCATTTCATGCGCTTTGAGATGCCGCTTAGCCCAATACGCTATCTGAAATATGAGCGACACGAATTGAACAAATGTGATAGAATTTCCCTGAAATCTTGTATTAAACAAAATATAAAATGATGTAATCGCGTCTCTGATTGCCCTATCATACAAGTTTAACAGTGCATTTCACTCGTCATTTCATGCGCTTTGACATGCCGCTTAGCCCAATAAGCTAACTGAAATAGAAGCGACGTAAATTGAACGAATGTGATAGAATTTCCCTGAAATCTTATATTAAACAAAATATAAAATGAGCTAATCGGGTCTCTGATTGCCCTATCATAAAAGTTGAGCAGTGCATTTCACTCGTCATTTCATGCGCTTTGACATGCCGCTTAGCCCAATAAGCTATCTGAAATAGGAGCGACGAAAATTGAACAAATGTGATAGAATTTCCCTGAAATCTTATATTAAACAAAATATAAAATGAGCTAATCGGGTCTCTGATTGCCCTATCATAGAAGTTTAGTAGTGCATTTTACTCGCCATTCCACGAGCTTTAAGATGCCGCCTAGCACAGTACGCTATCTGAAATAGCAGCGACGTAAGTTGAACAAATGTGATAGAATTTCGCAGAATTCTTATATTAACCAAAATATAAAATGATCTAATCTGGTCTCTGTTCGCCCTAGCCTAGAAGTTTAATAGTGCATTTTGTTCGCCATTTCATGCGCTTTGAGATGCCGCTAAGCCCAATAAGCTGTCTGAAATAAGAGCGACGTAAATTGAACAAATGTGATAGAATCTCGCTGAATACTTATATTACCCTTAATGTAAAATGATCTAATCGTGACTCTGTTCGCCCTACCCCAGAAGTTTAATAGTGCATTTCACTCGCCATTTCATGCGCTTTGAGATGACGCTTAACCCAATACGCTATCTGAAATAGGAGCGACGTAAGTTGAACAAATGTGACAGAATTACGCTGCATTCTTATATTCACCTTAATGTAAAATGATCTCTTCGGGTCTCTGTTCGCCCTGCCCTAGAAGTATAATAGTGCATTTCACTCGTCATTTCATGCGCTTTGAGATGCCGCGTAGCCCAATACGCTATCTGAAATAAGAGCGACGTAAATTGAACAAATGTGATAGAATTTCGCTGAATTCTTATATTAACCAAAGTATAAAATGATCTAGTCTGGTCTCTGATTGCCCTATCATAGAAGTTTAATAGTGCATATCACTCGTCATTTCATGCGCTTTGAGATGCCGCTAAGCACAATAAGCTATCTGGAATAGCAGCGACGTAAATTGAACAAATGTGAAAGAATTACGCGGCATTCTTATATTAACCGTAATATAAAATGGTCTAATCTGGTCTCTGTTTGCCTTATCCTAGAAGTTTAATAGTGCATTTTACTCGCCATTTCACGCGCTTTAAGATGCCGCCTAGCCCAGTACGCTGCCTGAAATAGGAGCGACATAAGTTGAACAAATGTGATAGAATTACGCTGAATTCTTATATTAACCATAATATAAAATGATCTAATCGGGTCTCTGTTTGCCCTACCCTAATAGTTTAATTGTGCATTTTACTCGCCATTTCATGCGGTTTGAGATGCCGCTTATCCCAATACGCTATCTGAAATAGGAGCGACGTAAGTTGAACAAATGTGATAGAATTTCGCTGACATCTTAAATTAACCATAATATAAAATGATCTAATCGGGTCTCTGTTTGCCCCACCCTAGAAGTTTAATAGTGCATTTCACTCGACATTTCATGCGCTTTGAGATGCCGCTAAGCACAATAAGCTATCTGGAATAGCAGGGACGTAAATTGAACAAATGTGAAAGAATTACGCCGCATTCTTATATTAACCGTAATATAAAATGATCTAATCGGGTCTCTGTTTGCCTTATCCTAGAAGTTTAATAGTGCATTTTACTCGCCATTCCACGCGCTTTAAGATGCCGCCTAGCCCAGTACGCTACCTGAAATAGGTGCGGCGTAAGTTGAACAAATGTGATAGAATTACGCTGATTTCTTATATTAACCGTAATATAAAATGATCTAATCGGGTCTCTGTTTGCCTTATCCTAGAAGTTTGATAGTGCATTTTACTGGCCATTTCATGCGCTTTGAGATGCAGCTTAGCCCAATACGCTATCTGAAATAGGAGCGACGTAAACTGAACAAATGTGATAGAATTTTGCTGAATTCTTAAATTAACCACAATATAAAATGATCTAATCGGGTCTCTGTTTGCCCTACCCTAGTAGTTTAATTGTGCATTTTACTCGCCATTTCATGCGCTTTTCGATGCCGCTTATTCCAATACGCTATCTGAAATAGGAGCGACGTACGTTGAACAAATGTGATAGAATTTCGCTGAATTCTTTTAAGAACCAGAATGTAAAATGATCTAATCGGGTCTCTGTTCGCCCTAGCCTAGAAGTTTAATAGCGCATTTTATTCGCCATTTCATGCGCCTTGAGATGCCGCTTAGCCCAATACGCTATCTGAAATAGGAGCGACGTAAATTGAACAAATGTGATAGAATTTCCCTGAAATCTTATATTAAACAAAATATAAAATGATCTAATCGGGTCTCTGATTGCCCTATCATAGAAGTTTAGCAGTGCATTTTACTCGCCATTCCACGCGCTTTAAGATGCCGCCTAGCCCAGTACGCTATCTAAATTAGGAGCGACGTAAGTAGAACGAAATGTGATAGAATTACGCAGAATTCTTATATTAACCGTAATATAAAATGATCTAATCGGGTCTCTGTTTGCCTTATCCTAGAAGTTTAGTATTGCATTTTACTCGCCATTTCATGCGCTTTGAGATACCGCTTAGCCCAATACGCTATCTGAAATAGGAGCGACGTAAATTGAACAAATGTGATAGAATTTCGCTGAATTCTTAAATTAACTATAATATAAAATGATCTAATCGGGTCACTGATTGCCCTACCCTAGAAGTTTAATAGTGCATTTTGCTCGCCATTTCATGCGCTTTGAGATGCCGCTTAGCCCAATACGCTATCTGAAATATGAGCGACGTAAATTAAACAAATGTGATAGAATTTCGCTGAATTCTTAAATTAACTATAATATAAAATGATCTAATCGGGTCTCTGTTTGCCTTATCCTAGAAGTTTAATAGGGCATTTTACTCGCCATTTCATGCGCTTTGAGATGCCGCTTAGCCCAATACGCTATCTGGAATAGGAGCGACGTAAATTGAACAAATGTGATAGAATTTCCGTGAATTCTTATATTAACCTCAATATAAAATGATCTAATCGGGTCTCTGTTCGCCCTACCATAGAAGTCTTATAGTGCACTTCACTCGCCATTTCATGCGCTTTGAGATGCCGCTTAGCCCAATACGCTATCTGAAATAGGAGCGACCTAAATTGAACGAATGTGACAGAATCTTGCTGAATTCTTAAATTAACCATAATATAAAATGATCTAATCGGGTATCTGTTTGCCTTATCATAGAAGTTTAATAGTGCATTTTACTCGCCATTTCATGCGCCTTCAGATGCCGCTTAGCCCAATAAGCTATCTGAAATAGGAGCGACGTAAATTGAACAAATGTGATAGAATTTCCCTGAAACCTTATATTAAACAAAATATAAAATGATCTAATCGGGTCTCTGATTGCCCTATCATAGAAGTTTAGTAGTGCATATTACGCGCCATTCCACGCGCTTTAAGATGCCGCCTAGCCCAGTACGCTATCTGAAATAGGAGCGACGTAAATTGAACAAATGTGATAAAATTTTGCTGAAATCTTAAATTAACCATAATATAAAATGATCTCATCGGGTCTCTGTTTGCCCTACCCTAGAAGTTTAATAGTGCATTTTACTCGCCATTTCATGCGCTTTGAGATGCCGCTTAGCCCAATACGCTATCTGAAATATGAGCGACACGAATTGAACAAATGTGATAGAATTTCCCTGAAATCTTGTATTAAACAAAATATAAAATGATCTAATCGCGTCTCTGATTGCCCTATCATACAAGTTTAACAGTGCATTTCACTCGTCATTTCATGCGCTTTGACATGCCGCTTAGCCCAATAAGCTAACTGCAATAGAAGCGACGTAAATTGAACAAATGTGATAGAATTTCCCTGAAATCTTATATTAAACAAAATATAAAATGAGCTAATCGGGTCTCTGATTGCCCTATCATAAAAGTTGAGCAGTGCATTTTACTCGCCATTCCACGCGCTTTAAGATGGCGCCTAGCCCAGTACGCTATCTGAAATAGGAGCGACGTAAGTTGAACAAATGTGATAGAATTTCGCTGAGTTCTTTTATTAACCATAATGTAAAATGATCTGCTCGGGTCTCTGTTCGCCCTAGCCTAGAAGTTTAATAGTGCATTCCACTCGTCATTTCATGCGCTTTGAGATGCCGCTGAGCCCAATAAGCTACCTGTAATAGGAGCGACGTAAATTGAACAAATGTGATAGAATTTCGATGAATTCTTAAATTAACCATAATATAAAATAACCGAATCGGGTCCCTGTTTGCCCTACCCTAGAAGTTTAATAGTGCATTTCACTCGTCATTTCATGCGCTTTGAGATGCCGCTAAGCCCAATAAGCTATCTGTAATAGAAGCGACGTAAATTGAACAAATGTGATAGAATTTCGTTGAATTCTTATATTAACCAAAATATAAAATGATCTAATCGGGTCTCTGATTGCCCTATCATAGAAGTTTAGTAGTGCATTTTACTCGCCATTCCACGAGCTTTAAGATGCCGCCTAGCACAGTACGCTATCTGAAATAGCAGCGACGTAAGTTGAACAAATGTGATAGAATTTCGCAGAATTCTTATATTAACCAAAATATAAAATGATCTAATCTGGTCTCTGTTCGCCCTAGCCTAGAAGTTTAATAGTGCATTTTGTTCGCCATTTCATGCGCTTTGAGATGCCGCTAAGCCCAATAAGCTGTCTGAAATAAGAGCGACGTAAATTGAACAAATGTGATAGAATCTCGCTGAATACTTATATTACCCTTAATGTAAAATGATCTAATCGGGACTCTGTTCGCCCTACCCCAGAAGTTTAATAGTGCATTTCACTCGCCATTTCATGCGCTTTGAGATGACGCTTAACCCAATACGCTATCTGAAATAGGAGCGACGTAAGTTGAACAAATGTGACAGAATTACGCTGCATTCTTATATTCACCTTAATGTAAAATGATCTCTTCGGGTCTCTGTTCGCCCTGCCCTAGAAGTATAATAGTGCATTTCACTCGTCATTTCATGCGCTTTGAGATGCCGCGTAGCCCAATACGCTATCTGAAATAAGAGCGACGTAAATTGAACAAATGTGATAGAATTTCGCTGAATTCTTATATTAACCAAAGTATAAAATGATCTAGTCTGGTCTCTGATTGCCCTATCATAGAAGTTTAATAGTGCATATCACTCGTCATTTCATGCGCTTTGAGATGCCGCTAAGCACAATAAGCTATCTGGAATAGCAGCGACGTAAATTGAACAAATGTGAAAGAATTACGCGGCATTCTTATATTAACCGTAATATAAAATGGTCTAATCTGGTCTCTGTTTGCCTTATCCTAGAAGTTTAATAGTGCATTTTACTCGACATTTCATGCCCTTTACGATGCCGCGTAGCCCAGTACGCTGCCTGAAATAGGAGCGACATAAGTTGAACAAATGTGATAGAATTACGCTGAATTCTTATATTAACCATAATATAAAATGATCTAATCGGGTCTCTGTTTGCCCTACCCTAATAGTTTAATTGTGCATTTTACTCGCCATTTCATGCGGTTTGAGATGCCGCTTATCCCAATACGCTATCTGAAATAGGAGCGACGTAAGTTGAACAAATGTGATAGAATTTCGCTGACATCTTAAATTAACCATAATATAAAATGATCTAATCGGGTCTCTGTTTGCCCTACCCTAGAAGTTTAATAGTGCATTTCACTCGACATTTCATGCGCTTTGAGATGCCGCTAAGCACAATAAGCTATCTGGAATAGCAGGGACGTAAATTGAACAAATGTGAAAGAATTACGCCGCATTCTTATATTAACCGTAATATAAAATGATCTAATCGGGTCTCTGTTTGCCTTATCCTAGAAGTTTAATAGTGCATTTTACTCGCCATTCCACGCGCTTTAAGATGCCGCCTAGCCCAGTACGCTACCTGAAATAGGTGCGGCGTAAGTTGAACAAATGTGATAGAATTACGCTGATTTCTTATATTAACCGTAATATAAAATGATCTAATCGGGTCTCTGTTTGCCTTATCCTAGAAGTTTGATAGTGCATTTTACTGGCCATTTCATGCGCTTTGAGATGCAGCTTAGCCCAATACGCTATCTGAAATAGGAGCGGCGTAAACTGAACAAATGTGATAGAATTTTGCTGAATTCTTAAATTAACCACAATATAAAATGATCTAATCGGGTCTCTGTTTGCCCTACCCTAGTAGTTTAATTGTGCATTTTACTCGCCATTTCATGCGCTTTTCGATGCCGCTTATTCCAATACGCTATCTGAAATAGGAGCGACGTACGTTGAACAAATGTGATAGAATTTCGCTGAATTCTTTTAAGAACCAGAATGTAAAATGATCTAATCGGGTCTCTGTTCGCCCTAGCCTAGAAGTTTAATAGCGCATTTTATTCGCCATTTCATGCGCCTTGAGATGCCGCTTAGCCCAATACGCTATCTGAAATAGGAGCGACGTAAATTGAACAAATGTGATAGAATTTCCCTGAAATCTTATATTAAACAAAATATAAAATGATCTAATCGGGTCTCTGATTGCCCTATCATAGAAGTTTAGCAGTGCATTTTACTCGCCATTCCACGCGCTTTAAGATGCCGCCTAGCCCAGTACGCTATCTAAATTAGGAGCGACGTAAGTAGAACGAAATGTGATAGAATTACGCAGAATTCTTATATTAACCGTAATATAAAATGATCTAATCGGGTCTCTGTTTGCCTTATCCTAGAAGTTTAGTATTGCATTTTACTCGCCATTTCATGCGCTTTGAGATACCGCTTAGCCCAATACGCTATCTGAAATAGGAGCGACGTAAATTGAACAAATGTGATAGAATTTCGCTGAATTCTTAAATTAACTATAATATAAAATGATCTAATCGGGTCACTGATTGCCCTACCCTAGAAGTTTAATAGTGCATTTTGCTCGCCATTTCATGCGCTTTGAGATGCCGCTTAGCCCAATACGCTATCTGAAATATGAGCGACGTAAATTAAACAAATGTGATAGAATTTCGCTGAATTCTTAAATTAACTATAATATAAAATGATCTAATCGGGTCTCTGTTTGCCTTATCCTAGAAGTTTAATAGCGCATTTTACTCGCCATTTCATGCGCTTTGAGATGCCGCTTAGCCCAATACGCTATCTGGAATAGGAGCGACGTAAATTGAACAAATGTGATAGAATTTCCGTGAATTCTTATATTAACCTCAATATAAAATGATCTAATCGGGTCTCTGTTCGCCCTACCATAGAAGTCTTATAGTGCACTTCACTCGCCATTTCATGCGCTTTGAGATGCCGCTTAGCCCAATACGCTATCTGAAATAGGAGCGACCTAAATTGAACGAATGTGATAGAATCTTGCTGAATTCTTAAATTAACCATAATATAAAATGATCTAATCGGGTATCTGTTTGCCTTATCATAGAAGTTTAATAGTGCATTTTACTCGCCATTTCATGCGCCTTCAGATGCCGCTTAGCCCAATAAGCTATCTGAAATAGGAGCGACGTAAATTGAACAAATGTGATAGAATTTCCCTGAAACCTTATATTAAACAAAATATAAAATGATCTAATCGGGTCTCTGATTGCCCTATCATAGAAGTTTAGTAGTGCATATTACGCGCCATTCCACGCGCTTTAAGATGCCGCCTAGCCCAGTACGCTATCTGAAATAGGAGCGACGTAAATTGAACAAATGTGATAAAATTTTGCTGAAATCTTAAATTAACCATAATATAAAATGATCTCATCGGGTCTCTGTTTGCCCTACCCTAGAAGTTTAATAGTGCATTTTACTCGCCATTTCATGCGCTTTGAGATGCCGCTTAGCCCAATACGCTATCTGAAATATGAGCGACACGAATTGAACAAATGTGATAGAATTTCCCTGAAATCTTGTATTAAACAAAATATAAAATGATCTAATCGCGTCTCTGATTGCCCTATCATACAAGTTTAACAGTGCATTTCACTCGTCATTTCATGCGCTTTGACATGCCGCTTAGCCCAATAAGCTAACTGAAATAGAAGCGACGTAAATTGAACAAATGTGATAGAATTTCCCTGAAATCTTATATTAAACAAAATATAAAATGAGCTAATCGGGTCTCTGATTGCCCTATCATAAAAGTTGAGCAGTGCATTTTACTCGCCATTCCACGCGCTTTAAGATGGCGCCTAGCCCAGTACGCTATCTGAAATAGGAGCGACGTAAGTTGAACAAATGTGATAGAATTTCGCTGAGTTCTTTTATTAACCATAATGTAAAATGATCTGCTCGGGTCTCTGTTCGCCCTAGCCTAGAAGTTTAATAGTGCATTCCACTCGTCATTTCATGCGCTTTGAGATGCCGCTGAGCCCAATAAGCTACCTGTAATAGGAGCGACGTAAATTGAACAAATGTGATAGAATTTCGATGAATTCTTAAATTAACCATAATATAAAATAACCGAATCGGGTCCCTGTTTGCCCTACCCTAGAAGTTTAATAGTGCATTTCACTCGTCATTTCATGCGCTTTGAGATGCCGCTAAGCCCAATAAGCTATCTGTAATAGAAGCGACGTAAATTGAACAAATGTGATAGAATTTCGTTGAATTCTTATATTAACCAAAATATAAAATGATCTAATCGGGTCTCTGATTGCCCTATCATAGAAGTTTAATAGTGCATTTTACTCGCCAGTTCATGCGCCTTCAGATGCCGCTTACCCCAATAAGCTATCTGAAATAGGAGCGACGTAAATTGAACAAATGTGATAGAATTTCCCTGAAATCTTATATTAAACAAAATATAAAATGATATAATCGGGTCTCTGATTGCCCTATCATAGAAGTTTAACAGTGCATTTCACTCGTCATTTCATGCGCTTTGACATGCCGCTTAGCCCAATAAGCTATCTGAAATAGGAGCGACGAAAATTGAACAAATGTGATAGAATTTCCCTGAAATCTTATATTAAACAAAATATAAAATGAGCTAATCGGGTCTCTGATTGCCCTATCATAGAAGTTTAGTAGTGCATTTTACTCGCCATTCCACGAGCTTTAAGATGCCGCCTAGCACAGTACGCTATCTGAAATAGCAGCGACGTAAGTTGAACAAATGTGATAGAATTTCGCAGAATTCTTATATTAACCAAAATATAAAATGATCTAATCTGGTCTCTGTTCGCCCTAGCCTAGAAGTTTAATAGTGCATTTTGTTCGCCATTTCATGCGCTTTGAGATGCCGCTAAGCCCAATAAGCTGTCTGAAATAAGAGCGACGTAAATTGAACAAATGTGATAGAATCTCGCTGAATACTTATATTACCCTTAATGTAAAATGATCTAATCGGGACTCTGTTCGCCCTACCCCAGAAGTTTAATAGTGCATTTCACACGCCATTTCATGCGCTTTGAGATGACGCTTAACCCAATACGCTATCTGAAATAGGAGCGACGTAAGTTGAACAAATGTGACAGAATTACGCTGCACTCTTATATTCACCTTAATGTAAAATGATCTCTTCGGGTCTCTGTTCACCCTGCCCTAGAAGTATAATAGTGCATTTCACTCGTCATTTCATGCGCTTTGAGATGCCGCGTAGCCCAATACGCTATCTGAAATAAGAGCGACGTAAATTGAACAAATGTGATAGAATTTCGCTGAATTCTTATATTAACCAAAGTATAAAATGATCTAGTCTGGTCTCTGATTGCCCTATCATAGAAGTTTAATAGTGCATATCACTCGTCATTTCATGCGCTTTGAGATGCCGCTAAGCACAATAAGCTATCTGGAATAGCAGCGACGTAAATTGAACAAATGTGAAAGAATTACGCGGCATTCTAATATTAACCGTAATATAAAATGGTCTAATCTGGTCTCTGTTTGCCTTATCCTAGAAGTTTAATAGTGCATTTTACTCGCCATTTCACGCGCTTTAAGATGCCGCCTAGCCCAGTACGCTGCCTGAAATAGGAGCGACATAAGTTGAACAAATGTGATAGAATTACGCTGAATTCTTATATTAACCATAATATAAAATGATCTAATCGGGTCTCTGTTTGCCCTACCCTAATAGTTTAATTGTGCATTTTACTCGCCATTTCATGCGGTTTGAGATGCCGCTTATCCCAATACGCTATCTGAAATAGGAGCGACGTAAGTTGAACAAATGTGATAGAATTTCGCTGACATCTTAAATTAACCATAATATAAAATGATCTAATCGGGTCTCTGTTTGCCCTACCCTAGAAGTTTAATAGTGCATTTCACTCGACATTTCATGCGCTTTGAGATGCCGCTAAGCACAATAAGCTATCTGGAATAGCAGGGACGTAAATTGAACAAATGTGAAAGAATTACGCCGCATTCTTATATTAACCGTAATATAAAATGATCTAATCGGGTCTCTGTTTGCCTTATCCTAGATGTTTAATAGTGCATTATACTCGCCATTTCATGCGCTTCGAGATGCCGCGTAGCTCAATACGCTATCTGAAATAGGAGCGACGAAAGTTGAACAAATGTGATAGAATTTCGCTGAATTATTTTATTAACCAGAATGTAAAATGATCTAATCTGGTCTCTGTTCGCCCTACCATAGAAGTCTTATAGTGCATATCACTCGCCATTTCATGCGCTTTGAGATGCCGCTTAGCCCAATACGCTATCTGAAATAGGAGCGACCTAAATTGTACGAATGTGATAGAATTTTGCTGAATTCTTAAATTAACCATAATATAAAATGATCTAATCGGGTCTCTGCTTGCCCTACCCTAGAAGTTTAATAGTGCATTTTACTCGTCATTTCATGCGCTTTGAGATGCCGCTTTGCCCAATACGCTATCTGAAATAGGAGCGACGTAAATTGAACGAATGTGATAGAATTTCGCTCAATTCTTAAATTAACCATAATATAAAATGATATAATCGGGTCTCTGTTTGCCCTACCCTAGAACTTTAATAGTGCATTTTACTCGTCATTTCATGCGCTTTGAGATGCCGCTTAGCCTAATACGCTATCTGAAATTGGAGCGATATAAGTTGAACATATGTGATAGAATTTCACTGAATTCTTTTATTAACCATAATGTAAAATGATCTAATCGGATCTCTGTCCGCCCGAGTCTAGAACTTTAATAGTTCATTTTATTCGCCATTTCATACGGTTTGAGATGCCGCTTTGCCCCATACGCTATCTGAAATAGGAGCGACGTAAATTGAACAAATGTGATAGAATTTCACTGAATTCTTATATTAACCAAAATATAAAATGATCTAATCGGGTCTCTGATTGCCCTAGCATAGAAATTTAATAGTGCATTTTACTCGCCATTCCGAACGCTTTAAGATGCCGCATAGCCCAGTTCGCTATCTGCAATAGGAGCGACGTAAATTGAACAAATGTGATAGAATTTTGCTGAATTCTTAAATTAACCACAGTACAAAATGATCTAATCGGGTCTCTGTTTGCTCTACCCTAGAAGTTTAATAGTGCATTTTGCTCGCCATTTCATGCGCTTTGAGATGCCGCTGAGCCCAATACGCTATTTGAAATAGGAGCGACGTAAATTGAACAAATGTGATAGAATTTCACTGAATTCTTATATTAACCTAAATATAAAATGATCTAATCGGGTCTCTGATTGCCCTATCATAGAAGTTTAGTAGTGCATATTACTCGCCATTCCACGCGCTTTAAGATGCCGCCTAGCCCAGTACGCTATCTGAAATAGGAGCGACGGAAATTGAACAAATGTGATAGAATTTTGCTGAATTCTTAAATTAACCATAATATAAAATGATCTAATCGGGTCTCTGATTGCCCTATCATAGAAGTTTAATCGTGCATTTTACTCGCCATTCCACGCGCTTTAAGATGCCGCTTAGCCCAGTACGCTATCTGAAATAGGAGCGACGTAAATTGAACAAATGTGATAGAATTTCACTGAATTCTTATATTAACCAAAATATAAAATGATCTAATCGGGTCTCTGATTGCCCTATCATAGAAGTTTAATAGTGCATTTTACTCGCCATTTCATGCGCCTTCAGATGCCGCTTAGCCCAATAAGCTATCTGAAATAGGAGCGACGTAAATTGAACAAATGTGATAGAATTTCCCTGAAACCTTATATTAAACAAAATATAAAATGATCTAATCGGGTCTCTGATTGCCCTATCATAGAAGTTTAGTAGTGCATATTACGCGCCATTCCACGCGCTTTAAGATGCCGCCTAGCCCAGTACGCTATCTGAAATAGGAGCGACGTAAATTGAACAAATGTGATAAAATTTTGCTGACATCTTAAATTAACCATAATATAAAATGATCTCATCGGGTCTCTGTTTGCCCTACCCTAGAAGTTTAATAGTGCATTTTACTCGCCATTTCATGCGCTTTGAGATGCCGCTTAGCCCAATACGCTATCTGAAATATGAGCGACACGAATTGAACAAATGTGATAGAATTTCCCTGAAATCTTGTATTAAACAAAATATAAAATGATCTAATCGCGTCTCTGATTGCCCTATCATACAAGTTTAACAGTGCATTTCACTCGTCATTTCATGCGCTTTGACATGCCGCTTAGCCCAATAAGCTAACTGAAATAGAAGCGACGTAAATTGAACAAATGTGATAGAATTTCCCTGAAATCTTATATTAAACAAAATATAAAATGAGCTAATCGGGTCTCTGATTGCCCTATCATAAAAGTTGAGCAGTGCATTTTACTCGCCATTCCACGCGCTTTAAGATGGCGCCTAGCCCAGTACGCTATCTGAAATAGGAGCGACGTAAGTTGAACAAATGTGATAGAATTTCGCTGAGTTCTTTTATTAACCATAATGTAAAATGATCTGCTCGGGTCTCTGTTCGCCCTAGCCTAGAAGTTTAATAGTGCATTCCACTCGTCATTTCATGCGCTTTGAGATGCCGCTGAGCCCAATAAGCTACCTGTAATAGGAGCGACGTAAATTGAACAAATGTGATAGAATCTCGATGAATTCTTAAATTAACCATAATATAAAATAACCGAATCGGGTCCCTGTTTGCCCTACCCTAGAAGTTTAATAGTGCATTTCACTCGTCATTTCATGCGCTTTGAGATGCCGCTAAGCCCAATAAGCTATCTGTAATAGAAGCGACGTAAATTGAACAAATGTGATAGAATTTCCCTGAAATCTTATATTAAACAAAATATAAAATGAGCTAATCGGGTCTCTGATTGCCCTATCATAGAAGTTTAGTAGTGCATTTCACTCGCCATTCCACGAGCTTTAAGATGCCGCCTAGCACAGTACGCTATCTGAAATAGCAGCGACGTAAGTTGAACAAATGTGATAGAGTTTCGCAGAATTCTTATATTAACCAAAATATAAAATGATCTAATCTGGTCTCTGTTCGCCCTAGCCTAGAAGTTTAATAGTGCATTTTGTTCGCCATTTCATGCGCTTTGAGATGCCGCTAAGCCCAATACGCTATCTGAAATAGGAGCGACGTAAATTGAACAAATGTGATAGAATTACGCTGAATTCTTATATTAACCATAATATAAAATGATCTAATCGGGTCTCTGTTTGCCCTACCCTAATAGTTTAATTGTGCATTTTACTCGCCATTTCATGCGCTTTGAGATGCCGCTTATCCCAATACGCTATCTGAAATAGGAGCGGCGTAAGTTGAACAAATGTGATAGAATTACGCTGATTTCTTATATTAACCGTAATATAAAATGATCTAATCGGGTCTCTGTTTGCCTTATCCTAGAAGTTTGATAGTGCATTTTACTGGCCATTTCATGCGCTTTGAGATGCAGCTTAGCCCAATACGCTATCTGAAATAGGAGCGGCGTAAACTGAACAAATGTGATAGAATTTTGCTGAATTCTTAAATTAACCACAATATAAAATGATCTAATCGGGTCTCTGTTTGCCCTACCCTAGTAGTTTAATTGTGCATTTTACTCGCCATTTCATGCGCTTTTCGATGCCGCTTATTCCAATACGCTATCTGAAATAGGAGCGACGTACGTTGAACAAATGTGATAGAATTTCGCTGAATTCTTTTAAGAACCAGAATGTAAAATGATCTAATCGGGTCTCTGTTCGCCCTAGCCTAGAAGTTTAATAGCGCATTTTATTCGCCATTTCATGCGCCTTGAGATGCCGCTTAGCCCAATACGCTATCTGAAATAGGAGCGACGTAAATTGAACAAATGTGATAGAATTTCCCTGAAATCTTATATTAAACAAAATATAAAATGATCTAATCGGGTCTCTGATTGCCCTATCATAGAAGTTTAGCAGTGCATTTTACTCGCCATTCCACGCGCTTTAAGATGCCGCCTAGCCCAGTACGCTATCTAAATTAGGAGCGACGTAAGTAGAACGAAATGTGATAGAATTACGCAGAATTCTTATATTAACCGTAATATAAAATGATCTAATCGGGTCTCTGTTTGCCTTATCCTAGAAGTTTAGTATTGCACTTTACTCGCCATTTCATGCGCTTTGAGATACCGCTTAGCCCAATACGCTATCTGAAATAGGAGCGACGTAAATTGAACAAATGTGATAGAATTTCGCTGAATTCTTAAATTAACTATAATATAAAATGATCTAATCGGGTCACTGATTGCCCTACCCTAGAAGTTTAATAGTGCATTTTGCTCGCCATTTCATGCGCTTTGAGATGCCGCTTAGCCCAATACGCTATCTGAAATATGAGCGACGTAAATTAAACAAATGTGATAGAATTTCGCTGAATTCTTAAATTAACTATAATATAAAATGATCTAATCGGGTCTCTGTTTGCCTTATCCTAGAAGTTTAATAGCGCATTTTACTCGCCATTTCATGCGCTTTGAGATGCCGCTTAGCCCAATACGCTATCTGGAATAGGAGCGACGTAAATTGAACAAAAGTGATAGAATTTCCGTGAATTCTTATATTAACCTCAATATAAAATGATCTAATCGGGTCTCTGTTCGCCCTACCATAGAAGTCTTATAGTGCACTTCACTCGCCATTTCATGCGCTTTGAGATGCCGCTTAGCCCAATACGCTATCTGAAATAGGAGCGACCTAAATTGAACGAATGTGATAGAATTTCGCTCAATTCTTAAATTAACCATAATATAAAATGATCTAATCGGGTCTCTGTTTGCCCTACCCTAGAAGTTTAATAGTGCATTTCACTCGCCATTTCATGCGCTTTGAGATACCCGCCAGCCCAGTACGCTATCTGAAATAGGAGCGACGTAATTTGAAGAAATGTGATAGAATTACGCTGAATTCTTATATTAACCGTAATATAAAATGATCTAATCGGGTCTCTGTTTGCCCTACCCTAGAAGTTTAATAGTCCATTTTATTCGCCATTTCATGCGCTTTGAGATGCCGGTTAGCCCAATACGCTAACTGAAATAGGAGCGACGTAAATAGAACAAATGTGATAGGATTTCCCGGAAATCTTATATTAAACAAAATATAAAATGATCTAATCTGGTCTCTGACTGCCCTATCATTGAAGTTTAACAGTGCATTTTACTCGCCATTCCACGCGCTTTAAGATGCCGCCTAGCCCAGTACGCTATCTGAAATAGGAGCGACGTAAATCCAACAAATGTGATAGAATCTTGCTGAATTCTTAAATTAACCATAATATAAAATGATCTAATCGGGTCTCTGTTTGCCCTAGCCTAGGAGTTTAATAGTGCATTTTACTCGCCATTTCATGCGCTTTGAGATGCCGCTTAGCCCAATACGCTATCTGAAATATGAGCGACACGAATTGAACAAATGTGATAGAATTTCCCTGAAATCTTGTATTACACAAAATATAAAATGATCTAATCGCGTCTCTGATTGCCCTATCATACAAGTTTAATAGTGCATTTTACTCGCCACTCCACGCGCTTTAGGATGCCGCCTAGCCCAGTACGCTATCCGAAATAGGAGCGACGTAAATTGAACAAATGTGATAGAATTTTGCTGAATTCTTAAATTAACCATAATATAAAATGATCTAATCGGGTATCTGTTTGCCTTATCCTAGAAGTTTAATAGTGCATTATACTCGCCATTTCATGCGCTTCGAGATCCCGCGTAGCTCAATACGCTATCTGAAATAGGAGCGACGAAAGTTGAACAAATGTGATAGAATTTCGCTGAATTATTTTATTAACCAGAATGTAAAATGATCTAATCTGGTCTCTGTTCGCCCTACCATAGAAGTCTTATAGTGCATTTCACTCGCCATTTCATGCGCTTTGAGATGCCGCTTAGCCCAATACGCTATCTGAAATAGGAGCGACCTAAATTGTACGAATGTGATAGAATTTTGCTGAATTCTTAAATTAACCATAATATAAAATGATCTAATCGGGTCTCTGCTTGCCCTACCCTAGAAGTTTAATAGTGCATTTTACTCGTCATTTCATGCGCTTTGAGATGCCGCTTTGCCCAATACGCTATCTGAAATAGGAGCGACGTAAATTGAACGAATGTGATAGAATTTCGCTCAATTCTTAAATTAACCATAATATAAAATGATCTAACCGGGTCTCTGTTTGCCCTACCCTAGAACTTTCATAGTGCATTTTACTCGTCATTTCATGCGCTTTGAGATGCCGCTTAGCCTAATACGCTATCTGAAATTGGAGCGATATAAGTTGAACATATGTGATAGAATTTCACTGAATTCTTTTATTAACCATAATGTAAAATGATATAATCGGATCTCTGTCCGCCCGAGTCTAGAACTTTAATAGTTCATTTTATTCGCCATTTCATACGGTTTGAGATGCCGCTTTGCCCCATACGCTATCTGAAATAGGAGCGACGTAAATTGAACAAATGTGATAGAATTTCACTGAATTCTTATATTAACCAAAATATAAAATGATCTAATCGGGTCTCTGATTGACCTAGCATAGGAGTTTAATAGTGCATTTTACTCGCCATTCCGAACGCTTTAAGATGCCGCATAGCCCAGTTCGCAATCTGCAATAGGAGCGACGTAAATTGAACAAATGTGATAGAATTTTGCTGAATTCTTAAATTAACCATAGTACAAAATGATCTAATCGGGTCTCTGTTTGCTCTACCCTAGAAGTTTAATAGTGCATTTTGCTCGCCATTTCATGCGATTTTGAGATGCCGCTGAGCCCAATACGCTATTTGAAATAGGAGCGACGTAAATTGAACAAATGTGATAGAATTTCACTGAATTCTTATATTAACCAAAATATAAAATGATCTAATCGGGTCTCTGATTGCCCTATCATAGAAGTTTAGTAGTGCATATTACTCGCCATTCCACGCGCTTTAAGATGCCGCCTAGCCCAGTACGCTATCTGAAATAGGAGCGACGGAAATTGAACAAATGTGATAGAATTTTGCTGAATTCTTAAATTAACCATAATATAAAATGATCTAATCGGGTCTCTGATTGCCCTATCATAGAAGTTTAATAGTGCATTTTAATCGCCATTCCACGCGCTTTAAGATGCCGCTTAGCCCAGTACGCTATCTGAAATAGGAGCGACGTAAATTGAACAAATGTGATAGAATTTCCCTGAAAACTTATATTAAACAAAATATAAAATGATCTAATCGGGTCTCTGATTGCCCTATCATAGAAGTTTAGTAGTGCATATTACTCGCCATTCCACGCGCTTTAAGATGCCGCCTAGCCCAGTACGCTATCTGAAATAGGAGCGACGTAAATTGAACAAATGTGATAAAATTTTGCTGACATCTTAAATTAACCATAATATAAAATGACCTCATCGGGTCTCTGTTTGCCCTACCCTAGAAGTTTAATAGTGCATTTTACTCGCCATTTCATGCGCCTTTAGATGCCGCTTAGCCCAATAAGCTATCTGAAATAGGAGCGACGTAAATTGAACAAATGTGATAGAATTTCCCTGAAATCTTATATTAAACAAAATATAAAATGATCTAATCGGGTCTCTGATTGACCTAGCATAGAAGTTTAATAGTGCATTTTACTCGCCATTCCGAACGCTTTAAGATGCCGCATAGCCCAGTTCGCAATCTGCAATAGGAGCGACGTAAATTGAACAAATGTGATAGAATTTTGCTGAATTCTTAAATTAACCATAGTACAAAATGATCTAATCGGGTCTCTGTTTGCTCTACCCTAGAAGTTTAATAGTGCATTTTGCTCGCCATTTCATGCGATTTTGAGATGCCGCTGAGCCCAATACGCTATTTGAAATAGGAGCGACGTAAATTGAACAAATGTGATAGAATTTCACTGAATTCTTATATTAACCAAAATATAAAATGATCTAATCGGGTCTCTGATTGCCCTATCATAGAAGTTTAGTAGTGCATATTACTCGCCATTCCACGCGCTTTAAGATGCCGCCTAGCCCAGTACGCTATCTGAAATAGGAGCGACGGAAATTGAACAAATGTGATAGAATTTTGCTGAATTCTTAAATTAACCATAATATAAAATGATCTAATCGGGTCTCTGATTGCCCTATCATAGAAGTTTAATCGTGCATTTTAATCGCCATTCCACGCGCTTTAAGATGCCGCTTAGCCCAATAAGCTATCTGAAATAGGAGCGACGTAAATTGAACAAATGTGATAGAATTTCCCTGAAATCTTATATTAAACAAAATGTAAAATGATCTAATCGGGTCTCTGATTGCCCTATCATAGAAGTTTAGTAGTGCATATTACTCGCCATTCCACGCGCTTTAAGATGCCGCCTAGCCCAGTACGCTATCTGAAATAGGAGCGACGTAAATTGAACAAATGTGATAAAATTTTGCTGACATCTTAAATTAACCATAATATAAAATGACCTCATCGGGTCTCTGTTTCCCTTATCCTAGAAGTTTGATAGTGCATTTTACTCGCCATTTCATGCGCCTTTAGATGCCGCTTAGCCCAATAAGCTAACTGAAATAGAAGCGACGTAAATTGAACAAATGTGATAGAATTTCCCTGAAATCTTATATTAAACAAAATATAAAATGAGCTAATCGGGTCTCTGATTGCCCTATCATAAAAGTTGAGCAGTGCATTTTACTCGCCATTCCACGCGCTTTAAGATGGCGCCTAGCCCAGTACGCTATCTGAAATAGGAGCGACGTAAGTTGAACAAATGTGATAGAATTTCGCTGAGTTCTTTTATTAACCATAATGTAAAATGATCTGCTCGGGTCTCTGTTCGCCCTAGCCTAGAAGTTTAATAGTGCATTCCACTCGTCATTTCATGCGCTTTGAGATGCCGCTGAGCCCAATAAGCTACCTGTAATAGGAGCGACGTAAATTGAACAAATGTGATAGAATCTCGATGAATTCTTAAATTAACCATAATATAAAATAACCGAATCGGGTCCCTGTTTGCCCTACCCTAGAAGTTTAATAGTGCATTTCACTCGTCATTTCATGCGCTTTGAGATGCCGCTAAGCCCAATAAGCTATCTGTAATAGTAGCGACGTAAATTGAACAAATGTGATAGAATTTCCCTGAAATCTTATATTAAACAAAATATAAAATGATCTAATCGGGTCTCTGATTGCCCTATCATAGAAGTTTAGTAGTGCATTTCACTCGCCATTCCACGAGCTTTAAGATGCCGCCTAGCACAGTACGCTATCTGAAATAGCAGCGACGTAAGTTGAACAAATGTGATAGAGTTTCGCAGAATTCTTATATTAACCAAAATATAAAATGATCTAATCTGGTCTCTGTTCGCCCTAGCCTAGAAGTTTAATAGTGCATTTTGTTCGCCATTTCATGCGCTTTGAGATGCCGCTAAGCCCAATAAGCTGTCTGAAATAAGAGCGACGTAAATTGAACAAATGTGATAGAATTACGCTGAATTCTTATATTAACCATAATATAAAATGATCTAATCGGGTCTCTGTTTGCCCTACCCTAATAGTTTAATTGTGCATTTTACTCGCCATTTCATGCGCTTTGAGATGCCGCTTATCCCAATACGCTATCTGAAATAGGAGCGGCGTAAGTTGAACAAATGTGATAGAATTACGCTGATTTCTTATATTAACCGTAATATAAAATGATCTAATCGGGTCTCTGTTTGCCTTATCCTAGAAGATTGATAGTGCATTTTACTGGCCATTTCATGCGCTTTGAGATGCAGCTTAGCCCAATACGCTATCTGAAATAGGAGCGACGTAAACTGAACAAATGTGATAGAATTTTGCTGAATTCTTAAATTAACCACAATATAAAATGATCTAATCGGGTCTCTGTTTGCCCTACCCTAGTAGTTTAATTGTGCATTTTACTCGCCATTTCATGCGCTTTTCGATGCCGCTTATTCCAATACGCTATCTGAAATAGGAGCGACGTACGTTGAACAAATGTGATAGAATTTCGCTGAATTCTTTTAAGAACCAGAATGTAAAATGATCTAATCGGGTCTCTGTTCGCCCTAGCCTAGAAGTTTAATAGCGCATTTTATTCGCCATTTCATGCGCCTTGAGATGCCGCTTAGCCCAATACGCTATCTGAAATAGGAGCGACGTAAATTGAACAAATGTGATAGAATTTCCCTGAAATCTTATATTAAACAAAATATAAAATGATCTAATCGGGTCTCTGATTGCCCTATCATAGAAGTTTAGCAGTGCATTTTACTCGCCATTCCACGCGCTTTAAGATGCCGCCTAGCCCAGTACGCTATCTAAATTAGGAGCGACGTAAGTAGAACGAAATGTGATAGAATTACGCAGAATTCTTATATTAACCGTAATATAAAATGATCTAATCGGGTCTCTGTTCGCCCTAGCCTAGAGGTTTAATAGTGCATTTTACTCGCCATTCCACGCGCTTTAAGTTACCGCCTAGCCCAGTACGCTATCTAAAATAGGAGCGACGTAAATTGAACAAATGTGATAGAATTTTGCTGAATCCTTAAATTAACGGTAATATAAAATGATCTAATCGGGTCTCTGTTTGCCCTACCCTAGAAGTTTCATAGTGCATTTTACTCGCCATTTCATGCGCTTTGAGATGCCGGTTAGCCCGATACGCTATCTTAAATAGGAGCGACGTAAGTTGAACAAATGTGATAGAATTACGCTGCATTCTTATATTAACCGTAATATAAAATGATCTAATCGGGTATCTGTTTGGCTTACCCTAGAAGTTTAATAGTGCATTTTACTCGCCCTTCCACGCGCTTTAAGATGCCGTCTAGCCCAGTACGCTATCTGAAATAGGAGCGACGTAAATTGAACAAATGTGATAGAATTTTGCTGAATCCTTAAATTAACGGTAATATAAAATGATCTAATCGGGTCTCTGTTTGCCCTACCCTAGAAGTTTCATAGTGCATTTTACTCGCCATTTCATGCGCTTTGAGATGCCGCTTAGCCCAATACGCTATCTGAAATAGGAGCGACGTAAATAGAACAAATGTGGTAGAATTTCGCTGAATTCTCAAATTAACTATAATATAAAAGTATCTAATCGGGTCTCTGTTTGCCCTACCATAGAAGTTTAATAGTGCATTTTACTCGTCATTTCATGCGCTGTGAGAGGCAGCTTAGCCCAATACGTTATCTGAAATAGGAGCGATGTAAATTGAACAAATGTGATAGAATTTCGCTGAATTCTTTTATTAACCATAATGTAAAATGATCTAATCGGGTCTCCGTTCGCCCTAGCCTAGAAGTTTAATGGTGCATTTTATTCGCCATTTCATGCGCTTTGAGATGCCGCTTAGCCCAATACGCTATCTGAAATAGGAGCGACGTAAATTGAACAAATGTGATAGAATTTCCCTGAAATCTTATATTGAACAAAATATAAAATGATCTAATTGGAGCTCTGATTGCCCTATCATAGAAGTTTAGTAGTGCATTTTACTCGCCCTTCCAGGCGCTTTAAGATACCGTCTAGCCCAATACGCTATCTGAAATAGGAGCGACGTAAATTGAACAAATGTGATAGAATTTCCCCGAAATCTTATATTGAACAAAATATAAAATGATCTAATCGGGTCTCTGATTGCCCTATCATAGAAGTTTAGTAGTGCATCTTACTCGCCCTTCCACGCGCTTTAAGATGCCGTCTAGCCCAGTACGCTATCTGAAATAGGAGCGACGTAAGTTGAACAAATGTGATACAATTACGCTGAATTCTTAGATTAACCGTAATATAAAATGATCTAATCGGGTCTCTGTTTGCCTTACCGTAGAAGTTTAATAGTGCATTGTACTCGCCATTTCATGCGCTTTGAGATGCCGCGTAGCCCAATACGCTATCTGAAATGGGAGCGACGTAAATTGAACAAATGTGATAGAATTTCGCTGAATTCTTTTATGAACCATAATGTAAAATGATCTCATCGGGTCTCTGTTCGCCCTACCGTAGAAGTGTAATAGTGCATTTCACTCCCTATTTCATGCGCTTTGAGATGCCGCCTAGCTCAGTACGCTATCTGAAATAGGAACGACGTAAATTGAACAAATGTGATAGAATTTTGCTTAATGATTAAATTAACAATAATATAAAATGATCTAATCGGGTCTCTGTTTGCCCTACCCTAGAAGTTTAATAGTGCATTTTGCTCGCCATTTCATGCGCTTTGAGATGCCGCTTAGCCCAATACGCTTTCTGAAATAGGAGCGACGTAAAATTGAACAAGTGTGATAGAATTTCGTTGAATTCTTAAATTACCCATAATATAAAATGATATAATCGGGTCTCTGTTTGCCATACCCTAGAAGTTTAATAGTGCATTTTGCTCGCCATTTAATGCGCTTTGAGATGCCGCTTAGCCCAATACGCTATCTGAAATAGGAGCAACGTAAATTGAACAAATGTGATAGAAGTTCCCTGAATTCTTATATTAACCTTAATGTAAAATGATCTAATCGGGTCTCTGTTTGCCCTAGCCTAGAAGTTTAATAGTGCTGAGGTGAATGTGTGCGTAATGGATAACTCCGATTTGCGTTACACGCTCAATTTATGTACAATTAATATAACAGAATAAGAACAGGTATTGTCTGCGTCGCACGGTCGTACACGTGGTGAGTCGCAAGAGGTTCTGCCTCGTGTTCTCGTATGGTGACCGCGGCGCGCGGTCAGAAAACAACAGAAAAATCTCGTCGCGCAATCGGCAACCGTCGTCCGTTGCCGGTCTACGACGCGCCTGTGTTCGTACACTTTTAAAGAAAGATAGACCGTAAGCCTTTAAAGAAAAGAAACTAAGCGAGGGTAATATCTCGATCTTTCACGGCAGGGATGTGGTAGCAGTGCCGTAGCTGATCAATTGATCAATAGATCAATATAAAATGATCTAATCGGGTCTCTGTTTGCCCTACCCTAGAAGTTTAATAGTGCGTTTTACTCGACATTTCATGCGCTTTGAGATGCCGCTTAGCCCAATACGCTATCTGAAATAGGAGCGACGTAAATTTAACAAATGTGATATAATTTCCCTGAATTCTTATATTAACCATAATATAAAATGATCTAATCGGGTCTCTGTTTGCCATACCCTAGAAGTTTAATAGTGGATTTTGCTCGCCATTTCATGCGCTTTGAGATGCCGCTTAGCCCAATACACTGTCTGAAATAGCAGCGACGTAAATTGAACAAATGTGATATAATTTCCCTGAATTCTTATATTAACCTTAATGTAAAATGATCTAATCGGGTCTCTGTTCGCCCTACCCTAGAAGTTTAATAGTGCATTTCACTCGCCATTTCATGCGCTTTGAGATGCCGCCTAGCCCAGTACGCTATCTGAAATAGGAGCGACGTAAGTTTAACAAATGTGATAGAATTACGCTGAATTGTTATGTTAACCGTAATATAAAATGATCTAATCGGGTCCCTGTTTGCCTTACCCTAGAAGTTTACTAGTGCATTTTACTCGCCATTTCATGCGCTTTGAGATGCCGCTTAGCCCAATACGCTATCTGAAATATGAGCGACGTAAATTGAACAAATGTGATAGAATTTCCCTGAAATCTTATATTAAACAAAATATAAAATGATCTAATCGGGTCTCTGATTGCCCTATCATAGAAGGTTAGTAGCGCATTTTACTCGCCATTTCATGCGCTTTGAGATGCCGCTTAGCCCAATGCGCTATCTGAAATATGAGCGACGTAAATTGAACGAATGTGATAGAATTTCGCTGAATTCTTATATTAACCTTAATGTAAAATGATCTAATCGGGTCTCTGTTCGCCCTACCCTAGAAGTTTAATAGTGCATTTCACTCGCTATTCCACGCGCTTTAAGATGCCGGCTAGCCCAGTAGGCTATCTCAAATATGAGCGACGTAAATTGAACAAATGTGATAGAATTTCGCTGAATTCTTATATTAACCTTAATGTAAAATGATCTAATCGGGTCTCTGTTCGCCCTACCCTAGAAGTTTAATAGTGCATTTCACTCGCTATTCCACGCGCTTTAAGATGCCGGCTAGCCCAGTAGGCTATCTGAAATATGAGCGACGTAAATTGAACAAATGTGATAGAATTTCGCTGAATTCTTATATTAACCTTAATGTAAAATGATCTAATCGGGTCTCTGATTGCCCTATCATAGAAGTTTAGTAGTGCATTTTACTCGCCATTCCACGCGCTTTAAGATGCCGGCTAGCCCAGTAGGCTATCTGAAATAGGAGTGACGTAAATTGAACAAATGTGATAGAATTACTCTTAATTCTTTTAATAACCATAATGTAATATGATCTAATCGGGTCTCTGTTTGCCTTACCCTAGAAGTTTAATAGTGCATTTTACTCGCCATTTCATCCGCTTTGAGAGGCCGCTTAGCCCAATACGCTATCTGAAATAGGAGCGACGTAAATCGAACAAATGTGATAGAATTTCGTTGAATTCTTAAATTAACCATAATATACAATGATCTAATCGGGTCTCTGTTCGCCCTAGCCTAGACGTTTAATAGTGCATTTTACTCGACCTTCCACGCGCTTTAAGATGCCGCCTAGCCCAGTACGCTATCTGAAATACGAGCGACGTAAGTTTAACAAGTGTGATAGAATTACGCTGAATTCTTATATTAACCAAAATATAAAATGATCTAATCGGGTCTCTGATTGCCCTACCCTAGAAGTTTAATAGTGCATTTTACTCGCCATTCCACGCGCTTTAAGATGCCGCTAAGCCCAATACGCTATCTGGAATAGGAGCGACGTAAATTGAACAAACGTGATAGGATTTCGCTGAATTCTTATATTAACCAAAATATAAAATGATCTAATCGGGTCTCTGATTGCCCTATCATAGATGGCTAATAGTGCATTTTACTCGCTATTCCACGCGCTTTAAGGTGCCGGCTAGCCCAGTAGGCTATCTGAAATAGGAGTGACGTAAATTGTACAAATGTGATAGAATTACTCTTAATTCTTTTATTAACCATAATCTAAACTGATATAATCGGGTCTCTGTTTGCCATACCCTAGAAGTTTAATAGTGGATTTTGCTCGCCATTTCATGCGCTTTGAGATGCCGCATAGCCCAGTACGCTATCTGAAATAGGAGCGACGTAAGTTGAACAAAAGCGATAGAATTTCGCTGAATCCTTATATTAACCAAAATATAAAATGATCTAATCGGGTCTCTGATTGCCCTATCATCGAAGTTCAATAGTGCATTTTACTCGCCCTTCCACGCGCTTTAAGATGCCGTCTAGCCCAGTACGCCATCTGAAATAGGAGCGACGTAAATTGAACAAATGTGATAGAATTTCGCTGATTTCTTATATTAACCGTAATATAAAATGATCTAATCGGGTCTCTGTTCGCCCTATCATAGAACTTTAATAGTGCATTTTATTCGCCATTTCATACGCTTTGAGATGCCGCTTAGCCCAATACGCTATCTGAAATAGGAGCGATGTAAATTGAACAAATGTGATAGAATTTCGCTGAATTCATATATTGACCATAATGTAAAATGATCTAATCGGGTCTCCGTTCGCCCTAGCCTAGAAGTTTAATGGTGCATTTTATTCGCCATTTCATGCGCTTTGAGATGCCGCTTAGCCCAATACGCTATCTGAAATAGGAGCGACGTAAATTGAACAAATGTGATAGAATTTCCCTGAAATCTTATATTGAACAAAATATAAAATGATCTAATTGGGGCTCTGATTGCCCTATCATAGAAGTTTAGCAGTGCATTTTACTCGCCCTTCCAGGCGCTTTAAGATACCGTCTAGCCCAATACGCTATCTGAAATAGAGCGACGTAAATTGAACAAATGTGATAGAATTTCCCCGAAATCTTATATTGAACAAAATATAAAATGATCTAATCGGGTCTCTGATTGCCCTATCATAGAAGTTTAGTAGTGCATTTTACTCGCCCTTCCACGCGCTTTAAGATGCCGTCTAGCCCAGTACGCTATCTGAAATAGGAGCGACGTAAGTTGAACAAATGTGATACAGTTACGCTGAATTCTTAGATTAACCGTAATATAAAATGATCTAATCGGGTCTCTGTTTGCCTTACCGTAGAAGTTTAATAGTGCATTGTACTCGCCATTTCATGCGCTTTGAGATGCCGCGTAGCACAATACGCTATCTGAAATGGGAGCGACGTAAATTGAACAAATGTGATAGAATTTCGCTGAATTCTCATATTAACATTAATGTAAACTGATCTAATCGAGTCTCTGTTCGCCCTACCCTAGAAGTTTAATAGTGCATTTCACTCGTCATTTCATGCGCTTTGAGATGCCGCTTAGCCCAATAAGCTATCTGAAATAGGAGCGACGTAAATTGAATAAATGTGATAGAATTTCGCTGAATTCTTATATTAACCAAAATATAAAATGATCTAATCGGGTCACTGATTGCCCTATCATAGAAGTTTAATAGTGCATTTTACTCGCCATTCCACGCTCTTTAAGATGCGCCTAGCCCAGTATGCTATCTGAAATAGGAACGACGTAAATTGAACAAATGTGATAGAATTTTGCTGAATTCTTATACTAACCGTAATATAAAATGATCTAATCGGGTCTCTGTTTGCCTTACCCTAGAAGTTTAATAGTGCATTTTACTCGCCATTCCACGCGCTTTAAGATGGCGCCTAGCCCAGTACGCTATCAGAAATAGGAGCGATGTAAGTTGAACAAATGTGATAGAATTTCGCTGAATTCTTTTATTAACCATAATTTAAAATGATGTAATCGGGTCTCTGTTCGCCCTAGCCTAGAAGTTTAGCAGTGCATTTTATTCACCATTTCATGCGCTTTGAGATGCCGCGTAGCCCCATACGCTATCTGAAATAGGAGCGACGTAAATTGAACAAATGTGATAGAATTTCCCTGAAATCTTATATTGAACAAAATATAAAATGATCTAATTGGGTCTCTGATTGCCCTATCATCGAAGTTCAATAGTGCATTTTACTCGCCCTTCCACGCGCTTTAAGATGCCGTCTAGCCCAGTACGCCATCTGAAATAGGAGCGACGTAAGTTGAACAAATGTGATAGAATTACGCTGAATTCTTATATTAACCGAAATATAAAATGATCCAATCGGGTCTCTGTTTGCCTTATCCTAGAAGTTTAATAGTGCATTTTACTCGCCATTTCATGCGCTTTGAGATGCCGCTTAGCCCAATACCCTATCTGAAATAGGATCGACGTTATTTGAACAAATGTGAGAGAATTTCGCTGCATTCTTAAATTCACTATAATATAAAATGAACTAAACGGGTCTCTGTTTGCTCTACCCTAGAAGTTTAATAGTGCATTTTCCTCGCCATTTCATGCGCTTTGAGATGCCGCATAGCCCAATACGCTATCTGAAATAGGAGCCACCTAAATTGAACAAATGTGATAGAATTTCCCTGAATTCTTATATTAACCTCAATGTAAAATGATCTAATCGGGTCTCTGTTTGCCCTAGCCTAGAAGTTTAATAGTGCATTTTATTAGACATTTCATGCGCTTTGAGATGCCGCTTAGCCCAATACGCTATCTGGAATAGGAGCGATGTAAATTGAACAAATGTGATAGAATTTTGCTGAATTCTTTTATTAACCATAATGTAAAATGATCTAATCGTGTCTCTGATTGCCCTATCATAGAACTTTAATAGTGCATTTTATTCGCCATTTCATACGCTTTGAGATGCCGCTTAGCCCAATACGCTATCTGAAATAGGAGCGACGTAAATTGAACAAATGTGATAGAATTTCGTTGAATTCATATATTGACAAAAATATAAAATGAACTAATGGGGTCTCTGATTGCCCTATCATAGAAGTTTAATAGTGCATTTTACTCGCCATTCCACGCGTTTTAAGATGCCGCCTAGCCCAGTACGCTATCTGAAATAGGAGCGACGTAAATTGCACAAATGTGATTGAATTTTGCTGAATTCTTAAATTAACCATAATATAAAATGATCTAATAGGGTCTCTGTTTGCCCTACCCTAGAAGTTTAATAGTGCATTTTACACGCCATTCCACGCGCTTTAAGATGCCGCCCAGCCCAGTACGCTATCTGAAATAGGAACGACGTAAATTGAACAAATGTGATACAATTTCCCTGAATTCATATATTAACCAAAATAAAAAATGATCTAATCAGGTCTCTGATTGCCCTAGCATAGAAGTTTAATAGTGCATTTTACTCGCCATTCCGAGCGCGATAAGATGCCGCATAGCCCAATACGCTATCTGAAATAGGAGCGACGTAAATTGAACAAATGTGATAGAATTTCGCTGAATTCTTAAATTAACTATAATATAAAATGATCTAATCGGGTCACTGATTGCCCTATCCTAGAAGTTTAATAGAGCATTTTACTTGCCATTTCATGCGCTTTGAGATGCCGGTTAGCCCAATACGCTAACTGAAATAGGAGCGACGTAAATAGAACAAATGTGATAGGATTTCCCGGAAATCTTATATTAAACAAAATATAAAATGATCTAATCTGGTCTCTGACTGCCCTATCATTGAAGTTTAACAGTGCATTTTACTCGCCATTCCACGCGCTTTAAGATGCCGCCTAGCCCAGTACGCTATCTGAAATAGGAGCGACGGAAATTGAACAAATGTGATAGAATTTCACTGAATTCTTATATTAACCAAAATATAAAATGATCTAATCGGGTCTCTGATTGCCCTATCATAGAAGTTTAGTAGTGCATATTACTCGCCATTCCACGCGCTTTAAGATGCCGCCTAGCCCAGTACGCTATCTGAAATAGGAGCGACGGAAATTGAACAAATGTGATAGAATTTTGCTGAATTCTTAAATTAACCATAATATAAAATGATCTAATCGGGTCTCTGATTGCCCTATCATAGAAGTTTAATCGTGCATTTTACTCGCCATTCCACGCGCTTTAAGATGCCGCTTAGCCCAGTACGCTATCTGAAATAGGAGCGACGTAAATTGAACAAATGTGATAGAATTTCACTGAATTCTTATATTAACCAAAATATAAAATGATCTAATCGGGTCTCTGATTGCCCTATCATAGAAGTTTAATAGTGCATTTTACTCGCCATTTCATGCGCCTTCAGATGCCGCTTAGCCCAATAAGCTATCTGAAATAGGAGCGACGTAAATTGAACAAATGTGATAGAATTTCCCTGAAACCTTATATTAAACAAAATATAAAATGATCTAATCGGGTCTCTGATTGCCCTATCATAGAAGTTTAGTAGTGCATATTACGCGCCATTCCACGCGCTTTAAGATGCCGCCTAGCCCAGTACGCTATCTGAAATAGGAGCGACGTAAATTGAACAAATGTGATAAAATTTTGCTGACATCTTAAATTAACCATAATATAAAATGATCTCATCGGGTCTCTGTTTGCCCTACCCTAGAAGTTTAATAGTGCATTTTACTCGCCATTTCATGCGCTTTGAGATGCCGCTTAGCCCAATACGCTATCTGAAATATGAGCGACACGAATTGAACAAATGTGATAGAATTTCCCTGAAATCTTGTATTAAACAAAATATAAAATGATGTAATCGCGTCTCTGATTGCCCTATCATACAAGTTTAACAGTGCATTTCACTCGTCATTTCATGCGCTTTGACATGCCGCTTAGCCCAATAAGCTAACTGAAATAGAAGCGACGTAAATTGAACGAATGTGATAGAATTTCCCTGAAATCTTATATTAAACAAAATATAAAATGAGCTAATCGGGTCTCTGATTGCCCTATCATAAAAGTTGAGCAGTGCATTTTACTCGCCATTCCACGCGCTTTAAGATGGCGCCTAGCCCAGTACGCTATCTGAAATAGGAGCGACGTAAGTTGAACAAATGTGATAGAATTTCGCTGAGTTCTTTTATTAACCATAATGTAAAATGATCTGCTCGGGTCTCTGTTCGCCCTAGCCTAGAAGTTTAATAGTGCATTCCACTCGTCATTTCATGCGCTTTGAGATGCCGCTGAGCCCAATAAGCTACCTGTAATAGGAGCGACGTAAATTGAACAAATGTGATAGAATTTCGATGAATTCTTAAATTAACCATAATATAAAATAACCGAATCGGGTCCCTGTTTGCCCTACCCTAGAAGTTTAATAGTGCATTTCACTCGTCATTTCATGCGCTTTGAGATGCCGCTAAGCCCAATAAGCTATCTGTAATAGAAGCGACGTAAATTGAACAAATGTGATAGAATTTCGTTGAATTCTTATATTAACCAAAATATAAAATGATCTAATCGGGTCTCTGATTGCCCTATCATAGAAGTTTAATAGTGCATTTTACTCGCCAGTTCATGCGCCTTCAGATGCCGCTTACCCCAATAAGCTATCTGAAATAGGAGCGACGTAAATTGAACAAATGTGATAGAATTTCCCTGAAATCTTATATTAAACAAAATATAAAATGATATAATCGGGTCTCTGATTGCCCTATCATAGAAGTTTAACAGTGCATTTCACTCGTCATTTCATGCGCTTTGACATGCCGCTTAGCCCAATAAGCTATCTGAAATAGGAGCGACGAAAATTGAACAAATGTGATAGAATTTCCCTGAAATCTTATATTAAACAAAATATAAAATGAGCTAATCGGGTCTCTGATTGCCCTATCATAGAAGTTTAGTAGTGCATTTTACTCGCCATTCCACGAGCTTTAAGATGCCGCCTAGCACAGTACGCTATCTGAAATAGCAGCGACGTAAGTTGAACAAATGTGATAGAATTTCGCAGAATTCTTATATTAACCAAAATATAAAATGATCTAATCTGGTCTCTGTTCGCCCTAGCCTAGAAGTTTAATAGTGCATTTTGTTCGCCATTTCATGCGCTTTGAGATGCCGCTAAGCCCAATAAGCTGTCTGAAATAAGAGCGACGTAAATTGAACAAATGTGATAGAATCTCGCTGAATACTTATATTACCCTTAATGTAAAATGATCTAATCGTGACTCTGTTCGCCCTACCCCAGAAGTTTAATAGTGCATTTCACTCGCCATTTCATGCGCTTTGAGATGACGCTTAACCCAATACGCTATCTGAAATAGGAGCGACGTAAGTTGAACAAATGTGACAGAATTACGCTGCATTCTTATATTCACCTTAATGTAAAATGATCTCTTCGGGTCTCTGTTCGCCCTGCCCTAGAAGTATAATAGTGCATTTCACTCGTCATTTCATGCGCTTTGAGATGCCGCGTAGCCCAATACGCTATCTGAAATAAGAGCGACGTAAATTGAACAAATGTGATAGAATTTCGCTGAATTCTTATATTAACCAAAGTATAAAATGATCTAGTCTGGTCTCTGATTGCCCTATCATAGAAGTTTAATAGTGCATATCACTCGTCATTTCATGCGCTTTGAGATGCCGCTAAGCACAATAAGCTATCTGGAATAGCAGCGACGTAAATTGAACAAATGTGAAAGAATTACGCGGCATTCTTATATTAACCGTAATATAAAATGGTCTAATCTGGTCTCTGTTTGCCTTATCCTAGAAGTTTAATAGTGCATTTTACTCGCCATTCCACGCGCTTTAAGATGCCGCCTAGCCCAGTACGCTGCCTGAAATAGGAGCGACATAAGTTGAACAAATGTGATAGAATTACGCTGAATTCTTATATTAACCATAATATAAAATGATCTAATCGGGTCTCTGTTTGCCCTACCCTAATAGTTTAATTGTGCATTTTACTCGCCATTTCATGCGCTTTGAGATGCCGCTTATCCCAATACGCTATCTGAAATAGGAGCGACGTAAGTTGAACAAATGTGATAGAATTTCGCTGACATCTTAAATTAACCATAATATAAAATGATCTAATCGGGTCTCTGTTTGCCCCACCCTAGAAGTTTAATAGTGCATTTCACTCGACATTTCATGCGCTTTGAGATGCCGCTAAGCACAATAAGCTATCTGGAATAGCAGGGACGTAAATTGAACAAATGTGAAAGAATTACGCCGCATTCTTATATTAACCGTAATATAAAATGATCTAATCGGGTCTCTGTTTGCCTTATCCTAGAAGTTTAATAGTGCATTTTACTCGCCATTCCACGCGCTTTAAGATGCCGCCTAGCCCAGTACGCTACCTGAAATAGGTGCGGCGTAAGTTGAACAAATGTGATAGAATTACGCTGATTTCTTATATTAACCGTAATATAAAATGATCTAATCGGGTCTCTGTTTGCCTTATCCTAGAAGTTTGATAGTGCATTTTACTGGCCATTTCATGCGCTTTGAGATGCAGCTTAGCCCAATACGCTATCTGAAATAGGAGCGACGTAAACTGAACAAATGTGATAGAATTTTGCTGAATTCTTAAATTAACCACAATATAAAATGATCTAATCGGGTCTCTGTTTGCCCTACCCTAGTAGTTTAATTGTGCATTTTACTCGCCATTTCATGCGCTTTTCGATGCCGCTTATTCCAATACGCTATCTGAAATAGGAGCGACGTACGTTGAACAAATGTGATAGAATTTCGCTGAATTCTTTTAAGAACCAGAATGTAAAATGATCTAATCGGGTCTCTGTTCGCCCTAGCCTAGAAGTTTAATAGCGCATTTTATTCGCCATTTCATGCGCCTTGAGATGCCGCTTAGCCCAATACGCTATCTGAAATAGGAGCGACGTAAATTGAACAAATGTGATAGAATTTCCCTGAAATCTTATATTAAACAAAATATAAAATGATCTAATCGGGTCTCTGATTGCCCTATCATAGAAGTTTAGCAGTGCATTTTACTCGCCATTCCACGCGCTTTAAGATGCCGCCTAGCCCAGTACGCTATCTAAATTAGGAGCGACGTAAGTAGAACGAAATGTGATAGAATTACGCAGAATTCTTATATTAACCGTAATATAAAATGATCTAATCGGGTCTCTGTTTGCCTTATCCTAGAAGTTTAGTATTGCATTTTACTCGCCATTTCATGCGCTTTGAGATACCGCTTAGCCCAATACGCTATCTGAAATAGGAGCGACGTAAATTGAACAAATGTGATAGAATTTCGCTGAATTCTTAAATTAACTATAATATAAAATGATCTAATCGGGTCACTGATTGCCCTACCCTAGAAGTTTAATAGTGCATTTTGCTCGCCATTTCATGCGCTTTGAGATGCCGCTTAGCCCAATACGCTATCTGAAATATGAGCGACGTAAATTAAACAAATGTGATAGAATTTCGCTGAATTCTTAAATTAACTATAATATAAAATGATCTAATCGGGTCTCTGTTTGCCTTATCCTAGAAGTTTAATAGCGCATTTTACTCGCCATTTCATGCGCTTTGAGATGCCGCTTAGCCCAATACGCTATCTGGAATAGGAGCGACGTAAATTGAACAAATGTGATAGAATTTCCGTGAATTCTTATATTAACCTCAATATAAAATGATCTAATCGGGTCTCTGTTCGCCCTACCATAGAAGTCTTATAGTGCACTTCACTCGCCATTTCATGCGCTTTGAGATGCCGCTTAGCCCAATACGCTATCTGAAATAGGAGCGACCTAAATTGAACGAATGTGACAGAATCTTGCTGAATTCTTAAATTAACCATAATATAAAATGATCTAATCGGGTATCTGTTTGCCTTATCATAGAAGTTTAATAGTGCATTTTACTCGCCATTTCATGCGCCTTCAGATGCCGCTTAGCCCAATAAGCTATCTGAAATAGGAGCGACGTAAATTGAACAAATGTGATAGAATTTCCCTGAAACCTTATATTAAACAAAATATAAAATGATCTAATCGGGTCTCTGATTGCCCTATCATAGAAGTTTAGTAGTGCATATTACGCGCCATTCCACGCGCTTTAAGATGCCGCCTAGCCCAGTACGCTATCTGAAATAGGAGCGACGTAAATTGAACAAATGTGATAAAATTTTGCTGAAATCTTAAATTAACCATAATATAAAATGATCTCATCGGGTCTCTGTTTGCCCTACCCTAGAAGTTTAATAGTGCATTTTACTCGCCATTTCATGCGCTTTGAGATGCCGCTTAGCCCAATACGCTATCTGAAATATGAGCGACACGAATTGAACAAATGTGATAGAATTTCCCTGAAATCTTGTATTAAACAAAATATAAAATGAGCTAATCGGGTCTCTGATTGCCCTATCATAAAAGTTGAGCAGTGCATTTTACTCGCCATTCCACGCGCTTTAAGATGGCGCCTAGCCCAGTACGCTATCTGAAATAGGAGCGACGTAAGTTGAACAAATGTGATAGAATTTCGCTGAGTTCTTTTATTAACCATAATGTAAAATGATCTGCTCGGGTCTCTGTTCGCCCTAGCCTAGAAGTTTAATAGTGCATTCCACTCGTCATTTCATGCGCTTTGAGATGCCGCTGAGCCCAATAAGCTACCTGTAATAGGAGCGACGTAAATTGAACAAATGTGATAGAATTTCGATGAATTCTTAAATTAACCATAATATAAAATAACCGAATCGGGTCCCTGTTTGCCCTACCCTAGAAGTTTAATAGTGCATTTCACTCGTCATTTCATGCGCTTTGAGATGCCGCTAAGCCCAATAAGCTATCTGTAATAGAAGCGACGTAAATTGAACAAATGTGATAGAATTTCGTTGAATTCTTATATTAACCAAAATATAAAATGATCTAATCGGGTCTCTGATTGCCCTATCATAGAAGTTTAGTAGTGCATTTTACTCGCCATTCCACGAGCTTTAAGATGCCGCCTAGCACAGTACGCTATCTGAAATAGCAGCGACGTAAGTTGAACAAATGTGATAGAATTTCGCAGAATTCTTATATTAACCAAAATATAAAATGATCTAATCTGGTCTCTGTTCGCCCTAGCCTAGAAGTTTAATAGTGCATTTTGTTCGCCATTTCATGCGCTTTGAGATGCCGCTAAGCCCAATAAGCTGTCTGAAATAAGAGCGACGTAAATTGAACAAATGTGATAGAATCTCGCTGAATACTTATATTACCCTTAATGTAAAATGATCTAATCGGGACTCTGTTCGCCCTACCCCAGAAGTTTAATAGTGCATTTCACTCGCCATTTCATGCGCTTTGAGATGACGCTTAACCCAATACGCTATCTGAAATAGGAGCGACGTAAGTTGAACAAATGTGACAGAATTACGCTGCATTCTTATATTCACCTTAATGTAAAATGATCTCTTCGGGTCTCTGTTCGCCCTGCCCTAGAAGTATAATAGTGCATTTCACTCGTCATTTCATGCGCTTTGAGATGCCGCGTAGCCCAATACGCTATCTGAAATAAGAGCGACGTAAATTGAACAAATGTGATAGAATTTCGCTGAATTCTTATATTAACCAAAGTATAAAATGATCTAGTCTGGTCTCTGATTGCCCTATCATAGAAGTTTAATAGTGCATATCACTCGTCATTTCATGCGCTTTGAGATGCCGCTAAGCACAATAAGCTATCTGGAATAGCAGCGACGTAAATTGAACAAATGTGAAAGAATTACGCGGCATTCTTATATTAACCGTAATATAAAATGGTCTAATCTGGTCTCTGTTTGCCTTATCCTAGAAGTTTAATAGTGCATTTTACTCGCCATTTCACGCGCTTTAAGATGCCGCCTAGCCCAGTACGCTGCCTGAAATAGGAGCGACATAAGTTGAACAAATGTGATAGAATTACGCTGAATTCTTATATTAACCATAATATAAAATGATCTAATCGGGTCTCTGTTTGCCCTACCCTAATAGTTTAATTGTGCATTTTACTCGCCATTTCATGCGGTTTGAGATGCCGCTTATCCCAATACGCTATCTGAAATAGGAGCGACGTAAGTTGAACAAATGTGATAGAATTTCGCTGACATCTTAAATTAACCATAATATAAAATGATCTAATCGGGTCTCTGTTTGCCCTACCCTAGAAGTTTAATAGTGCATTTCACTCGACATTTCATGCGCTTTGAGATGCCGCTAAGCACAATAAGCTATCTGGAATAGCAGGGACGTAAATTGAACAAATGTGAAAGAATTACGCCGCATTCTTATATTAACCGTAATATAAAATGATCTAATCGGGTCTCTGTTTGCCTTATCCTAGAAGTTTAATAGTGCATTTTACTCGCCATTCCACGCGCTTTAAGATGCCGCCTAGCCCAGTACGCTACCTGAAATAGGTGCGGCGTAAGTTGAACAAATGTGATAGAATTACGCTGATTTCTTATATTAACCGTAATATAAAATGATCTAATCGGGTCTCTGTTTGCCTTATCCTAGAAGTTTGATAGTGCATTTTACTGGCCATTTCATGCGCTTTGAGATGCAGCTTAGCCCAATACGCTATCTGAAATAGGAGCGGCGTAAACTGAACAAATGTGATAGAATTTTGCTGAATTCTTAAATTAACCACAATATAAAATGATCTAATCGGGTCTCTGTTTGCCCTACCCTAGTAGTTTAATTGTGCATTTTACTCGCCATTTCATGCGCTTTTCGATGCCGCTTATTCCAATACGCTATCTGAAATAGGAGCGACGTACGTTGAACAAATGTGATAGAATTTCGCTGAATTCTTTTAAGAACCAGAATGTAAAATGATCTAATCGGGTCTCTGTTCGCCCTAGCCTAGAAGTTTAAGAGCTCATTTTATTCGCCATTTCATGCGCTTTGTGATGCCGCTTAGCCCAATACTCTATCTGAAATAGGAGCGCCGTAAATTGAACAAATGTGATAGAATTTCCCTGAAATCTTATATTAAACCAAAATATAAATGATCTAATCGGTCTCTGATTGCCCTATCATAGAAGTTTAGCAGTGCATTTTACTCGCCATTCCACGCGCTTTAAGATGCCGCCTAGCCCAGTACGCTATCTAAATTAGGAGCGACGTAAGTAGAACGAAATGTGATAGAATTACGCAGAATTCTATATTAACCGTAATATAAAATTATATCTAATCGGGTCTCTGTTTGCCTTATCCTAGAAGTTTAGTATTGCATTTTACTCGCCATTTCATGCGCTTTGAGATACCGCTTAGCCCAATACGCTATCTGAAATAGGAGCGACGTAAATTGAACAAATGTGATAGAATTTCGCTGAATTCTTAAATTAACTATAATATAAAATGATCTAATCGGGTCACTGATTGCCCTACCCTAGAAGTTTAATAGTGCATTTTGCTCGCCATTTCATGCGCTTTGAGATGCCGCTTAGCCCAATACGCTATCTGAAATATGAGCGACGTAAATTAAACAAATGTGATAGAATTTCGCTGAATTCTTAAATTAACTATAATATAAAATGATCTAATCGGGTCTCTGTTTGCCTTATCCTAGAAGTTTAATAGCGCATTTTACTCGCCATTTCATGCGCTTTGAGATGCCGCTTAGCCCAATACGCTATCTGAAATAGGAGCGACGTAAATTGAACAAATGTGATAGAATTTCCGTGAATTCTTATATTAACCTCAATATAAAATGATCTAATCGGGTCTCTGTTCGCCCTACCATAGAAGTCTTATAGTGCACTTCACTCGCCATTTCATGCGCTTTGAGATGCCGCTTAGCCCAATACGCTATCTGAAATAGGAGCGACCTAAATTGAACGAATGTGATAGAATCTTGCTGAATTCTTAAATTAACCATAATATAAAATGATCTAATCGGGTATCTGTTTGCCTTATCATAGAAGTTTAATAGTGCATTTTACTCGCCATTTCATGCGCCTTCAGATGCCGCTTAGCCCAATAAGCTATCTGAAATAGGAGCGACGTAAATTGAACAAATGTGATAGAATTTCCCTGAAACCTTATATTAAACAAAATATAAAATGATCTAATCGGGTCCTCTGATTGCCCTATCATAGAAGTTTAGTAGTGCATATTACGCGCCATTCCACGCGCTTTAAGATGCCGCCTAGCCCAGTACGCTATCTGAAATAGGAGCGACGTAAAATTGAACAAATGTGATAAAATTTTGCTGAAATCTTAAATTAACCATAATATAAAATGATCTCATCGGGTCTCTGTTTGCCCTACCCTAGAAGTTTAATAGTGCATTTTACTCGCCATTTCATGCGCTTTGAGATGCCGCTTAGCCCAATACGCTATCTGAAATTATGAGCGACACGAATTGAACAAATGTGATAGAATTTCCCTGAAATCTTGTATTAAACAAAATATAAAATGATCTAATCGCGTCTCTGATTGCCCTATCATACAAGTTTAACAGTGCATTTCACTCGTCATTTCATGCGCTTTGACATGCCGCTTAGCCCAATAAGCTAACTGAAATAGAAGCGACGTAAATTGAACAAATGTGATAGAATTTCCCTGAAATCTTATATTAAACAAAATATAAAATGAGCTAATCGGGTCTCTGATTGCCCTATCATAAAAGTTGAGCAGTGCATTTTACTCGCCATTCCACGCGCTTTAAGATGGCGCCTAGCCCAGTACGCTATCTGAAATAGGAGCGACGTAAGTTGAACAAATGTGATAGAATTTCGCTGAGTTCTTTTATTAACCATAATGTAAAATGATCTGCTCGGGTCTCTGTTCGCCCTAGCCTAGAAGTTTAATAGTGCATTCCACTCGTCATTTCATGCGCTTTGAGATGCCGCTGAGCCCAATAAGCTACCTGTAATAGGAGCGACGTAAATTGAACAAATGTGATAGAATTTCGATGAATTCTTAAATTAACCATAATATAAAATAACCGAATCGGGTCCCTGTTTGCCCTACCCTAGAAGTTTAATAGTGCATTTCACTCGTCATTTCATGCGCTTTGAGATGCCGCTAAGCCCAATAAGCTATCTGTAATAGAAGCGACGTAAATTGAACAAATGTGATAGAATTTCGTTGATTCTTATATTAACCAAAATATAAAATGATCTAATCGGGTCTCTGATTGCCCTATCATAGAAGTTTAATAGTGCATTTTACTCGCCAGTTCATGCGCCTTCAGATGCCGCTTACCCCAATAAGCTATCTGAAATAGGAGCGACGTAAATTGAACAAATGTGATAGAATTTCCCTGAAATCTTATATTAAACAAAATATAAAATGATATAATCGGGTCTCTGATTGCCCTATCATAGAAGTTTAACAGTGCATTTCACTCGTCATTTCATGCGCTTTGACATGCCGCTTAGCCCAATAAGCTATCTGAAATAGGAGCGACGAAAATTGAACAAATGTGATAGAATTTCGCTGAATCTTATATTAAACAAAATATAAAATGAGCTAATCGGGTCTCTGATTGCCCTATCATAGAAGTTTAGTAGTGCATTTTACTCGCCATTCCACGAGCTTTAAGATGCCGCCTAGCACAGTACGCTATCTGAAATAGCAGCGACGTAAGTTGAACAAATGTGATAGAATTTCACAGAATTCTTATATCAACCAAAATATAAAATGATCCAATCTGGTCTCTATTCGCCCTAGCCTAGATGTTTAATAGTGCATTTTGTTCGCCATTTCATGCGCTTTGAGATGCCGCTAAGCCCAATAAGCTGTCTGAAATAAGAGCGACGTAAATTGAACAAATGTGATAGAATCTCGCTGAATACTTATATTACCCTTAATGTAAAATGATCTAATCGGGACTCTGTTCGCCCTACCCCAGAGTTTAATAGTGCATTTCACACGCCATTTCATGCGCTTTGAGATGACGCTTAACCCAATACGCTATCTGAAATAGGAGCGACGTAAGTTGAACAAATGTGACAGAATTACGCTGCACTCTTATATTCACCTTAATGTAAAATGATCTCTTCGGGTCTCTGTTCACCCTGCCCTAGAAGTATAATAGTGCATTTCACTCGTCATTTCATGCGCTTTGAGATGCCGCGTAGCCCAATACGCTATCTGAAATAAGAGCGACGTAAATTGAACAAATGTGATAGAATTTCGCTGAATTCTTATATTAACCAAAGTATAAAATGATCTAGTCTGGTCTCTGATTGCCCTATCATAGAAGTTTAATAGTGCATATCACTCGTCATTTCATGCGCTTTGAGATGCCTCTAAGCCCAATAAGCTATCTGGAATAGCAGCGACGTAAATTGAACAAATGTGAAAGAATTACGCGGCATTCTAATATTAACCGTAATATAAAATGGTCTAATCTGGTCTCTGTTTGCCTTATCCTAGAAGTTTAATAGTGCATTTTACTCGCCATTTCACGCGCTTTAAGATGCCGCCTAGCCAGTACGCTGCCTGAAATAGGAGCGACATAAGTTGAACAAATGTGATAGAATTACGCTGAATTCTTATATTAACCATAATATAAAATGATCTAATCGGTCTCTGTTTGCCCTACCCTAATAGTTTAATTGTGCATTTTACTCGCCATTTCATGCGTTTGAGATGCCGCTTATCCCAATACGCTATCTGAAATAGGAGCGACGTAAGTTGAACAAATGTGATAGAATTTCGCTGACATCTTAAATTAACCATAATATAAAATGATCTAATCGGGTCTCTGTTTGCCCTACCCTAGAAGTTTAATAGTGCATTTCACTCGACATTTCATGCGCTTTGAGATGCCGCTAAGCACAATAAGCTATCTGGAATAGCAGGGACGTAAATTGAACAAATGTGAAAGAATTACGCCGCATTCTTATATTAACCGTAATATAAAATGATCTAATCGGGGTCTCTGTTTGCCTTATCCTAGATGTTTAATAGTGCATTATACTCGCCATTTCATGCGCTTCGAGATGCCGCGTAGCTCAATACGCTATCTGAAATAGGAGCGACGAAAGTTGAACAAATGTGATAGAATTCGCTGAATTATTTTATTAACCAGAATGTAAAATGATCTAATCTGGTCTCTGTTCGCCCTACCATAGAAGTCTTATAGTGCATATCACTCGCCATTTCATGCGCTTTGAGATGCCGCTTAGCCCAATACGCTATCTGAAATAGGAGCGACCTAAATTGTACGAATGTGATAGAATTTTGCTGAATTCTTAAATTAACCATAATATAAAATGATCTAATCGGGTCTCTGCTTGCCCTACCCTAGAAGTTTAATAGTGCATTTTACTCGTCATTTCATGCGCTTTGAGATGCCGCTTTGCCCAATACGCTATCTGAAATAGGAGCGACGTAAATTGAACGAATGTGATAGAATTTCGCTCAATTCTTAAATTAACCATAATATAAAATGATATAATCGGGTCTCTGTTTGCCCTACCCTAGAACTTTAATAGTGCATTTTACTCGTCATTTCATGCGCTTTGAGATGCCGCTTAGCCTAATACGCTATCTGAAATTGGAGCGATATAAGTTGAACATATGTGATAGAATTTCACTGAATTCTTTTATTAACCATAATGTAAAATGATCTAATCGGATCTCTGTCCGCCCGAGTCTAGAACTTTAATAGTTCATTTTATTCGCCATTTCATACGGTTTGAGATGCCGCTTTGCCCCATACGCTATCTGAAATAGGAGCGACGTAAATTGAACAAATGTGATAGAATTTCACTGAATTCTTATATTAACCAAAATATAAAATGATCTAATCGGGTCTCTGATTGCCCTAGCATAGAAATTTAATAGTGCATTTTACTCGCCATTCCGAACGCTTTAAGATGCCGCATAGCCCAGTTCGCTATCTGCAATAGGAGCGACGTAAATTGAACAAATGTGATAGAATTTTGCTGAATTCTTAAATTAACCACAGTACAAAATGATCTAATCGGGTCTCTGTTTGCTCTACCCTAGAAGTTTAATAGTGCATTTTGCTCGCCATTTCATGCGCTTTGAGATGCCGCTGAGCCCAATACGCTATTTGAAATAGGAGCGACGTAAATTGAACAAATGTGATAGAATTTCACTGAATTCTTATATTAACCTAAATATAAAATGATCTAATCGGGTCTCTGATTGCCCTATCATAGAAGTTTAGTAGTGCATATTACTCGCCATTCCACGCGCTTTAAGATGCCGCCTAGCCCAGTACGCTATCTGAAATAGGAGCGACGGAAATTGAACAAATGTGATAGAATTTTGCTGAATTCTTAAATTAACCATAATATAAAATGATCTAATCGGGTCTCTGATTGCCCTATCATAGAAGTTTAATCGTGCATTTTACTCGCCATTCCACGCGCTTTAAGATGCCGCTTAGCCCAGTACGCTATCTGAAATAGGAGCGACGTAAATTGAACAAATGTGATAGAATTTCACTGAATTCTTATATTAACCAAAATATAAAATGATCTAATCGGGTCTCTGATTGCCCTATCATAGAAGTTTAATAGTGCATTTTACTCGCCATTTCATGCGCCTTCAGATGCCGCTTAGCCCAATAAGCTATCTGAAATAGGAGCGACGTAAATTGAACAAATGTGATAGAATTTCCCTGAAACCTTATATTAAACAAAATATAAAATGATCTAATCGGGTCTCTGATTGCCCTATCATAGAAGTTTAGTAGTGCATATTACGCGCCATTCCACGCGCTTTAAGATGCCGCCTAGCCCAGTACGCTATCTGAAATAGGAGCGACGTAAATTGAACAAATGTGATAAAATTTTGCTGACATCTTAAATTAACCATAATATAAAATGATCTCATCGGGTCTCTGTTTGCCCTACCCTAGAAGTTTAATAGTGCATTTTACTCGCCATTTCATGCGCTTTGAGATGCCGCTTAGCCCAATACGCTATCTGAAATATGAGCGACACGAATTGAACAAATGTGATAGAATTTCCCTGAAATCTTGTATTAAACAAAATATAAAATGATCTAATCGCGTCTCTGATTGCCCTATCATACAAGTTTAACAGTGCATTTCACTCGTCATTTCATGCGCTTTGACATGCCGCTTAGCCCAATAAGCTAACTGAAATAGAAGCGACGTAAATTGAACAAATGTGATAGAATTTCCCTGAAATCTTATATTAAACAAAATATAAAATGAGCTAATCGGGTCTCTGATTGCCCTATCATAAAAGTTGAGCAGTGCATTTTACTCGCCATTCCACGCGCTTTAAGATGGCGCCTAGCCCAGTACGCTATCTGAAATAGGAGCGACGTAAGTTGAACAAATGTGATAGAATTTCGCTGAGTTCTTTTATTAACCATAATGTAAAATGATCTGCTCGGGTCTCTGTTCGCCCTAGCCTAGAAGTTTAATAGTGCATTCCACTCGTCATTTCATGCGCTTTGAGATGCCGCTGAGCCCAATAAGCTACCTGTAATAGGAGCGACGTAAATTGAACAAATGTGATAGAATCTCGATGAATTCTTAAATTAACCATAATATAAAATAACCGAATCGGGTCCCTGTTTGCCCTACCCTAGAAGTTTAATAGTGCATTTCACTCGTCATTTCATGCGCTTTGAGATGCCGCTAAGCCCAATAAGCTATCTGTAATAGAAGCGACGTAAATTGAACAAATGTGATAGAATTTCCCAGAAATCTTATATTAAACAAAATATAAAATGAGCTAATCGGGTCTCTGATTGCCCTATCATAGAAGTTTAGTAGTGCATTTCACTCGCCATTCCACGAGCTTTAAGATGCCGCCTAGCACAGTACGCTATCTGAAATAGCAGCGACGTAAGTTGAACAAATGTGATAGCGTTTCGCAGAATTCTTATATTAACCAAAATATAAAATGATCTAATCTGGTCTCTGTTCGCCCTAGCCTAGAAGTTTAATAGTGCATTTTGTTCGCCATTTCATGCGCTTTGAGATGCCGCTAAGCCCAATAAGCTGTCTGAAATAAGAGCGACGTAAATTGAACAAATGTGATAGAATTACGCTGAATTCTTATATTAACCATAATATAAAATGATCTAATCGGGTCTCTGTTTGCCCTACCCTAATAGTTTAATTGTGCATTTTACTCGCCATTTCATGCGCTTTGAGATGCCGCTTATCCCAATACGCTATCTGAAATAGGAGCGGCGTAAGTTGAACAAATGTGATAGAATTACGCTGAATTCTTATATTAACCGTAATATAAAATGATCTAATCGGGTCTCTGTTTGCCTTATCCTAGAAGTTTGATAGTGCATTTTACTGGCCATTTCATGCGCTTTGAGATGCAGCTTAGCCCAATACGCTATCTGAAATAGGAGCGACGTAAACTGAACAAATGTGATAGAATTTTGCTGAATTCTTAAATTAACCACAATATAAAATGATCTAATCGGGTCTCTGTTTGCCCTACCCTAGTAGTTTAATTGTGCATTTTACTCGCCATTTCATGCGCTTTTCGATGCCGCTTATTCCAATACGCTATCTGAAATAGGAGCGACGTACGTTGAACAAATGTGATAGAATTTCGCTGAATTCTTTTAAGAACCAGAATGTAAAATGATCTAATCGGGTCTCTGTTCGCCCTAGCCTAGAAGTTTAATAGCGCATTTTATTCGCCATTTCATGCGCCTTGAGATGCCGCTTAGCCCAATACGCTATCTGAAATAGGAGCGACGTAAATTGAACAAATGTGATAGAATTTCCCTGAAATCTTATATTAAACAAAATATAAAATGATCTAATCGGGTCTCTGATTGCCCTATCATAGAAGTTTAGCAGTGCATTTTACTCGCCATTCCACGCGCTTTAAGATGCCGCCTAGCCCAGTACGCTATCTAAATTAGGAGCGACGTAAGTAGAACGAAATGTGATAGAATTACGCAGAATTCTTATATTAACCGTAATATAAAATGATCTAATCGGGTCTCTGTTTGCCTTATCCTAGAAGTTTAGTATTGCACTTTACTCGCCATTTCATGCGCTTTGAGATACCGCTTAGCCCAATACGCTATCTGAAATAGGAGCGACGTAAATTGAACAAATGTGATAGAATTTCGCTGAATTCTTAAATTAACTATAATATAAAATGATCTAATCGGGTCACTGATTGCCCTACCCTAGAAGTTTAATAGTGCATTTTGCTCGCCATTTCATGCGCTTTGAGATGCCGCTTAGCCCAATACGCTATCTGAAATATGAGCGACGTAAATTAAACAAATGTGATAGAATTTCGCTGAATTCTTAAATTAACTATAATATAAAATGATCTAATCGGGTCTCTGTTTGCCTTATCCTAGAAGTTTAATAGCGCATTTTACTCGCCATTTCATGCGCTTTGAGATGCCGCTTAGCCCAATACGCTATCTGGAATAGGAGCGACGTAAATTGAACAAAAGTGATAGAATTTCCGTGAATTCTTATATTAACCTCAATATAAAATGATCTAATCGGGTCTCTGTTCGCCCTACCATAGAAGTCTTATAGTGCACTTCACTCGCCATTTCATGCGCTTTGAGATGCCGCTTAGCCCAATACGCTATCTGAAATAGGAGCGACCTAAATTGAACGAATGTGATAGAATTTCGCTCAATTCTTAAATTAACCATAATATAAAATGATCTAATCGGGTCTCTGTTCGCCCTACCCTAGAAGTTTAATAGTGCATTTCACTCGCCATTTCATGCGCTTTGAGATACCCGCCAGCCCAGTACGCTATCTGAAATAGGAGCGACGTAATTTGAAGAAATGTGATAGAATTACGCTGAATTCTTATATTAACCGTAATATAAAATGATCTAATCGGGTCTCTGTTTGCCCTACCCTAGAAGTTTAATAGTCCATTTTATTCGCCATTTCATGCGCTTTGAGATGCCGGTTAGCCCAATACGCTAACTGAAATAGGAGCGACGTAAATAGAACAAATGTGATAGGATTTCCCGGAAATCTTATATTAAACAAAATATAAAATGATCTAATCTGGTCTCTGACTGCCCTATCATTGAAGTTTAACAGTGCATTTTACTCGCCATTCCACGCGCTTTAAGATGCCGCCTAGCCCAGTACGCTATCTGAAATAGGAGCGACGTAAATCCAACAAATGTGATAGAATCTTGCTGAATTCTTAAATTAACCATAATATAAAATGATCTAATCGGGTCTCTGTTTGCCCTAGCCTAGGAGTTTAATAGTGCATTTTACTCGCCATTTCATGCGCTTTGAGATGCCGCTTAGCCCAATACGCTATCTGAAATATGAGCGACACGAATTGAACAAATGTGATAGAATTTCCCTGAAATCTTGTATTACACAAAATATAAAATGATCTAATCGCGTCTCTGATTGCCCTATCATACAAGTTTAATAGTGCATTTTACTCGCCACTCCACGCGCTTTAGGATGCCGCCTAGCCCAGTACGCTATCCGAAATAGGAGCGACGTAAATTGAACAAATGTGATAGAATTTTGCTGAATTCTTAAATTAACCATAATATAAAATGATCTAATCGGGTATCTGTTTGCCTTATCCTAGAAGTTTAATAGTGCATTATACTCGCCATTTCATGCGCTTCGAGATCCCGCGTAGCTCAATACGCTATCTGAAATAGGAGCGACGAAAGTTGAACAAATGTGATAGAATTTCGCTGAATTATTTTATTAACCAGAATGTAAAATGATCTAATCTGGTCTCTGTTCGCCCTACCATAGAAGTCTTATAGTGCATTTCACTCGCCATTTCATGCGCTTTGAGATGCCGCTTAGCCCAATACGCTATCTGAAATAGGAGCGACCTAAATTGTACGAATGTGATAGAATTTTGCTGAATTCTTAAATTAACCATAATATAAAATGATCTAATCGGGTCTCTGCTTGCCCTACCCTAGAAGTTTAATAGTGCATTTTACTCGTCATTTCATGCGCTTTGAGATGCCGCTTTGCCCAATACGCTATCTGAAATAGGAGCGACGTAAATTGAACGAATGTGATAGAATTTCGCTCAATTCTTAAATTAACCATAATATAAAATGATCTAACCGGGTCTCTGTTTGCCCTACCCTAGAACTTTCATAGTGCATTTTACTCGTCATTTCATGCGCTTTGAGATGCCGCTTAGCCTAATACGCTATCTGAAATTGGAGCGATATAAGTTGAACATATGTGATAGAATTTCACTGAATTCTTTTATTAACCATAATGTAAAATGATATAATCGGATCTCTGTCCGCCCGAGTCTAGAACTTTAATAGTTCATTTTATTCGCCATTTCATACGGTTTGAGATGCCGCTTTGCCCCATACGCTATCTGAAATAGGAGCGACGTAAATTGAACAAATGTGATAGAATTTCACTGAATTCTTATATTAACCAAAATATAAAATGATCTAATCGGGTCTCTGATTGACCTAGCATAGGAGTTTAATAGTGCATTTTACTCGCCATTCCGAACGCTTTAAGATGCCGCATAGCCCAGTTCGCAATCTGCAATAGGAGCGACGTAAATTGAACAAATGTGATAGAATTTTGCTGAATTCTTAAATTAACCATAGTACAAAATGATCTAATCGGGTCTCTGTTTGCTCTACCCTAGAAGTTTAATAGTGCATTTTGCTCGCCATTTCATGCGATTTTGAGATGCCGCTGAGCCCAATACGCTATTTGAAATAGGAGCGACGTAAATTGAACAAATGTGATAGAATTTCACTGAATTCTTATATTAACCAAAATATAAAATGATCTAATCGGGTCTCTGATTGCCCTATCATAGAAGTTTAGTAGTGCATATTACTCGCCATTCCACGCGCTTTAAGATGCCGCCTAGCCCAGTACGCTATCTGAAATAGGAGCGACGGAAATTGAACAAATGTGATAGAATTTTGCTGAATTCTTAAATTAACCATAATATAAAATGATCTAATCGGGTCTCTGATTGCCCTATCATAGAAGTTTAATCGTGCATTTTACTCGCCATTCCACGCGCTTTAAGATGCCGCCTAGCCCAGTACGCTATCTGAAATAGGAGCGACGTAAATTGAACAAATGTGATAGAATTTCCCTGAAAACTTATATTAAACAAAATATAAAATGATCTAATCGGGTCTCTGATTGCCCTATCATAGAAGTTTAGTAGTGCATATTACTCGCCATTCCACGCGCTTTAAGATGCCGCCTAGCCCAGTACGCTATCTGAAATAGGAGCGACGTAAATTGAACAAATGTGATAAAATTTTGCTGACATCTTAAATTAACCATAATATAAAATGACCTCATCGGGTCTCTGTTTGCCCTACCCTAGAAGTTTAATAGTGCATTTTACTCGCCATTTCATGCGCCTTTAGATGCCGCTTAGCCCAATAAGCTATCTGAAATAGGAGCGACGTAAATTGAACAAATGTGATAGAATTTCCCTGAAATCTTATATTAAACAAAATATAAAATGATCTAATCGGGTCTCTGATTGACCTAGCATAGAAGTTTAATAGTGCATTTTACTCGCCATTCCGAACGCTTTAAGATGCCGCATAGCCCAGTTCGCAATCTGCAATAGGAGCGACGTAAATTGAACAAATGTGATAGAATTTTGCTGAATTCTTAAATTAACCATAGTACAAAATGATCTAATCGGGTCTCTGTTTGCTCTACCCTAGAAGTTTAATAGTGCATTTTGCTCGCCATTTCATGCGATTTTGAGATGCCGCTGAGCCCAATACGCTATTTGAAATAGGAGCGACGTAAATTGAACAAATGTGATAGAATTTCACTGAATTCTTATATTAACCAAAATATAAAATGATCTAATCGGGTCTCTGATTGCCCTATCATAGAAGTTTAGTAGTGCATATTACTCGCCATTCCACGCGCTTTAAGATGCCGCCTAGCCCAGTACGCTATCTGAAATAGGAGCGACGGAAATTGAACAAATGTGATAGAATTTTGCTGAATTCTTAAATTAACCATAATATAAAATGATCTAATCGGGTCTCTGATTGCCCTATCATAGAAGTTTAATCGTGCATTTTAATCGCCATTCCACGCGCTTTAAGATGCCGCCTAGCCCAGTACGCTATCTGAAATAGGAGCGACGTAAATTGAACAAATGTGATAGAATTTCCCTGAAACCTTATATTAAACAAAATATAAAATGATCTAATCGGGTCTCTGATTGCCCTATCATAGAAGTTTAGTAGTGCATATTACTCGCCATTCCACGCGCTTTAAGATGCCGCCTAGCCCAGTACGCTATCTGAAATAGGAGCGACGTAAATTGAACAAATGTGATAAAATTTTGCTGACATCTTAAATTAACCATAATATAAAATGACCTCATCGGGTCTCTGTTTCCCTTATCCTAGAAGTTTGATAGTGCATTTTACTCGCCATTTCATGCGCCTTTAGATGCCGCTTAGCCCAATAAGCTAACTGAAATAGAAGCGACGTAAATTGAACAAATGTGATAGAATTTCCCTGAAATCTTATATTAAACAAAATATAAAATGAGCTAATCGGGTCTCTGATTGCCCTATCATAAAAGTTGAGCAGTGCATTTTACTCGCCATTCCACGCGCTTTAAGATGGCGCCTAGCCCAGTACGCTATCTGAAATAGGAGCGACGTAAGTTGAACAAATGTGATAGAATTTCGCTGAGTTCTTTTATTAACCATAATGTAAAATGATCTGCTCGGGTCTCTGTTCGCCCTAGCCTAGAAGTTTAATAGTGCATTCCACTCGTCATTTCATGCGCTTTGAGATGCCGCTGAGCCCAATAAGCTACCTGTAATAGGAGCGACGTAAATTGAACAAATGTGATAGAATCTCGATGAATTCTTAAATTAACCATAATATAAAATAACCGAATCGGGTCCCTGTTTGCCCTACCCTAGAAGTTTAATAGTGCATTTCACTCGTCATTTCATGCGCTTTGAGATGCCGCTAAGCCCAATAAGCTATCTGTAATAGAAGCGACGTAAATTGAACAAATGTGATAGAATTTCCCTGAAATCTTATATTAAACAAAATATAAAATGAGCTAATCGGGTCTCTGATTGCCCTATCATAGAAGTTTAGTAGTGCATTTCACTCGCCATTCCACGAGCTTTAAGATGCCGCCTAGCACAGTACGCTATCTGAAATAGCAGCGACGTAAGTTGAACAAATGTGATAGAGTTTCGCAGAATTCTTATATTAACCAAAATATAAAATGATCTAATCTGGTCTCTGTTCGCCCTAGCCTAGAAGTTTAATAGTGCATTTTGTTCGCCATTTCATGCGCTTTGAGATGCCGCTAAGCCCAATAAGCTATCTGAAATATGAGCGACGTAAATTGAACAAATGTGATAGAATTACGCTGAATTCTTATATTAACCATAATATAAAATGATCTAATCGGGTCTCTGTTTGCCCTACCCTAATAGTTTAATTGTGCATTTTACTCGCCATTTCATGCGCTTTGAGATGCCGCTTATCCCAATACGCTATCTGAAATAGGAGCGGCGTAAGTTGAACAAATGTGATAGAATTACGCTGATTTCTTATATTAACCGTAATATAAAATGATCTAATCGGGTCTCTGTTTGCCTTATCCTAGAAGTTTGATAGTGCATTTTACTGGCCATTTCATGCGCTTTGAGATGCAGCTTAGCCCAATACGCTATCTGAAATAGGAGCGACGTAAACTGAACAAATGTGATAGAATTTTGCTGAATTCTTAAATTAACCACAATATAAAATGATCTAATCGGGTCTCTGTTTGCCCTACCCTAGTAGTTTAATTGTGCATTTTACTCGCCATTTCATGCGCTTTTCGATGCCGCTTATTCCAATACGCTATCTGAAATAGGAGCGACGTACGTTGAACAAATGTGATAGAATTTCGCTGAATTCTTTTAAGAACCAGAATGTAAAATGATCTAATCGGGTCTCTGTTCGCCCTAGCCTAGAAGTTTAATAGCGCATTTTATTCGCCATTTCATGCGCCTTGAGATGCCGCTTAGCCCAATACGCTATCTGAAATAGGAGCGACGTAAATTGAACAAATGTGATAGAATTTCCCTGAAATCTTATATTAAACAAAATATAAAATGATCTAATCGGGTCTCTGATTGCCCTATCATAGAAGTTTAGCAGTGCATTTTACTCGCCATTCCACGCGCTTTAAGATGCCGCCTAGCCCAGTACGCTATCTAAATTAGGAGCGACGTAAGTAGAACGAAATGTGATAGAATTACGCAGAATTCTTATATTAACCGTAATATAAAATGATCTAATCGGGTCTCTGTTTGCCTTATCCTAGAAGTTTAGTATTGCACTTTACTCGCCATTTCATGCGCTTTGAGATACCGCTTAGCCCAATACGCTATCTGAAATAGGAGCGACGTAAATTGAACAAATGTGATAGAATTTCGCTGAATTCTTAAATTAACTATAATATAAAATGATCTAATCGGGTCACTGATTGCCCTACCCTAGAAGTTTAATAGTGCATTTTGCTCGCCATTTCATGCGCTTTGAGATGCCGCTTAGCCCAATACGCTATCTGAAATATGAGCGACGTAAATTAAACAAATGTGATAGAATTTCGCTGAATTCTTAAATTAACTATAATATAAAATGATCTAATCGGGTCTCTGTTTGCCTTATCCTAGAAGTTTAATAGCGCATTTTACTCGCCATTTCATGCGCTTTGAGATGCCGCTTAGCCCAATACGCTATCTGGAATAGGAGCGACGTAAATTGAACAAAAGTGATAGAATTTCCGTGAATTCTTATATTAACCTCAATATAAAATGATCTAATCGGGTCTCTGTTCGCCCTACCATAGAAGTCTTATAGTGCACTTCACTCGCCATTTCATGCGCTTTGAGATGCCGCTTAGCCCAATACGCTATCTGAAATAGGAGCGACCTAAATTGAACGAATGTGATAGAATTTCGCTCAATTCTTAAATTAACCATAATATAAAATGATCTAATCGGGTCTCTGTTTGCCCTACCCTAGAAGTTTAATAGTGCATTTTACTCGCCATTTCATGCGCTTTGAGATACCCGCCAGCCCAGTACGCTATCTGAAATAGGAGCGACGTAATTTGAAGAAATGTGATAGAATTACGCTGAATTCTTATATTAACCGTAATATAAAATGATCTAATCGGGTCTCTGTTTGCCCTACCCTAGAAGTTTAATAGTCCATTTTATTCGCCATTTCATGCGCTTTGAGATGCCGGTTAGCCCAATACGCTAACTGAAATAGGAGCGACGTAAATAGAACAAATGTGATAGGATTTCCCGGAAATCTTATATTAAACAAAATATAAAATGATCTAATCTGGTCTCTGACTGCCCTATCATTGAAGTTTAACAGTGCATTTTACTCGCCATTCCACGCGCTTTAAGATGCCGCCTAGCCCAGTACGCTATCTGAAATAGGAGCGACGTAAATCCAACAAATGTGATAGAATCTTGCTGAATTCTTAAATTAACCATAATATAAAATGATCTAATCGGGTCTCTGTTTGCCCTAGCCTAGGAGTTTAATAGTGCATTTTACTCGCCATTTCATGCGCTTTGAGATGCCGCTTAGCCCAATACGCTATCTGAAATATGAGCGACACGAATTGAACAAATGTGATAGAATTTCCCTGAAATCTTGTATTACACAAAATATAAAATGATCTAATCGCGTCTCTGATTGCCCTATCATACAAGTTTAATAGTGCATTTTACTCGCCACTCCACGCGCTTTAGGATGCCGCCTAGCCCAGTACGCTATCCGAAATAGGAGCGACGTAAATTGAACAAATGTGATAGAATTTTGCTGAATTCTTAAATTAACCATAATATAAAATGATCTAATCGGGTATCTGTTTGCCTTATCCTAGAAGTTTAATAGTGCATTATACTCGCCATTTCATGCGCTTCGAGATCCCGCGTAGCTCAATACGCTATCTGAAATAGGAGCGACGAAAGTTGAACAAATGTGATAGAATTTCGCTGAATTATTTTATTAACCAGAATGTAAAATGATCTAATCTGGTCTCTGTTCGCCCTACCATAGAAGTCTTATAGTGCATTTCACTCGCCATTTCATGCGCTTTGAGATGCCGCTTAGCCCAATACGCTATCTGAAATAGGAGCGACCTAAATTGTACGAATGTGATAGAATTTTGCTGAATTCTTAAATTAACCATAATATAAAATGATCTAATCGGGTCTCTGCTTGCCCTACCCTAGAAGTTTAATAGTGCATTTTACTCGTCATTTCATGCGCTTTGAGATGCCGCTTTGCCCAATACGCTATCTGAAATAGGAGCGACGTAAATTGAACGAATGTGATAGAATTTCGCTCAATTCTTAAATTAACCATAATATAAAATGATCTAACCGGGTCTCTGTTTGCCCTACCCTAGAACTTTCATAGTGCATTTTACTCGTCATTTCATGCGCTTTGAGATGCCGCTTAGCCTAATACGCTATCTGAAATTGGAGCGATATAAGTTGAACATATGTGATAGAATTTCACTGAATTCTTTTATTAACCATAATGTAAAATGATATAATCGGATCTCTGTCCGCCCGAGTCTAGAACTTTAATAGTTCATTTTATTCGCCATTTCATACGGTTTGAGATGCCGCTTTGCCCCATACGCTATCTGAAATAGGAGCGACGTAAATTGAACAAATGTGATAGAATTTCACTGAATTCTTATATTAACCAAAATATAAAATGATCTAATCGGGTCTCTGATTGACCTAGCATAGGAGTTTAATAGTGCATTTTACTCGCCATTCCGAACGCTTTAAGATGCCGCATAGCCCAGTTCGCAATCTGCAATAGGAGCGACGTAAATTGAACAAATGTGATAGAATTTTGCTGAATTCTTAAATTAACCATAGTACAAAATGATCTAATCGGGTCTCTGTTTGCTCTACCCTAGAAGTTTAATAGTGCATTTTGCTCGCCATTTCATGCGATTTTGAGATGCCGCTGAGCCCAATACGCTATTTGAAATAGGAGCGACGTAAATTGAACAAATGTGATAGAATTTCACTGAATTCTTATATTAACCAAAATATAAAATGATCTAATCGGGTCTCTGATTGCCCTATCATAGAAGTTTAGTAGTGCATATTACTCGCCATTCCACGCGCTTTAAGATGCCGCCTAGCCCAGTACGCTATCTGAAATAGGAGCGACGGAAATTGAACAAATGTGATAGAATTTTGCTGAATTCTTAAATTAACCATAATATAAAATGATCTAATCGGGTCTCTGATTGCCCTATCATAGAAGTTTAATCGTGCATTTTAATCGCCATTCCACGCGCTTTAAGATGCCGCTTAGCCCAGTACGCTATCTGAAATAGGAGCGACGTAAATTGAACAAATGTGATAGAATTTCCCTGAAACCTTATATTAAACAAAATATAAAATGATCTAATCGGGTCTCTGATTGCCCTATCATAGAAGTTTAGTAGTGCATATTACTCGCCATTCCACGCGCTTTAAGATGCCGCCTAGCCCAGTACGCTATCTGAAATAGGAGCGACGTAAATTGAACAAATGTGATAAAATTTTGCTGACATCTTAAATTAACCATAATATAAAATGACCTCATCGGGTCTCTGTTTCCCTTATCCTAGAAGTTTGATAGTGCATTTTACTCGCCATTTCATGCGCCTTTAGATGCCGCTTAGCCCAATAAGCTAACTGAAATAGAAGCGACGTAAATTGAACAAATGTGATAGAATTTCCCTGAAATCTTATATTAAACAAAATATAAAATGAGCTAATCGGGTCTCTGATTGCCCTATCATAAAAGTTGAGCAGTGCATTTTACTCGCCATTCCACGCGCTTTAAGATGGCGCCTAGCCCAGTACGCTATCTGAAATAGGAGCGACGTAAGTTGAACAAATGTGATAGAATTTCGCTGAGTTCTTTTATTAACCATAATGTAAAATGATCTGCTCGGGTCTCTGTTCGCCCTAGCCTAGAAGTTTAATAGTGCATTCCACTCGTCATTTCATGCGCTTTGAGATGCCGCTGAGCCCAATAAGCTACCTGTAATAGGAGCGACGTAAATTGAACAAATGTGATAGAATCTCGATGAATTCTTAAATTAACCATAATATAAAATAACCGAATCGGGTCCCTGTTTGCCCTACCCTAGAAGTTTAATAGTGCATTTCACTCGTCATTTCATGCGCTTTGATATGCCGCTAAGCCCAATAAGCTATCTGTAATAGAAGCGACGTAAATTGAACAAATGTGATAGAATTTCGTTGAATTCTTATATTAACCAAAATATAAAATGATCTAATCGGGTCTCTGATTGCCCTATCATAGAAGTTTAATAGTGAATTTTACTCGCCAGTTCATGCGCCTTCAGATGCCGCTTAGCCCAATAAGCTATCTGAAATAGGAGCGACGTAAATTGAACAAATGTGATAGAATTTCCCTGAAATCTTATATTAAACAAAATATAAAATGAGCTAATCGGGTCTCTGATTGCCCTATCATAGAAGTTTAGTAGTGCATTTCACTCGCCATTCCACGAGCTTTAAGATGCCGCCTAGCACAGTACGCTATCTCAAATAGCAGCGACGTAAGTTGAACAAATGTGATAGAATTTCGCAGAATTCTTATATTAACCAAAATATAAAATGATCTAATCTGGTCTCTGTTCGCCCTAGCCTAGAAGTTTAATAGTGCATTTTGTTCGCCATTTCATGCGCTTTGAGATGCCGCTAAGCCCAATAAGCTGTCTGAAATAAGAGCGACGTAAATTGAACAAATGTGATAGAATTTCGCTGAATACTTATATTACCCTTAATGTAAAATGATCTAATCGGGACTCTGTTCGCCCTACCCCAGAAGTTTAATAGTGCATTTCACTCGCCATTTCATGCGCTTTGAGATGACGCTTAACCCAATACGCTATCTGAAATAGGAGCGACGTAAGTTGAACAAATGTGACAGAATTACGCTGCATTCTTATATTCACCTTAATGTAAAATGATCTCTTCGGGTCTCTGTTCGCCCTGCCCTAGAAGTATAATAGTGCATTTCACTCGTCATTTCATGCGCTTTGAGATGCCGCGTAGCCCAATACGCTATCTGAAATACGAGCGACGTAAATTGAACAAATGTGATAGAATTTCGCTGAATTCTTATATTAACCAAAGTATAAAATGATCTAGTCTGGTCTCTGATTGCCCTATCATAGAAGTTTAATAGTGCATATCACTCGTCATTTCATGCGCTTTGAGATGCCGCTAAGCACAATAAGCTATCTGGAATAGCAGCGACGTAAATTGAACAAATGTGAAAGAATTACGCGGCATTCTTATATTAACCGTAATATAAAATGGTCTAATCGGGTCTCTGTTTGCCTTATCCTAGAAGTTTAATAGTGCATTTTACTCGCCATTTCACGCGCTTTAAGATGCCGCCTAGCCCAGTACGCTACCTGAAATAGGAGCGACATAAGTTGAACAAATGTGATAGAATTACGCTGAATTCTTATATTAACCATAATATAAAATGATCTAATCGGGTCTCTGTTTGCCCTACCCTAATAGTTTAATTGTGCATTTTACTCGCCATTTCATGCGCTTTGAGATGCCGCTTATCCCAATACGCTATCTGAAATAGGAGCGACGTAAGTTGAACAAATGTGATAGAATTTCGCTGACATCTTAAATTAACCATAATATAAAATGATCTAATCGGGTCTCTGTTTGCCCTACCCTAGAAGTTTAATAGTGCATTTCACTCGACATTTCATGCGCTTTGAGATGCCGCTAAGCACAATAAGCTATCTGGAATAGCAGCGACGTAAATTGAACAAATGTGAAAGAATTACGCCGCATTCTTATATTAACCGTAATATAAAATGATCTAATCGGGTCTCTGTTTGCCTTATCCTAGAAGTTTAATAGTGCATTTTACTCGCCATTCCATGCGCTTTAAGATGCCGCCTAGCCCAGTACGCTACCTGAAATAGGAGCGGCGTAAGTTGAACAAATGTGATAGAATTACGCTGATTTCTTATATTAACCGTAATATAAAATGATCTAATCGGGTCTCTGTTTGCCTTATCCTAGAAGTTTGATAGTGCATTTTACTGGACATTTCATGCGCTTTGAGATGCAGCTTAGCCCAATACGCTATCTGAAATAGGAGCGACGTAAACTGAACAAATGTGATAGAATTTTGCTGAATTCTTAAATTAACCACAATATAAAATGATCTAATCGGGTCTCTGTTTGCCCTACCCTAGTAGTTTAATTGTGCATTTTACTCGCCATTTCATGCGCTTTTCGATGCCGCTTATTCCAATACGCTATCTGAAATAGGAGCGACGTACGTTGAACAAATGTGATAGAATTTCGCTGAATTCTTTTAAGAACCAGAATGTAAAATGATCTAATCGGGTCTCTGTTCGCCCTAGCCTAGAAGTTTAATAGCGCATTTTATTCGCCATTTCATGCGCCTTGAGATGCCGCTTAGCCCAATACGCTATCTGAAATAGGAGCGACGTAAATTGAACAAATGTGATAGAATTTCCCTGAAATCTTATATTAAACAAAATATAAAATGATCTAATCGGGTCTCTGATTGCCCTATCATAGAAGTTTAGTAGTGCATATTACTCGCCATTCCACGCGCTTTAAGATGCCGCCTAGCCCAGTACGCTATCTGAAATAGGAGCGACGTAAATTGAACAAATGTGATAAAATTTTGCTGACATCTTAAATTAACCATAATATAAAATGACCTCATCGGGTCTCTGTTTCCCTTATCCTAGAAGTTTGATAGTGCATTTTACTCGCCATTTCATGCGCCTTTAGATGCCGCTTAGCCCAATAAGCTAACTGAAATAGAAGCGACGTAAATTGAACAAATGTGATAGAATTTCCCTGAAATCTTATATTAAACAAAATATAAAATGAGCTAATCGGGTCTCTGATTGCCCTATCATAAAAGTTGAGCAGTGCATTTTACTCGCCATTCCACGCGCTTTAAGATGGCGCCTAGCCCAGTACGCTATCTGAAATAGGAGCGACGTAAGTTGAACAAATGTGATAGAATTTCGCTGAGTTCTTTTATTAACCATAATGTAAAATGATCTGCTCGGGTCTCTGTTCGCCCTAGCCTAGAAGTTTAATAGTGCATTCCACTCGTCATTTCATGCGCTTTGAGATGCCGCTGAGCCCAATAAGCTACCTGTAATAGGAGCGACGTAAATTGAACAAATGTGATAGAATCTCGATGAATTCTTAAATTAACCATAATATAAAATAACCGAATCGGGTCCCTGTTTGCCCTACCCTAGAAGTTTAATAGTGCATTTCACTCGTCATTTCATGCGCTTTGAGATGCCGCTAAGCCCAATAAGCTATCTGTAATAGAAGCGACGTAAATTGAACAAATGTGATAGAATTTCCCTGAAATCTTATATTAAACAAAATATAAAATGAGCTAATCGGGTCTCTGATTGCCCTATCATAGAAGTTTAGTAGTGCATTTCACTCGCCATTCCACGAGCTTTAAGATGCCGCCTAGCACAGTACGCTATCTGAAATAGCAGCGACGTAAGTTGAACAAATGTGATAGAGTTTCGCAGAATTCTTATATTAACCAAAATATAAAATGATCTAATCTGGTCTCTGTTCGCCCTAGCCTAGAAGTTTAATAGTGCATTTTGTTCGCCATTTCATGCGCTTTGAGATGCCGCTAAGCCCAATAAGCTATCTGAAATAGGAGCGACGTAAATTGAACAAATGTGATAGAATTACGCTGAATTCTTATATTAACCATAATATAAAATGATCTAATCGGGTCTCTGTTTGCCCTACCCTAATAGTTTAATTGTGCATTTTACTCGCCATTTCATGCGCTTTGAGATGCCGCTTATCCCAATACGCTATCTGAAATAGGAGCGACGTAAGTTGAACAAATGTGATAGAATTACGCTGATTTCTTATATTAACCGTAATATAAAATGATCTAATCGGGTCTCTGTTTGCCTTATCCTAGAAGTTTGATAGTGCATTTTACTGGCCATTTCATGCGCTTTGAGATGCAGCTTAGCCCAATACGCTATCTGAAATAGGAGCGGCATAAACTGAACAAATGTGATAGAATTTTGCTGAATTCTTAAATTAACCACAATATAAAATGATCTAATCGGGTCTCTGTTTGCCCTACCCTAGTAGTTTAATTGTGCATTTTACTCGCCATTTCATGCGCTTTTCGATGCCGCTTATTCCAATACGCTATCTGAAATAGGAGCGACGTACGTTGAACAAATGTGATAGAATTTCGCTGAATTCTTTTAAGAACCAGAATGTAAAATGATCTAATCGGGTCTCTGTTCGCCCTAGCCTAGAAGTTTAATAGCGCATTTTATTCGCCATTTCATGCGCCTTGAGATGCCGCTTAGCCCAATACGCTATCTGAAATAGGAGCGACGTAAATTGAACAAATGTGATAGAATTTCCCTGAAATCTTATATTAAACAAAATATAAAATGATCTAATCGGGTCTCTGATTGCCCTATCATAGAAGTTTAGCAGTGCATTTTACTCGCCATTCCACGCGCTTTAAGATGCCGCCTAGCCCAGTACGCTATCTAAATTAGGAGCGACGTAAGTAGAACGAAATGTGATAGAATTACGCAGAATTCTTATATTAACCGTAATATAAAATGATCTAATCGGGTCTCTGTTTGCCTTATCCTAGAAGTTTAGTATTGCACTTTACTCGCCATTTCATGCGCTTTGAGATACCGCTTAGCCCAATACGCTATCTGAAATAGGAGCGACGTAAATTGAACAAATGTGATAGAATTTCGCTGAATTCTTAAATTAACTATAATATAAAATGATCTAATCGGGTCACTGATTGCCCTACCCTAGAAGTTTAATAGTGCATTTTGCTCGCCATTTCATGCGCTTTGAGATGCCGCTTAGCCCAATACGCTATCTGAAATATGAGCGACGTAAATTGAACAAATGTGATAGAATTTCGCTGAATTCTTAAATTAACTATAATATAAAATGATCTAATCGGGTCTCTGTTTGCCTTATCCTAGAAGTTTAATAGCGCATTTTACTCGCCATTTCATGCGCTTTGAGATGCCGCTTAGCCCAATACGCTATCTGGAATAGGAGCGACGTAAATTGAACAAAAGTGATAGAATTTCCGTGAATTCTTATATTAACCTCAATATAAAATGATCTAATCGGGTCTCTGTTCGCCCTACCATAGAAGTCTTATAGTGCACTTCACTCGCCATTTCATGCGCTTTGAGATGCCGCTTAGCCCAATACGCTATCTGAAATAGGAGCGACCTAAATTGAACGAATGTGATAGAATTTCGCTCAATTCTTAAATTAACCATAATATAAAATGATCTAATCGGGTCTCTGTTTGCCCTACCCTAGAAGTTTAATAGTGCATTTTACTCGCCATTTCATGCGCTTTGAGATACCCGCCAGCCCAGTACGCTATCTGAAATAGGAGCGACGTAATTTGAAGAAATGTGATAGAATTACGCTGAATTCTTATATTAACCGTAATATAAAATGATCTAATCGGGTCTCTGTTTGCCCTACCCTAGAAGTTTAATAGTCCATTTTATTCGCCATTTCATGCGCTTTGAGATGCCGGTTAGCCCAATACGCTAACTGAAATAGGAGCGACGTAAATAGAACAAATGTGATAGGATTTCCCGGAAATCTTATATTAAACAAAATATAAAATGATCTAATCTGGTCTCTGACTGCCCTATCATTGAAGTTTAACAGTGCATTTTACTCGCCATTCCACGCGCTTTAAGATGCCGCCTAGCCCAGTACGCTATCTGAAATAGGAGCGACGTAAATCCAACAAATGTGATAGAATCTTGCTGAATTCTTAAATTAACCATAATATAAAATGATCTAATCGGGTCTCTGTTTGCCCTAGCCTAGGAGTTTAATAGTGCATTTTACTCGCCATTTCATGCGCTTTGAGATGCCGCTTAGCCCAATACGCTATCTGAAATATGAGCGACACGAATTGAACAAATGTGATAGAATTTCCCTGAAATCTTGTATTACACAAAATATAAAATGATCTAATCGCGTCTCTGATTGCCCTATCATACAAGTTTAATAGTGCATTTTACTCGCCACTCCACGCGCTTTAGGATGCCGCCTAGCCCAGTACGCTATCCGAAATAGGAGCGACGTAAATTGAACAAATGTGATAGAATTTTGCTGAATTCTTAAATTAACCATAATATAAAATGATCTAATCGGGTATCTGTTTGCCTTATCCTAGAAGTTTAATAGTGCATTATACTCGCCATTTCATGCGCTTCGAGATCCCGCGTAGCTCAATACGCTATCTGAAATAGGAGCGACGAAAGTTGAACAAATGTGATAGAATTTCGCTGAATTATTTTATTAACCAGAATGTAAAATGATCTAATCTGGTCTCTGTTCGCCCTACCATAGAAGTCTTATAGTGCATTTCACTCGCCATTTCATGCGCTTTGAGATGCCGCTTAGCCCAATACGCTATCTGAAATAGGAGCGACCTAAATTGTACGAATGTGATAGAATTTTGCTGAATTCTTAAATTAACCATAATATAAAATGATCTAATCGGGTCTCTGCTTGCCCTACCCTAGAAGTTTAATAGTGCATTTTACTCGTCATTTCATGCGCTTTGAGATGCCGCTTTGCCCAATACGCTATCTGAAATAGGAGCGACGTAAATTGAACGAATGTGATAGAATTTCGCTCAATTCTTAAATTAACCATAATATAAAATGATCTAACCGGGTCTCTGTTTGCCCTACCCTAGAACTTTCATAGTGCATTTTACTCGTCATTTCATGCGCTTTGAGATGCCGCTTAGCCTAATACGCTATCTGAAATTGGAGCGATATAAGTTGAACATATGTGATAGAATTTCACTGAATTCTTTTATTAACCATAATGTAAAATGATATAATCGGATCTCTGTCCGCCCGAGTCTAGAACTTTAATAGTTCATTTTATTCGCCATTTCATACGGTTTGAGATGCCGCTTTGCCCCATACGCTATCTGAAATAGGAGCGACGTAAATTGAACAAATGTGATAGAATTTCACTGAATTCTTATATTAACCAAAATATAAAATGATCTAATCGGGTCTCTGATTGACCTAGCATAGGAGTTTAATAGTGCATTTTACTCGCCATTCCGAACGCTTTAAGATGCCGCATAGCCCAGTTCGCAATCTGCAATAGGAGCGACGTAAATTGAACAAATGTGATAGAATTTTGCTGAATTCTTAAATTAACCATAGTACAAAATGATCTAATCGGGTCTCTGTTTGCTCTACCCTAGAAGTTTAATAGTGCATTTTGCTCGCCATTTCATGCGATTTTGAGATGCCGCTGAGCCCAATACGCTATTTGAAATAGGAGCGACGTAAATTGAACAAATGTGATAGAATTTCACTGAATTCTTATATTAACCAAAATATAAAATGATCTAATCGGGTCTCTGATTGCCCTATCATAGAAGTTTAGTAGTGCATATTACTCGCCATTCCACGCGCTTTAAGATGCCGCCTAGCCCAGTACGCTATCTGAAATAGGAGCGACGGAAATTGAACAAATGTGATAGAATTTTGCTGAATTCTTAAATTAACCATAATATAAAATGATCTAATCGGGTCTCTGATTGCCCTATCATAGAAGTTTAATCGTGCATTTTAATCGCCATTCCACGCGCTTTAAGATGCCGCTTAGCCCAGTACGCTATCTGAAATAGGAGCGACGTAAATTGAACAAATGTGATAGAATTTCCCTGAAACCTTATATTAAACAAAATATAAAATGATCTAATCGGGTCTCTGATTGCCCTATCATAGAAGTTTAGTAGTGCATATTACTCGCCATTCCACGCGCTTTAAGATGCCGCCTAGCCCAGTACGCTATCTGAAATAGGAGCGACGTAAATTGAACAAATGTGATAAAATTTTGCTGACATCTTAAATTAACCATAATATAAAATGACCTCATCGGGTCTCTGTTTCCCTTATCCTAGAAGTTTGATAGTGCATTTTACTCGCCATTTCATGCGCTTTTAGATGCCGCTTAGCCCAATAAGCTAACTGAAATAGGAGCGACGTAAATTGAACAAATGTGATAGAATTTCCCTGAAATCTTATATTAAACAAAATATAAAATGAGCTAATCGGGTCTCTGATTGCCCTATCATAAAAGTTGAGCAGTGCATTTTACTCGCCATTCCACGCGCTTTAAGATGGCGCCTAGCCCAGTACGCTATCTGAAATAGGAGCGACGTAAGTTGAACAAATGTGATAGAATTTCGCTGAGTTCTTTTATTAACCATAATGTAAAATGATCTGCTCGGGTCTCTGTTCGCCCTAGCCTAGAAGTTTAATAGTGCATTCCACTCGTCATTTCATGCGCTTTGAGATGCCGCTGAGCCCAATAAGCTACCTGTAATAGGAGCGACGTAAATTGAACAAATGTGATAGAATCTCGATGAATTCTTAAATTAACCATAATATAAAATAACCGAATCGGGTCCCTGTTTGCCCTACCCTAGAAGTTTAATAGTGCATTTCACTCGTCATTTCATGCGCTTTGATATGCCGCTAAGCCCAATAAGCTATCTGTAATAGAAGCGACGTAAATTGAACAAATGTGATAGAATTTCGTTGAATTCTTATATTAACCAAAATATAAAATGATCTAATCGGGTCTCTGATTGCCCTATCATAGAAGTTTAATAGTGAATTTTACTCGCCAGTTCATGCGCCTTCAGATGCCGCTTAGCCCAATAAGCTATCTGAAATAGGAGCGACGTAAATTGAACAAATGTGATAGAATTTCCCTGAAATCTTATATTAAACAAAATATAAAATGAGCTAATCGGGTCTCTGATTGCCCTATCATAGAAGTTTAGTAGTGCATTTCACTCGCCATTCCACGAGCTTTAAGATGCCGCCTAGCACAGTACGCTATCTCAAATAGCAGCGACGTAAGTTGAACAAATGTGATAGAATTTCGCAGAATTCTTATATTAACCAAAATATAAAATGATCTAATCTGGTCTCTGTTCGCCCTAGCCTAGAAGTTTAATAGTGCATTTTGTTCGCCATTTCATGCGCTTTGAGATGCCGCTAAGCCCAATAAGCTGTCTGAAATAAGAGCGACGTAAATTGAACAAATGTGATAGAATTTCGCTGAATACTTATATTACCCTTAATGTAAAATGATCTAATCGGGACTCTGTTCGCCCTACCCCAGAAGTTTAATAGTGCATTTCACTCGCCATTTCATGCGCTTTGAGATGACGCTTAACCCAATACGCTATCTGAAATAGGAGCGACGTAAGTTGAACAAATGTGACAGAATTACGCTGCATTCTTATATTCACCTTAATGTAAAATGATCTCTTCGGGTCTCTGTTCGCCCTGCCCTAGAAGTATAATAGTGCATTTCACTCGTCATTTCATGCGCTTTGAGATGCCGCGTAGCCCAATACGCTATCTGAAATACGAGCGACGTAAATTGAACAAATGTGATAGAATTTCGCTGAATTCTTATATTAACCAAAGTATAAAATGATCTAGTCTGGTCTCTGATTGCCCTATCATAGAAGTTTAATAGTGCATATCACTCGTCATTTCATGCGCTTTGAGATGCCGCTAAGCACAATAAGCTATCTGGAATAGCAGCGACGTAAATTGAACAAATGTGAAAGAATTACGCGGCATTCTTATATTAACCGTAATATAAAATGGTCTAATCGGGTCTCTGTTTGCCTTATCCTAGAAGTTTAATAGTGCATTTTACTCGCCATTTCACGCGCTTTAAGATGCCGCCTAGCCCAGTACGCTACCTGAAATAGGAGCGACATAAGTTGAACAAATGTGATAGAATTACGCTGAATTCTTATATTAACCATAATATAAAATGATCTAATCGGGTCTCTGTTTGCCCTACCCTAATAGTTTAATTGTGCATTTTACTCGCCATTTCATGCGCTTTGAGATGCCGCTTATCCCAATACGCTATCTGAAATAGGAGCGACGTAAGTTGAACAAATGTGATAGAATTTCGCTGACATCTTAAATTAACCATAATATAAAATGATCTAATCGGGTCTCTGTTTGCCCTACCCTAGAAGTTTAATAGTGCATTTCACTCGACATTTCATGCGCTTTGAGATGCCGCTAAGCACAATAAGCTATCTGGAATAGCAGCGACGTAAATTGAACAAATGTGAAAGAATTACGCCGCATTCTTATATTAACCGTAATATAAAATGATCTAATCGGGTCTCTGTTTGCCTTATCCTAGAAGTTTAATAGTGCATTTTACTCGCCATTCCATGCGCTTTAAGATGCCGCCTAGCCCAGTACGCTACCTGAAATAGGAGCGGCGTAAGTTGAACAAATGTGATAGAATTACGCTGATTTCTTATATTAACCGTAATATAAAATGATCTAATCGGGTCTCTGTTTGCCTTATCCTAGAAGTTTGATAGTGCATTTTACTGGACATTTCATGCGCTTTGAGATGCAGCTTAGCCCAATACGCTATCTGAAATAGGAGCGACGTAAACTGAACAAATGTGATAGAATTTTGCTGAATTCTTAAATTAACCACAATATAAAATGATCTAATCGGGTCTCTGTTTGCCCTACCCTAGTAGTTTAATTGTGCATTTTACTCGCCATTTCATGCGCTTTTCGATGCCGCTTATTCCAATACGCTATCTGAAATAGGAGCGACGTACGTTGAACAAATGTGATAGAATTTCGCTGAATTCTTTTAAGAACCAGAATGTAAAATGATCTAATCGGGTCTCTGTTCGCCCTAGCCTAGAAGTTTAATAGCGCATTTTATTCGCCATTTCATGCGCCTTGAGATGCCGCTTAGCCCAATACGCTATCTGAAATAGGAGCGACGTAAATTGAACAAATGTGATAGAATTTCCCTGAAATCTTATATTAAACAAAATATAAAATGATCTAATCGGGTCTCTGATTGCCCTATCATAGAAGTTTAGCAGTGCATTTTACTCGCCATTCCACGCGCTTTAAGATGCCGCCTAGCCCAGTACGCTATCTAAATTAGGAGCGACGTAAGTAGAACGAAATGTGATAGAATTACGCAGAATTCTTATATTAACCGTAATATAAAATGATCTAATCGGGTCTCTGTTTGCCTTATCCTAGAAGTTTAGTATTGCATTTTACTCGCCATTTCATGCGCTTTGAGATACCGCTTAGCCCAATACGCTATCTGAAATAGGAGCGACGTAAATTGAACAAATGTGATAGAATTTCGCTGAATTCTTAAATTAACTATAATATAAAATGATCTAATCGGGTCACTGATTGCCCTACCCTAGAAGTTTAATAGTGCATTTTGCTCGCCATTTCATGCGCTTTGAGATGCCGCTTAGCCCAATACGCTATCTGAAATATGAGCGACGTAAATTAAACAAATGTGATAGAATTTCGCTGAATTCTTAAATTAACTATAATATAAAATGATCTAATCGGGTCTCTGTTTGCCTTATCCTAGAAGTTTAATAGCGCATTTTACTCGCCATTTCATGCGCTTTGAGATGCCGCTTAGCCCAATACGCTATCTGGAATAGGAGCGACGTAAATTGAACAAATGTGATAGAATTTCCGTGAATTCTTATATTAACCTCAATATAAAATGATCTAATCGGGTCTCTGTTCGCCCTACCATAGAAGTTTAGCAGTGCATCTTACTCGCCATTTCATGCGCTTTGGGATGCCGCTTAGCCCAATACGCTATCTGAAATAGGAGCGACGTAAGTTGAACAAATGTGATAGAATTACGCTGAATTCTTATATTAACCGTAATATAAAATGATTTAATCGGGTCTCTGTTTCCCTTATCCTAGAAGTTTGATAGTGCATTTTACTGGCCATTTCATGTGCTTTGAGATGCAGCTTAGCCCAATACGCTATCTGAAATAGGAGCGACGTAAATTGAACACATGTGATAGAATTTCCCTGAAATCTTATATTAAACAAAATATAAAATGATCTAATCGGGTCTCTGATTGCCCTATCATAGAAGTTTAGCAGTGCATTTTACTCGCCATTCCACGCGCTTTAAGATGCCGCCTAGCCCAGTACGCTATCTAAATTAGGAGCGACGTAAGTAGAACAAATGTGATAGAATTACGCTGAATTCTTATATTAACCGTAATATAAAATGATCTAATCGGGTCTCTGTTTGCCTGATCCTAGAAGTTTAGTATTGCATTTTACTCGCCATTTCATGCGCTTTGAGATACCGCTTAGCCCAATACGCTATCTGAAATAGGAGCGACGTAAATTGAACAAATGTGATAGAATTTCGCTGAATTCTTAAATTAACTATAATATAAAATGATCTAATCGGGTCACTGTTCGCCCGAGCCTAGAAGTTTAATAGTGCATTTTGTTCGCCATTTCATGCGCTTTGTGATGCCGCTTAGCCCAATACGCTATCTGAAATAGGAGTGACGTAAATTGAACAAATGTGATAGAATTTCCCTGAAATCTTATATTAAACAAAATATAAAATGATCTAGTCTGGTCTCTGATTGCCCTACCATAGAAGTTTAATAGTGGATTTTACTCGCCATTTCATGCGCTTTGAGATGCCGCTTAGCCCAATACGCTATCTGGAATAGGAGCGACGTAAATTGAACAAATGTGATAGAATTTCCGTGAATTCTTATATTAACCTCAATATAAAATGCTCTAATCGGGTCTCTGTTCGCCCTACCATAGAAGTCTTACAGTGCACTTCACTCGCCATTTCATGCGCATTGAGATGCCGCTTAGCCCAATACGCTATCTGAAATAGGAGCGACCTAAATTGAACGAATGTGATAGAATTTCGCTCAATTCTTAAATTAACCATAATATAAAATGATCTAATCGGGTCTCTGTTTGCCCTACCCTAGAAGTTTAATAGTGTATTTTACTCGCCATTTCATGCGCTTTGAGATACCGGCCAGCCCAGTACGCTATCTGAAATAGGAGCGACGTAATTTGAAGAAATGTGATAGAATTACGCTGAATTCTTATATTAACCGTAATATAAAATGATCTAATCGGGTCTCTGTTTGCCCTACCCTAGAAGTTTAATAGTCCATTTTATTCGCCATTTCATGCGCTTTGAGATGCCGGTTAGCCCAATACGCTAACTGAAATAGGAGCGACGTAAATAGAACAAATGTGATAGGATTTCCCGGAAATCTTATATTAAACAAAATATAAAATGATCTAATCTGGTCTCTGACTGCCCTATCATTGAAGTATAACAGTGCATTTTACTCGCCATTCCACGCGCTTTAAGATGCCGCCTAGCCCAGTACGCTATCTGAAATAGGAGCGACGTAAATTCAACAAATGTGATAGAATCTTGCTGAATTCTTAAATTAACCATAATATAAAATGATCTAATCGGGTCTCTGTTTGCCCTAGCCTAGGAGTTTAATAGTGCATTTTACTCGCCATTTCATGCGCTTTGAGATGCCGCTTAGCCCAATACGCTATCTGAAATATGAGCGACACGAATTGAACAAATGTGATAGAATTTCCCTGAAATCTTGTATTAAACAAAATATAAAATGATCTAATCGCGTCTCTGATTGCCCTATCATACAAGTTTAATAGTGCATTTTACTCGCCACTCCACGCGCTTTAGGATGCCGCCTAGCCCAGTACGCTATCCGAAATAGGAGCGACGTAAATTGAACAAATGTGATAGAATTTTGCTGAATTCTTAAATTAACCATAATATAAAATGATCTAATCGGGTATCTGTTTGCCATATCCTAGAAGTTTAATACTGCATTATACTCGCCATTTCATGCGCTTCGAGATGCCGCGTAGCTCAATACGCTATCTGAAATAGGAGCGACGAAAGTTGAACAAATGTGATAGAATTTCGCTGAATTATTTTATTAACCAGAATGTAAAATGATCTAATCTGGTCTCTGTTCGCCCTACCATAGAAGTCTTATAGTGCATTTCACTCGCCATTTCATGCGCTTTGAGATGCCGCTTAGCCCAATACGCTATCTGAAATAGGAGCGACCTAAATTGTACGAATGTGATAGAATTTTGCTGAATTCTTAAATTAACCATAATATAAAATGATCTAATCGGGTCTCTGCTTGCCCTACCCTAGAAGTTTAATAGTGCATTTTACTCGTCATTTCATGCGCTTTGAGATGCCGCTTTGCCCAATACGCTATCTGAAATAGGAGCGACGTAAATTGAACGAATGTGATAGAATTTCGCTCCATTCTTAAATTAACCATAATATAAAATGATCTAATCGGGTCTCTGTTTGCCCTACCCTAGAACTTTAATAGTGCATTTTACTCGTCATTTCATGCGCTTTGAGATGCCGCTTAGCCTAATACGCTATCTGAAATTGGAGCGATATAAGTTGAACATATGTGATAGAATTTCACTGAATTCTTTTATTAACCATAATGTAAAATGATCTAATCGGATCTCTGTCCGCCCGAGTCTAGAACTTTAATAGTTCATTTTATTCGCCATTTCATACGGTTTGAGATGCCGCTTTGCCCCATACGCTATCTGAAATAGGAGCGACGTAAATTGAACAAATGTGATAGAATTTCACTGAATTCTTATATTAACCAAAATATAAAATGATCTAATCGGGTCTCTGATTGCCCTAGCATAGAAGTTTAATAGTGCATTTTACTCGCCATTCCGAACGCTTTAAGATGCCGCATAGCCCAGTTCGCTATCTGCAATAGGAGCGACGTAAATTGAACAAATGTGATAGAATTTTGCTGAATTCTTAAATTAACCATAGTACAAAATGATCTAATCGGGTCTCTGTTTGCTCTACCCTAGAAGTTTAATAGTGCATTTTGCTCGCCATTTCATGCGCTTTGAGATGCCGCTGAGCCCAATACGCTATTTGAAATAGGAGCGACGTAAATTGAACAAATGTGATAGAATTTCACTGAATTCTTATATTAACCAAAATATAAAATGATCTAATCGGGTCTCTGATTGCCCTATCATAGAAGTTTAGTAGTGCATATTACTCGCCATTCCACGCGCTTTAAGATGCCGCCTAGCCCAGCACGCTATCTGAAATAGGAGCGACGGAAATTGAACAAATGTGATAGAATTTTGCTGAATTCTTAAATTAACCATAATATAAAATGATCTAATCGGGTCTCTGATTGCCCTATCATAGAAGTTTAATCGTGCATTTTACTCGCCATTCCACGCGCTTTAAGATGCCGCTTAGCCCAGTACGCTATCTGAAATAGGAGCGACGTAAATTGAACAAATGTGATAGAATTTCCCTGAAACCTTATATTAAATAAAATATAAAATGATCTAATCGGGTCTCTGATTGCCCTATCATAGAAGTTTAGTAGTGCATATTACTCGCCATTCCACGCGCTTTAAGATGCCGCCTAGCCCAGTACGCTATCTGAAATAGGAGCGACGTAAATTGAACAAATGTGATAAAATTTTGCTGACATCTTAAATTAACCATAATATAAAATGACCTCTTCGGGTCTCTGTTCGCCCTACCCTAGAAGTATAATAGTGCATTTCACTCGCCATTTCATGCGCTTTGAGATGCCGCGTAGCCCAATACGCTATGTGAAATAAGAGCGACGTAAATTGAACAAATGTGATAGAATTTCGCTGATGACTTATATTAACCTTAATGTAAAATGATCTAATCGGGTCTCTGTTCGCCCTTCCCTAGAAGTTTAATAGTGCATTTTACTCGCCATTTCATGCGCTTTGAGATGCCGCTTCTCCCAATACGCTATCTGAAATAGGAGCGACGTAAATTGAACAAATGTGATAGAATTTCGCTGAATTCTTAAATTAACCATAATATGAAATGATCTAATCGGGTCTCTGTTTGCCCTACCCTAATAGTTTAATTGTGCATTTTACTCGCCATTTCATGCGCTTTGAGATGCCGCTCATCCCAATACGCTATCTGAAATAGGAGCGACGTAAGTTGAACAAATGTGATAGAATTTCGCTGACATCTTAAATTAACCATAATATAAAATGATCTAATCGGGTCTCTGTTTGCCCTACCCTAGAAGTTTAATAGTGCATTTCACTCGCCATTTCATGCGCTTTGAGATGCCGCTAAGCACAATAAGCTATCTGGAATAGCAGCGACGTAAATTGAACAAATGTGAAAGAATTACGCCGCATTCTTATATTAACCGTAATATAATATGATCTAATCGGGTCTCTGTTTGCCTTATCCTAGAAGTTTAATAGTGCATTTTCTCGCCATTCCACGCGCTTTAAGATGCCGCCTAGCCCAGTACGCTACCTGAAATAGGAGCGACGTAAGTTGAACAAATGTGATAGAATTACGCTGAATTCGTATATTAACCGTAATATAAAATGATCTAATCGGGTCTCTGTTTGCCTTATCCTAGAAGTTTAGTATTGCATTTTACTCGCCATTTCATGCGCTTTGAGATACCGCTTAGCCCAATACGCTATCTGAAATAGGAGCGACGTAAATTGAACAAATGTGATAGAATTTCGCTGAATTCTTAAATTAACTATAATATAAAATGATCTAATCGGGTCACTGATTGCCCTACCCTAGAAGTTTAACAGTGCATTTTGCTCGCCATTTCATGCGCTTTGAGATGCCGCTTAGCCCAATACGCTATCTGAAATATGAGCGACGTAAATTGAACAAATGTGATAGAATTTCGCTGAATTCTTAAATTAACTATAATATAAAATGATCTAATCGGGTCTCTGTTTGCCTTATCCTAGAAGTTTAGCATTGCATTTTACTCGCCATCTCATGCGCTTTGAGATGCCGCTTAGCCCAATAAGCTATCTGAAATAGGAGCGACGTAAATTGAACAAATGTGATAGAATTTCGCTGAATTCTTAAATTAACTACAATATAAAATGATTTAATCGGGTCTCTGTTGGCCCTACCCTAGAAGTTTAATAGTGCATTTTACTCGCCATTTCATGCGCTTTGAGATGCCGCTTAGTGCAATACGCTATCTGAAATATGAGCGACGTAAATTGAACAAATGTGATAGAATTTCGCTGAATTCTTATATGAACCAAAATATAAAATGATCTCATCGGGTCTCTGTTTGCCCTACCCTAGAAGTTTAATAGTGCATTTCACTCGTCATTTCATGCGCTTTGAGATGCCGCTAAGCACAATAAGCTATCTGAAATACGAGCGACGTAAATAGAACAATTGTGATAGAATTTCGCTGAATTCTTATATTAACCAAAATATAAAATGATCTAATCGGGTCTCTGATTGCCCTATCATAGAAGATTAATAGTGCATTTTACTCGCGACTCCACGCGCTTTAGGGTGCCGCTTAGCCCAGTACGCTATCCGAAATAAGAGCGACGTACATTGAACAAATGTGATAGAATTTTGCTGAATTCTTAAATTAACCATAATATAAAATGATCTAATCGGGTCTCTGTTTGCCCTACCCTAGAAGTTTAATAGTGCATTTCACTCGTCACTTTATGCGCTTTGAGATGCCGCTAAGCCCAATAAGCTATCTGAAATAGGAGCCACGTAAATTGAACAAATGTGATAGAATTTCGCTGAATTCTTATATTAACCAAAGTTTAAAATGATCTAATCTGGTCTCTGATTGCCCTATCATAGAAGGTTAATAGTGCATTTTACTCGCCATTCCGCGCGCTTTAGGGTGCCGCTTAGCCCAATAAGCTATCTGGAATAGCAGCGACGTAAATTGAACAAATGTGAAAGAATTACGCCGCATTCTTATATTAACCGTAATATAAAATGATCTAATCGGGTCTCTGTTTGCCTTATCCTAGAAGTTTGATAGTGCATTTTACTGGCCATTTCATGCGCTTTGAGATGCAGCTTAGCCCAATACGCTATCTGAAATAGGAGCGACGTAAATTGAACAAATGTGATAGAATTTTGCTGAATTCTTAAATTAACCACAATATAAAATGATCTAATCGGGTCTCTGTTTGCCCTACCCTAGTAGTTTAATTGTGCATTTTACTCGCCATTTCATGCGCTTTTCGATGCCGCTTATCCCAATACGCTATCTGAAATAGGAGCGACGTACGTTGAACAAATGTGATAGAATTTCGCTGAATTCTTATATTAAACAAAATATAAAATGATCTAATCGGGTCTCTGATTGCCCTATCATAGAAGTTTAGCAGTGCATTTTACTCGCCATTCCACGCGCTTTAAGATGCCGCCTAGCCCAGTACGCTATCTAAATTAGGAGCGACGTAAGTAGAACAAATGTGATAGAATTACGCTGAATTCTTATATTAACCGTAATATAAAATGATCTAATCGGGTCTCTGTTTGCCTAATCCTAGAAGTTTAGTATTGCATTTTACTCGCCATTTCATGCGCTTTGAGATACCGCTTAGCCCAATACGCTATCTGAAATAGGAGCGACGTAAATTGATCAAATGTGATAGAATTTCGCTGAATTCTTAAATTAACTATAATATAAAATGATCTAATCGGGTCACTGATTGCCCTACCCAAAAAGTTTAATAGTGCATTTTGCTCGCCATTTCATGCGCTTTGAGATGCCGCTTAGCCCAATACGCTATCTGAAATATGAGCGACGTAAATTGAACAAATGTGATAGAATTTCGCTGAATTCTTATATGAACCAAAATATAAAATGATCTAATCGGGTCTCTGTTTGCCCTACCCTAGAAGTTTAATAGTGCATTTCACTCGTCATTTCATGCGCTTTGAGATGCCGCTAAGCACAATAAGCTATCTGAAATACGAGCGACGTAAATAGAACAATTGTGATAGAATTTCGCTGAATTCTTATATTAACCAAAATATAAAATGATCTAATCGGGTCTCTGATTGCCCTATCATAGAAGATTAATAGTGCATTTTACTCGCCACTCCACGCGCTTTAGGGTGCCGCTTAGCCCAGTACGCTATCCGAAATAGGAGCGACGTACATTGAACAAATGTGATAGAATTTTGCTGAATTCTTAAATTAACCATAATATAAAATGATCTAATCGGGTCTCTGTTTGCCCTACCCTAGAAGTTTAACAGTGCATTTCACTCGTCACTTTATGCGCTTTGAGATGCCGCTAAGCCCAATAAGCTATCGGAAATAGGAGCGACGTAAATTGAACAAATGTAATAGAATTTCGCAGAATTCTTATGTTAACCAAAATATAAAATGATCTAATCTGGTCTCTGTTCGCCATAGCCTAGACGTTTAATAGTGCATTTAGTTTGCCATTTCATGCGCTTTGGGATGCCGCTTAGCCTAATACGCTATCTGAAATAGGAGCGACGTAAATTGGACAAATGTGATGGAATTTCCCTGAAATCTTATATTAAACAAAATATAAAATGATCTAATCGGGTCTCTGATTGCCCTATCATAGAAGATTAGTAGTGCATTTTACCCGCCCTTCCACGCGCTTTAAGATGCCGCCTAGCCCAGTACGCTATCTGAAATAGGAGCGACGTAAGATGAACAAATGTGATAGAATTACGCTGAATTCTTATATAAATCGTAATATAAAATGTTCTAATCGGGTCTCTGTTTGCCTTATCCTAGAAGTTTAATAGCGCATTTTACTCGCCATTTCATGCGCTTTGAGATGCCGCTTAGCCCAATACGCTATCTGGAATAGGAGCGACGTAAATTGAACAAATGTGATAGAATTTCCGTGAATTCTTATATTAACCTCAATATAAAATGATCTAATCGGGTCTCTGTTCGCCCTACCATAGAAGTCTTATAGAGCACGTCACTCGCCATTTCATGCGCTTTGAGATGCCGCTTAGACCAATACGCTATCTGAAATAGGAGCGACCTAAATTGAACGAATGTGATAGAATTTCGCTCAATTCTTAAATTAACCATAATATAAAATGATCTAATCGGGTCTCTGTTTGCCCTACCCTAGAACTTTAATAGTGCATTTTACTCGTTATTTCATGCGCTTTGAGATGCCGCTTAGCCTAATACGCTATCTGAAATTGGAGTGATATAAGTTGTAAAAATGTGATAGAATTCCGCTGAATTCTTTTATTAACCATAATGTAAAATGATCTAATCGGGTCTCTGTTTGCCCTACCCTAGGAGTTTAATAGTGCATTTTACTCGCCATTTCATGCGCTTTGAGATGCCGCTTAGCCCAATACGCTATCTGAAATATGAGCGACACGAATTGAACAAATGTGATAGAATTTCCCTGAAATCTTGAATTAAACAAAATATAAAATGATCAAATCGCGTCTCTGATTGCCCTATCATACAAGTTTAATAGTGCATTTTACTCGCCATTCCGAGCGCTTTAAGATGCCGCATAGCCCAATACGCTATCTGAAATAGGAGCGACGTAAATTGAACAAATGTGATAGAATTTCACTGAATTCTTATATTAACCAAAATATAAAATGATCTAATCGGGTCTCTGATTGCCCTACCCTAGAAGTTTAATAGTGCATTTTACTCGTCATTTCATGCGCTTTGAGATGCCGCTTTGCCCAATACGCTATCTGAAATAGGAGCGACGTAAATTGAACGAATGTGATAGAATTTCGCTCAATTCTTAAATTAACCATAATATAAAATGATCTAATCGGGTCTCTGTTTGCCCTACCCTAGAACTTTAATAGTGCATTTTACTCGTCATTTCATGCGCTTTGAGATGCCGCTTAGCCTAATACGCTATCTGAAATTGGAGCGATATAAGTTGAACATATGTGATAGAATTTCACTGAATTCTTTTATTAACCATAATGTAAAATGATCTAATCGGATCTCTGTCCGCCCAAGTCTAGAACTTTAATAGTTCATTTTATTCGCCATTTCATACGGTTTGAGATGCCGCTTTGCCCAATACGCTATCTGAAATAGGAGCGACGTAAATTGAACAAATGTGATAGAATTTCACTGAATTCTTATATTAACCAAAATATAAAATGATCTAATCGGGTCTCTGATTGCCCTAGCATAGAAGTATAATAGTGCATTTTACTCGCCATTCCGAACGCTTTAAGATGCCGCATAGCCCAGTTCGCTATCTGCAATAGGAGCGACGTAAATTGAACAAATGTGATAGAATTTTGCTGAATTCTTAAATCAACCATAGTACAAAATGATCTAATCGGGTCTCTCTTTGCTCTACCCTAGAAGTTTAATAGTGCATTTTGCTCGCCATTTCATGCGCTTTGAGATGCCGCTTAGCTCAGTACGCTATTTGAAATAGGAGCGACGTAAGTTGAACAAATGTGATAGAATTTCGCTGAATTCTTAAATTAACCATAACATAAAATGATCTAATCGGGTCTCTGTTTGCACTACCCTACAAATTTAATAGTGCATTTTGCTCGCCATTTCATGGGCTTTGAGATGCCGCTGAGCCCAATACGCTATTTGAAATAGGAGCGACGTAAATTGAACAAATGTGATAGAATTTCACTGAATTCTTATATTAACCAAAATATAAAATGATCTAATCGGGTCTCTGATTGCCCTATCATAGAATTTAAATTGCGCATTCTACTCGCCATTCCACCCGCTTTAGGGTGCCGCTTAGCCCAGTACGCTATCCGGAATAGGAGCGACGTACATTGAACAAATGTGATAGAATTTTGCTGAATTCTTAAATTAACCATAATATAAAATGATCTAATCGGGTCTCTGTTTGCCCTACCCTAGAAGTTTAATAGTGCATTTCACTCGTCACTTTATGCGCTTTGAGATGCCGCTAAGCCCAATAAGCTATCGGAAATAGGAGCGACGTAAATTGAACAAATGTAATAGAATTTCGCAGAATTCTTATGTTAACCAAAATATAAAATGATCTAATCGGGTCTCTGTTTGCCCTACCCTAGAAGTTTAATAGTGCATTTTGCTCGCCATTTCATGCGCTTTGAGATGCCGCTTAGCCCAATACGCTATCTGAAATATGAGCGACGTAAATTAAACAAATGTGATAGAATTTCGCTGAATTCTTAAATTAACTATAATATAAAATGATCTAATCGGGTCTCTGTTTGCCTTATCCTAGAAGTTTAGCATTGCATTTTACTCGCTATTTCATGCGCTTTGAGATGTCGCTTAGCCCAATACGCTATCTGAAATAGGAGCGACGTAAATTGAACAAATGTGATAGAATTTCTCTGAATTCTTAAATTAACTACAATATAAAATGATTTAATCGGGTCTCTGTTGGCCCTACCCTAGAAGTTTAATAGTGCATTTTATTCGCCATTTCATGCGCTTTGAGATGCCGCTTAGCCCAATACGCTATCTGAAATATCAGCGACGTAAATTGAACAAATGTGATAGAATTTTGCTGAATTCTTATATTAACCTTAATGTAAAATGATCTAATCGGGTCTCTGTTCGCCCTACCCTAGAAGTTTAATGGTCCATTTCTCTCGTCATTTCATGCGCTTTGAGATGCCGCTTAGCCCTATACGCTACCTGAAATAGGAGCGATGTAAATTGAATAAATGTGATACAATTTCGCTGAATCCTTTTATTAACCATAATGTAAAATGATCCAATCGGGTCTCTGTTCGTCCTAGCCTAGAAGTTTAATAGTGCATTTTATTCGCCATTTCATGCGCTTTGAGAAGCCGCTTAGCCCAATGCGCTATCTGGAATATGAGCGACGTAAGTAGAACAAATGTGATAGAATTTCCCTGAAATCTAATATTAAACAAAATATAAAATGATCTAATCGGGTCTCTGATTGCCCTATCATTGAAGTTTATTCGTGCATTTTACTCGCCCTTCCACGCCCTTTAAGATGCCGCCTAGCCCAGTACGCTACCTGAAATAGGAACGACGTAAATTGAACAAATGTGATAGAATTTTGCTGAATTCTTAAATTAACCATAATACAAAATGATCTAATCGGGTCTCTGTTTGCCCTACCCTAGAAGTATAATAGTGGATTTTACTCGCCATTTCAGGCGCTTTGAGATGCCGCTTAGCCCAATACGCTATCTGAAATATGAGCGACGTAAATTGAACAAATGTGATAGAATTTCCCTGAAATCTTATATTAAACAAAATATACAATGATCTAATCGGTTCTCTGATTGCCCTATCATTGAAGTTTATGAGTGCATTTCACTCGCCATTTCATGCGCTTTAAGATGCCTCCTAGCCCAGTACGCTATCTGAAATAGGAGCGACGTAAATTGAACAAATGTGATAGATTTTTGCTCAATTCTTAAATTAACCATACTATAAAATGATCTAATCGGGTCTCTGTTTGCCCTACCCTAGAAGTTTAATAGTGCATTTCACTCGTAATTTCATGCGCTTTGAGATGCCGCTTAGCTCAGTACGCTATGTGAAATAGGAGCTACGTAATTTGAACAAATGTGATAGAATTTCGCTGCATTCATATATTAACCAAATTATAAAATGATCTAATCGGATCTCTGATTGCCCTATCATAGAAGTTTAATAGTGCATTTTACTCGTCATTTCATGCGCTTTGAGAGTCCGCTTAGCCCGATACGCTATCTGAAATAGGAGAGACGTAAATTGAACAAATGTGATAGAATTTCGCTGAATTCTTAAATTAACCATAATATAAAATGATCTAATCGGGTCTCTGTTTGCCCTACCCTAGAAGTTTAATAGTGTATTTTACTCGCCATTTCATGCGCTTTGAGATGCCGCGTAGCCCAATACGCTATCTGAAATAGGAGCGACGTAAGTTGAACAAATGTGATAGAATTTCGCTGAATTCTTTTATTAACCATAATGTAAAATGATCTCATCGGGTCTCTGTTCGCCCTAGCCTACATGTTTAATAGTGCATTTTATTCGCCATTTCATGCACTTTGAGATGCCTCGTAGCCTAATACGCTATCTGAAATAGGAGCGACGTAAGTTGAACAAATGTGATAGAATTACGCTGAATTCTTATATTAACCGTAATATAAAATGATCTAATCGGGTCTCTGTTTGAATTATCCTAGAAGTTTGATAGTGCATTTTACTCGCCATTCCATGCGCTTTGAGATGCCGCTTAGCCCAATACGCTATCAGAAATAGGAGCGACGTAAATTGAACAAATGTGATAGAATTTCGCTGAATTCTTAAATTAACTATAATATAAAATTATCTAATCGGGTCTCTTATTGCCCTACCCTAGAAGTTTAATAGTGCATTTTACTCGTCATTTCATGCGCTTTGAGATGCCTCATAGCCTAATACGCTCTCTGAAATAGGAGCGACGTAAATTGAACAAATGTAATAGAATTTCCTTGAAATCTTATATTAAACAAAATATAAAATGACCTAATCGGGTCTCTGATTGCCCTATCATAGAAGTTTCGTAGTGCATTTTACTCGCCCTTCCACGCGCTTTAAGATGCCGCGTAGCCCAATACGCTATCTGAAATAGGAGCGACGTAAGTTGAACAAATGTGATAGAATTTCGCTGAATTCTTTTATTAACCATAATGTAAAATGATCTAATCGGTTCTCTGTTCGCCCTAGCCTACAAGTTTAATAGTGCATTTTATTCGCCATTTCATGCACTTTGAGATGCGTCGTAGCCTAATACGCTATCTGAAATAGGAGCGACGTAAATTGAACAAATGTGATAGAATTTCCCTGAAATCTTATATTGAACAAAATATAAAATGATCTAATTGGGGCTCTGATTGACTTATCATAGAAGTTTAGTGGTGCATTTTACTCGCCATTCCACGCGCTTTAAGATGCCGCCTAGCCCAGTACGCTATCTCAAATAGGAGCGACGTAAATTGAACAAATGTGATAGAATTTCGCTGAATTCTTAAATTAACCATAATATAAAATGATCTAATCAGGTCTCTGTTTGCCTTATTCTAGAAGTTTAATAGTGCATTATACTCGCCATTTCATGCGCTTTTAGATGCCGCCTATCCCAGTACGCAATCTGAAATAGGAGCGACGTAAATTCAACAAATGTGATAGAATTTCGCTGAATTCTTTTATTAACCAAAATGTAAAATGATCTAATCGGGTCTCTGTTCGCCCTAGTCTAGAAGTTAAATAGTGCACTTTAGTCGCCATTTCATGCGCTTGGAGATGCCGCTTAGCCCAATACGCTATCTGAAATAGGAGCGACGTAAGTTGAACAAATGTGATAGAATTACGCTGAATTCTTATATTAACCGTAATATAAAATGATCTAATCGGGTCTCTATTTGCCTTATCCAGAAGTTTAATAGCGCATTTTACTCGCCATTTCATGCGCTTTGAGATGCCGCATAGCCCAATACGCTATCTGAAATAGGAGCGACGTAAATTGAACAAATGTGACAGAATTTCCGTGAATTCTTATATTAACCTTAATGTACAATGATCCAATCGGGTCTCTGTTCGCCCTACCATAGAAGTCTAATAGTGCATTTCACTCGCCATTTCTTGCGCTTTGAGATGCCGCTTAGCCCAATACGCTATGTGAAATAGGAGCGACGTAAGTTGAACAAATGTGATAGAATTTCGCTGAATTCTTAAATTAACCAAAATATAAAATGATCTCATCGGGTCTCTGTTTGCCCTACCCTAGAAGTTTAATAGTGCGTTTTACTCGCCATTTCATGCGCTTTGAGATGCCGCTTAGCCCAATACGCTATCTGAAATATCAGCGACGTAAATTGAACAAATGTGATAGAATTTTGCTGAATTCTTATATTAACCTTAATGTAAAATGATCTAATCGGGTCTCTGTTCGCCCTACCCTAGAAGTTTAATGGTCCATTACTCTCGTCATTTCATGCGCTTTGAGATGCCGCTTAGCCCTATAAGCTACCTGAAATAGGAGCGATGTAAATTGAATAAATGTGATACAATTTCGCTGAATTCTTTTATTAACCATAATGTAAAATGATCTAATCGGGTCTCTGTTCGTCCTAGCCTAGAAGTTTAATAGTGCATTTTATTCGCCATTTCATGCGCTTTGAGAAGCCGCTTAGCCCAATGCGCTATCTGGAATATGAGCGACGTAAATAGAACAAATGTGATAGAATTTCCCTGAAATCTAATATTAAACAAAATATAAAATGATCTAATCGGGTCTCTGATTGCCCTATCATAGAAGTTTATTCGTGCATTTTACTCGCCCTTCCACGCCCTTTAAGATGCCGCCTAGCCCAGTACGCTATCTGAAATAGGAACGACGTAAATTGTACAAATGTGATAGAATTTTGCTGAATTCTTAAATTAACCATAATACAAAATGATCTAATCGGGTCTCTGTTTGCCCTACCCTAGAAGTATAATAGTGCATTTTACTCGCCACTTCATGCGCTTTGAGAAGCCGCTTAGCCCAATGCGCTATCTGGAATATGAGCGACGTAAATAGAACAAATGTGATAGAATTTCCCTGAAATCTAATATTAAACAAAATATAAAATGATCTAATCGGGTCTCTGATTGCCCTATCATAGAAGTTTATTCGTGCATTTTACTCGCCCTTCCACGCCCTTTAAGATGCCGCCTAGCCCTGTACGCTATCTTAAATAGGAGCGACGTAAATTGAACAAATGTGATAGAATTTCCGTGAATTCTTATATTAACCGTAATATAAAATGATCTAATCGGGTCTCTGTTTGCCCTACCCTAGAAGTTTAATAGTGTATTTTACTCGCCATTTCATGCGCTTTGAGATGCCGCTTAGCCCAATACGCTATCTGAAATAGGAGCGACGTAAATTGCACAAATGTGATAGAATTTCGCTGAATTGATACATTAACCAAAATATAAAATGATCTGATCGGGTCCCTGATTGCCCTATCATAGAAGTTTAATAGTGCATTTTAGTCGCCTTTCCACGCGCTTTAAGATGCCGCCTAGCGCAGTACGCTATCTGAAATAGGAGCGACGTAAATTGAACAAATGTGATAGATTTTTGCTGAATTCTTAAATTAACCATACTATAAAATGATCTAATCGGGTCTCTGTTTGTCCTACCCTAGAAGTTTAATAGTGCATTTCACTCGTAATTTCATGCGCTTTGAGATGCCGCTTAGCTCAGTACGCTATGTGAAATAGGAGCTACGTAATTTGAACAAATGTGATAGAATTTCGCTGCATTCGTATATTAACCAAATTATAAAATGATCTAATCGGATCTCTGATTGCCCTATCATAGAAGTTTAATAGTGCATTTTACTCGTCATTTCATGCGCTTTGAGAGTCCGCTTAGCCCAATACGCTATCTGAAATAGGAGCGACGTAAATTGAACAAATGTGATAGAATTTCGCTGAATTCTTATATTAACCAAATTATAAAATGATCTAATCGGGTCTCTGTTTGCCTTATCCTAGAAGTTTAATAGTGCATTTTACTCGCCATTCCACGCGCTCTAAGAGGCCGGCTAGCCCAGTAGGCTATCTGAAATAGGAGCGACGTAAATTGAACAAATGTGATAGAATTTCCGTGAATTCTTATATAAACCTTAATGTAAAATGATCCAATCGGGTCTCTGTTCGCCCTACCATAGAAGTCTAATAGTGCATTTCACTCGCCATTTCATGCGCTTTGAGATGCCGCTTAGCCCAATACGCTATCTGAAATAGGAGCGACGTAAATTGAGCAAATGTGATAGAATTTCCTTGAATTCTTATATTAACCAAAATATAAAATGATCTGATCGGGTCCCTGATTGCCCTATCATAGAAGTTTAATAGTGCATTTTACTCGCCTTTCCACGCGCTTTAAGATGCCGCCTAGCGCAGTACGCTATCTTAAATAGGAGCGACGTAAATTGAACAAATGTGATAGAATTTCGCTGAATTCTTAAAATAACCATAATATAAAATGATCTAAGCGGGTCTCTGCTTGCCCTACCCTAGAAATTTAATAGCGCATTTTACTCCTCATTTCATGCGCTTTGAGATGCCGCATAGCCCAATACGCTATCTGAAATAGGAGCGACGTAAATTGAACAAATGTGATAGAATTTCCCTGAATTCTTATATTAACCTTAATGAAAATGATCTAATCGGGTCTCTGTTCGCCCTTGCCTAGAAGTTTAATATTGCATTTTATTCGCCATTTCATGCGCTTTGAGATGCCGCTTAGCGCAATACGCTATCTGAAATAGGAGCGACGTAAATTGAACAAATGTGATAGAATTTCCCTGAAATCTTATATTAAACAAAATATAAAATGATCTAATCGGGTCTCTGATTGCCCTATCATAGAAGTTTAGTGGTGCATTTTACTCGCCATTCCACGCGCTTTAAGATGCCGCCTAGCCCAGTACGCTATCTGAAATAGGAGCGACGTAAGTTGAACAAATGTGATAGTATTACGCTGAATTCTTATATTAACCGTAATATAAAATGATCTAATCGGGTCTCTGTTTGAATTATCCTAGAAGTTTGATAGTGCATTTCACTCACCATTTCATGCGCTTTGAGATGCCGCTTAGCCCAATACGCAATCTGAAATAGGAGCGACGTAAATTGAACAAATGTGATAGAATTTCGCTGAATTCTTAAATTAACTATAATATGAAATTATCTAATCGGGTCTCTGTTTGCCCTACCCTAGAAGACTAATAGTGCATTTCACTCGCCATATCATGCGCTTTGAGATGCCGCTTAGCCCAATGCGCTATCTGGAATATGAGCGACGTAAATAGAACAAATGTGATAGAATTTCCCTGAAATCTAATATTAAACAAAATATAAAATGATCTAATCGGGTCTCTGATTGCCCTATCATAGAAGTTTATTCGTGCATTTTACTCGCCCTTCCACGCCCTTTAAGATGCCGCCTAGCCCAGTACGCTATCTGAAATAGGAACGACGTAAATTGTACAAATGTGATAGAATTTTGCTGAATTCTTAAATTAACCATAATACAAAATGATCTAATCGGGTCTCTGTTTGCCCTACCCTAGAAGTATAATAGTGCATTTTACTCGCCATTTCAGGCGCTTTGAGATGCCGCTTAGCCCAATACGCTATCTGAAACATGAGCGACGTAAATTGAACAAATGTGATAGAATTTTCCTGAATTCTTATATTAACCTTAATGTAAAATGATCTAATAGGGTCTCTGTTCGCCCTACCATAGAAGTCTCATAGTGCATTTCACTCGTCATTTCATGCGCTTTGAGATGCCGCTTAGCCCATGACGCTATCTGAAATAGCAGCGACGTAAATTGAACAAATGTGATACAATTTCGCTGAATTCTTATATTAACCTAAATATAAAATGATTTAATCAGGTCTCTGATTGCCCTATCATAGAAGTTTAATTGTGCATTTTACTCGCCATTCCACGCGCTTTAAGATGCCGCCTAGCCCAGTACAGTATCTGAAATAGGAGCGATGTAAATTGAACAAATGTGATAGAATTTCGCTGAAATCTTTTATTAACCGTAATGTAAAATGATTTAATCAGCTCTCTGTTCGCCCTAGCCTAGAAGTTTAATAGTGCATTTTATTCGACATTTCATGCGCTTTGAGATTCCGCTTAGCCCAATACGCTATCTGATATAGGAGCGACGTAAATTGAAGAAATGTGATAGAATTTCCCTGAATTCTTATATTAACCTTAATGTAAAATGATCTAATCGGGTCTCTGTTCGCCCTACCATAGAAGACTAATAGTGCATTTCACTCGTCATTTCATGCGCTTTGAGATGCCGCTTAGCCCAATAAGCTATCTGAAATAGGAGCGACGTAAGTTGAACAAATGTGATAGAATTACGCTGAATTCTTATATTAACCGTAATATAAAATGATCTAATCGGGTCTCTGTTTGTCTTATCCTAGAAGTTTAACAGTGCATTTTACTCGCCATTCCACGCGCTTTAAGATGCCGTCTAGCCCAGTACGCTGTCTGAAATAGGAGCGACGTAAATTGAACAAATGTGATAGAATTTCGCTGAATACTTATATTAACATTAATGTAAAGTGATCTAATCGACTCTCTGTTTGCCCTATCATAGAAGTTTAACAGTGCATTTTACTCGCCACTCCACGCGCTTTAAGATGCCGTCTAGCCCAGTACGCTATCTGAAATAGGAGCGACGTAAATTGAACAAATGTGATAGAATTTTGCTGAATTCTTAAATTAACCATAATATAAAATGATCTAATCGGGTCTCTGTTTGCCCTACCCAAGAAATTTAATAGTGCATTTTACTCGCCATTTCATGCGCTTTGAGATGCCGCTTAGCCCAGTACTCTATCTGAAATGGGAGCGACATAAATTGAACAAATGTGATAGAATTTTCCTGAATTCTTATATTAACCTTAATGTAAAATGATCTAATCGGGTCTCTGTTCGCCCTGACCTAGAAGTTTAATAGTGCATTTCACTCATGATTTCATGCGCTTTGTGATTCCGCTTAGCCCAATACGCTATCTGAAACAGGAGCGACGTAAATTGAACAAATGTGATAGAATCTCCCTGAATTCTTATATTAACCTTAATGTAAAATGATCTAATCGGGTCTCTGTTCGCCGTACCATAGAAGACTTATAGTGCATTTCACTCGTCATTTCATGCGCTTAGAGATGCCGCTTAGCCCAGTAGGCTATCTGAAATAGGAGCGACGTAAATTGAACAAATGTGATAGAATTTCCCTGAATACTTATATTAACATTAATGTAAAATGATCTAATCGAATCTCTGTTTGCCCTATCATAGAAGTTTAATAGTGCATTTTACTCGCCATTCCACGCGCTCTACGATGCCGTCTAGCCCAGTACGCTATCTGAAATAGGAGCGACGTAAATTGAACAAATGTGATAGAATTTTGATGAATTCTTAAATTAACCATAATATAACATGATCTAATCGGGTCTCTGTTTGCCCTACCCAAGAAATTTAATAGTGCATTTTACTCGCCATTTCATGCGCTTTGAGATGCCGCTTAGCCCAATACGCTATCTGAAATGGGAGCGACGTAAATTGAACAAATGTGATAGAATTTCCCTGAATTCTTATATTAACCTTAATGTAAAATGATCTAATCGGGTCTCTGTTCGCCCTACCATTGAAGTCTAATAGTGCATTTCACTCGTCATTTCATGCGCTTTGAGATGCCGCTTTGCCCATTACGCTATCTGAAATAGGAGCGACGTAAATTGAATGAATGTGATACAATTTCGCTAAATTCTTATATTAACCAAAATACAAAATGATCTAATCGGCTCTCTGTTTGCCCTATCATAGAAGTTTAATAGTGCATTTTACTGGCATTTCATGCGCTTTGAGCTGCCGCTTAGCCCAATACGCTATCTGAAATAGGAGCGACGTAAATTGAACAAATGTGATAGAATTTTCCTGAATTCTTTTATTAACCTTAATGTAAAATGATCTAATAGGGTCTCTGTTCGCCCTACCATAGAAGTTTAATAGTGCATTTTACTCGCCATTCCACGCGCCTTAAGATGCCGCCTAGCCCAGTACGCTATCTGAAATAGGAGCGATGTAAATTGAACAAATGTGATAGAATTTCGCTGAAATCTTTTATTAACCGTAGTGTAAAATGATTTAATCAGCTCTCTGTACGCCCTAGCCTAGAAGTTTAATAGTGCATTTTATTCGACATTTCATGCGCTTTGAGATTCCGCTTTGCCCAATACGCTATCTGAAATAGGAGCGACGTAAATTGAACAAATGTGATAGAATTTCCCTGAATTCTTATATTAACCTTAATGTAAAATGATCTAATCGGGTCTCTGTTCGCCCTACCATAGAAGTCTAATAGTGCATTTCACTCGTCATTTCATACGCTTTGAGATGCCGCTTAGCCCATTACGCTATCTGAAATAGGAGCCACGTAAATTGAATGAATGTGATACAATTTCGCTAACTTCTTATATTAACCAAAATACAAAATGATCTAATCGACTCTCTGTTTGCCCTATCATAGAAGTTTAATAGTGCATTTTACTCGCCATTCCACGCGCTTTAAGATGCCGTCTAGCCCAGTACGCTATCTGAAATAGGAGCGACGTAAATTGAACAAATGTGATAGAATTTCGCTGTATTCTTATATTAACCAAAATATAAAATGATCTAATCGCGTCTCTGATTGCCCTATCATGGAAGTTTAATAGTGCATTTCAATCGCCATTCCACGCGCTTTGAGATGCCGCTTAGTCCAATACGCTATCTGAAATAGGAGCGACGTAAATGGAACAAATGTGATAGAATTTCGCTGAATTCTTGTATTAACCAAAATATAAAATGACCTAATCGGGTCTCTGATTGCCCTATCATCGAAGTTTAATAGTGCATTTCACTCGCCATTCCACGCGCTTTAAGATGCCGACTAGCCCATTACGCTATCTGAAATAGGAACGACGTAAATTGATCAAATGTGATAGAATTTTGCTGAATTCTTAAATTAACCATAATATAAAATGATCTAATCGGGTCTCTGTTTGCCCTACCCTAGAAGTTTAACAGTGGATTTAACTCGCATTTCATGCGCTTTCAGATGCCGCTTAGCCCAATACGCTATCTGAAATAGGAGCGACGTAAATTGAACAAATGTGATAGAATTTTCCTGAATTCTTATATTAACCTTAATGTAAAATGATCTAATCGGGTCTCTGTTCGCCCTACCATAGAAGTCTCATAGTGCATTTCACTCGTCATTTCATGCGCTTTGAGATGCCGCTTCGCCCATGACGCTATCTGAAATAGGAGCGACGTAAATTGAACAAATGTGATACAATTTCGCTGAATTCTTATATTAACCAAAATATAAAATGATTTAATCAGGTCTCTGATTGCCCTATCATAGAAGTTTAATAGTGCATTTTACTCGCCATTCCACGCGCCTTAAGATGCCGCCTAGCCCAGTACAGTATCTGAAATAGGAGCGATGTAAATTGAACAAATGTGATAGAATTTCCTTGAATACTTATATTAACATTAATGTAAAATGATCTAATCGAATCTCTGTTTGCCCTATCATAGAAGTTTAATAGTGCATTTTACTCGCCATTCCACGCGCTCTACGATGCCGTCTAGCCCAGTACGCTATCTGAAATAGGAGCGACGTAAATGGAACAAATGTGATAGAATTTCGCTGAATTCTTGTATTAACCAAATATAAAATGACCTAATCGGGTCTCTGTTTGCCCTATCATCGAAGTTTAATAGTGCATTTCACTCGTAATTTCATGCGCTTTGAGATGCCGCTTAGCCCAATAAGCTATCTGAAATAGGAGCGACGTAAATTGAACAAATGTGATAGAATTTCCCTGAATTCTTATATTAACCAAAATATAAAATGATCTAGTCGGGTCTCTGATTGCCCGATCATAGAAGTTTAGTGCAGCATTTTACTCGCCATTTTCCACGCGCTTTAAGATGCAGCCTAGCCCAGTACGCTATCTGAAATAGGAACGACGTAAATTGAACAAATGTGATAGAATATTGCTGAATTCTTAAATTAACCATAATATAAAATGATCTAATCGGGTCTCTGTTTGCCCTACCCTAGACGTTTAACAGTGCATTTCACTCGACATTCCACGTGCTTTGAGATGCCGCTTAGCCCAATAAGCAATCTGAAATAGGAGCGACGTAAATTGAACGATTGTGATAGAATTTCGCTGAATACTTGTATTAACCAAAATATAAAATGATCTAATCGGGTCTCTGATTGCCCTATCATAGAAGTTTAATAGTGCATTTCACTCGCCATTCCACGCGCTTTAAGATGCCGACTAGCCCATTACGCTATCTGAAATAGGAACGACGTAAATTGATCAAATGTGATAGAATTTTGCTAAATTCTTAAATTAACCATAATATAAAATGATCTAATCGGGTCTCTGTTTGCCCTACCCTAGAAGTTTAACAGTGGATTTAACTCGCATTTCATGCGCTTTCAGATGCCGCTTAGCCCAATACGCTATCTGAAATAGGAGCGACGTAAATTGAACAAATGTGATAGAATTTTCCTGAATTCTTATATTAACCTTAATGTAAAATGATCTAATCGGGTCTCTGTTCGTCCTACCCTAGAAGATTAATAGTGCATTTCACTCGTCATTTCATGCGCTTTGACATGCCGGTTAGCCCAATAAGCTATCTGAAATAGGAGCGACGTAAATTGAACAAATGTGATAGAAGTTCCCTGAATACTTATATTAACCTTAATGTAAAATGATCTAATCGGGTCTCTGTTCGCCCCACCCTAGAAGTTTAATAGTGCATTTTACTCGCCATTTCATGCGCTTCGAGATGCCGCTTTGCCCAATACGCTATCCGAAATAGGAGCGACGTAAATTGAACAAATGTGATAGGATTTCGCTGAATTCTTAAATTAACCATAATATAGAATGATCTAATCGGGTCTCTATGTGCCCTACCGTGGAAATTTAATAGTGCATTTTACTCGCCACATCATGCGCTTTGAGATGCCGCTTAGCCGAATACGCTATCTGAAATGGGAGCGACGTAAATTGAACATATGTGATAGAATTTCCCTAAATTCTTATATTAACCTTAATGTAAAATGATCTAATCGGGTCTCTGTTCGCCCTACCATAGAAGAATTATAGTGCATTTCACTCGTCATTTCATGCGCTTAGAGATGCCGCTTAGCCCAGTAGGCTATCTGAAATAGGAGCGACGTAAATTGAACAAATGTGATAGAATTTCCCTGAATACTTATATTAACATTAATGTAAAATGATCTAATCGAATCTCTGTTTGCCCTATCATAGAAGTTTAATAGTGCATTTTACTCGCCATTCCACGCGCTCTACGATGCCGTCTAGCCCAGTACGCTATCTGAAATAGGAGCGACGTAAATTGAACAAATGTGATAGAATTTTGATGAATTCTTAAATTAACCATAATATAACATGATCTAATCGGGTCTCTGTTTGCCCTACCCAAGAAATTTAATAGTGCATTTTACTCGCCATTTCATGCGCTTTGAGATGCCGCTTAGCCCAATACGCTATCTGAAATGGGAGCGACGTAAATTGAACAAATGTGATAGAATTTCCCTGAATTCTTATATTAACCTTAATGTAAAATGATCTAATCGGGTCTCTGTTCGCCCTACCATTGAAGTCTAATAGTGCATTTCACTCGTCATTTCATGCGCTTTGAGATGCCGCTTTGCCCATTACGCTATCTGAAATAGGAGCGACGTAAATTGAATGAATGTGATACAATTTCGCTAAATTCTTATATTAACCAAAATACAAAATGATCTAATCGACTCTCTGTTTGCCCTATCATAGAAGTTTAATAGTGCATTTTACTGGCATTTCATGCGCTTTGAGCTGCCGCTTAGCCCAATACGCTATCTGAAATAGGAGCGACGTAAATTGAACAAATGTGATAGAATTTTCCTGAATTCTTTTATTAACCTTAATGTAAAATGATCTAATAGGGTCTCTGTTCGCCCTACCATAGAAGTTTAATAGTGCATTTTACTCGCCATTCCACGCGCCTTAAGATGCCGCCTAGCCCAGTACGCTATCTGAAATAGGAGCGATGTAAATTGAACAAATGTGATAGAATTTCGCTGAAATCTTTTATTAACCGTAGTGTAAAATGATTTAATCAGCTCTCTGTACGCCCTAGCCTAGAAGTTTAATAGTGCATTTTATTCGACATTTCATGCGCTTTGAGATTCCGCTTTGCCCAATACGCTATCTGAAATAGGAGCGACGTAAATTGAACAAATGTGATAGAATTTCCCTGAATTCTTATATTAACCAAAATATAAAATGATCTAGTCGGGTCTCTGATTGCCCGATCATAGAAGTTTAGTGCAGCATTTTACTCGCCATTTTCCACGCGCTTTAAGATGCAGCCTAGCCCAGTACGCTATCTGAAATAGGAACGACGTAAATTGAACAAATGTGATAGAATATTGCTGAATTCTTAAATTAACCATAATATAAAATGATCTAATCGGGTCTCTGTTTGCCCTACCCTAGACGTTTAACAGTGCATTTCACTCGACATTCCACGTGCTTTGAGATGCCGCTTAGCCCAATAAGCAATCTGAAATAGGAGCGACGTAAATTGAACGATTGTGATAGAATTTCGCTGAATACTTGTATTAACCAAAATATAAAATGATCTAATCGGGTCTCTGATTGCCCTATCATAGAAGTTTAATAGTGCATTTCACTCGCCATTCCACGCGCTTTAAGATGCCGACTAGCCCATTACGCTATCTGAAATAGGAACGACGTAAATTGATCAAATGTGATAGAATTTTGCTGAATTCTTAAATTAACCATAATATAAAATGATCTAATCGGGTCTCTGTTTGCCCTACCCTAGAAGTTTAACAGTGGATTTAACTCGCATTTCATGCGCTTTCAGATGCCGCTTAGCCCAATACGCTATCTGAAATAGGAGCGACGTAAATTGAACAAATGTGATAGAATTTTCCTGAATTCTTATATTAACCTTAATGTAAAATGATCTAATCGGGTCTCTGTTCGTCCTACCCTAGAAGATTAATAGTGCATTTCACTCGTCATTTCATGCGCTTTGACATGCCGGTTAGCCCAATAAGCTATCTGAAATAGGAGCGACGTAAATTGAACAAATGTGATAGAAGTTCCCTGAATACTTATATTAACCTTAATGTAAAATGATCTAATCGGGTCTCTGTTCGCCCCACCCTAGAAGTTTAATAGTGCATTTTACTCGCCATTTCATGCGCTTCGAGATGCCGCTTTGCCCAATACGCTATCCGAAATAGGAGCGACGTAAATTGAACAAATGTGATAGGATTTCGCTGAATTCTTAAATTAACCATAATATAGAATGATCTAATCGGGTCTCTATGTGCCCTACCGTGGAAATTTAATAGTGCATTTTACTCGCCACTTCATGCGCTTTGAGATGCCGCTTAGCCGAATACGCTATCTGAAATGGGAGCGACGTAAATTGAACATATGTGATAGAATTTCCCTAAATTCTTATATTAACCTTAATGTAAAATGATCTAATCGGGTCTCTGTTCGCCCTACCATAGAAGTCTAATAGTGCATTTCACTCGTCATTTCATGCGCTTTGAGATGCCGCTTAGCCCATTACGCTATCTGAAATAGGAGCGATGTAAATTGAACAAGTGTGATAGAATTTCGCTGAATTCTTATATTAACCAAAATATAAAATGATCTAATCGGGTCTCTGATTGCCGTATCATAGAAGTTTAATAGTGCATTTTACTCGCAATTTCATGCGCTTTGAGATGCCGCTTAGCCCAATACGCTATCTGAAATAGGAGCGACGTAAATTGAACAAATGTGATAGAATTTTGCTGAATTCTTAAATTAACCATAATATAAAATGATCTAGTCGGGTCTCTGTTTGCCCTACCCTAGAAGTTTGACAGTGCATTTTACTCGCCATTTCATGCGCTTTGAGATGCCGTTTAGCCCAATACGCTATCTGAAATAGGAGCGACATATTGAACAAACGTGATAGAATTTCGCTGAATTCTTGTATTAACCAAAATATAAAATGATCTAATCGGGTCTCTGATTGCCCTATCATAGAAGTTTAATAGTGGATTTCACTCGCCATTCCACGCGCTTTAAGATGCCGCATAGCCCGGTACGCTATCTGAAATAGGAAGGACGTAAATTGAACAAATGTGATGGAATTTTGCTGAATTCTTAAATGAACCATAATATTAAATGATCTAAACGGGTCTCTGTTTGCACTACCCTGGAAATTTAACAGTGCATTTTACTCGACATTTCATGCGCTTCGAGATGCCGCTTAGCCCAATACGCTATCTGAAACAGGAGCGACATAAATTGAACAAATGTGATAGAATTTTCCTGAATTCTTATATTAACCTTAATGTAAAATGATCTAATCGGGTCTCTGTTCGCCCTGACCTAGAAGTTTAATAGTGCATTTCACTCATGATTTCATGCGCTTTGTGATTCCGCTTAGCCCAATACGCTATCTGAAACAGGAGCGACGTAAATTGAACAAATGTGATAGAATCTCCCTGAATTCTTATATTAACCTTAATGTAAAATGATCTAATCGGGTCTCTGTTCGCCGTACCATAGAAGACTTATAGTGCATTTCACTCGTCATTTCATGCGCTTAGAGATGCCGCTTAGCCCAGTAGGCTATCTGAAATAGGAGCGACGTAAATTGAACAAATGTGATAGAATTTCCCTGAATACTTATATTAACATTAATGTAAAATGATCTAATCGAATCTCTGTTTGCCCTATCATAGAAGTTTAATAGTGCATTTTACTCGCCATTCCACGCGCTCTACGATGCCGTCTAGCCCAGTACGCTATCTGAAATAGGAGCGACGTAAATTGAACAAATGTGATAGAATTTTGATGAATTCTTAAATTAACCATAATATAACATGATCTAATCGGGTCTCTGTTTGCCCTACCCAAGAAATTTAATAGTGCATTTTACTCGCCATTTCATGCGCTTTGAGATGCCGCTTAGCCCAATACGCTATCTGAAATGGGAGCGACGTAAATTGAACAAATGTGATAGAATTTCCCTGAATTCTTATATTAACCTTAATGTAAAATGATCTAATCGGGTCTCTGTTCGCCCTACCATTGAAGTCTAATAGTGCATTTCACTCGTCATTTCATGCGCTTTGAGATGCCGCTTTGCCCATTACGCTATCTGAAATAGGAGCGACGTAAATTGAATGAATGTGATACAATTTCGCTAAATTCTTATATTAACCAAAATACAAAATGATCTAATCGACTCTCTGTTTGCCCTATCATAGAAGTTTAATAGTGCATTTTACTGGCATTTCATGCGCTTTGAGCTGCCGCTTAGCCCAATACGCTATCTGAAATAGGAGCGACGTAAATTGAACAAATGTGATAGAATTTTCCTGAATTCTTTTATTAACCTTAATGTAAAATGATCTAATAGGGTCTCTGTTCGCCCTACCATAGAAGTTTAATAGTGCATTTTACTCGCCATTCCACGCGCCTTAAGATGCCGCCTAGCCCAGTACGCTATCTGAAATAGGAGCGATGTAAATTGAACAAATGTGATAGAATTTCGCTGAAATCTTTTATTAACCGTAGTGTAAAATGATTTAATCAGCTCTCTGTACGCCCTAGCCTAGAAGTTTAATAGTGCATTTTATTCGACATTTCATGCGCTTTGAGATTCCGCTTTGCCCAATACGCTATCTGAAATAGGAGCGACGTAAATTGAACAAATGTGATAGAATTTCCCTGAATTCTTATATTAACCAAAATATAAAATGATCTAGTCGGGTCTCTGATTGCCCGATCATAGAAGTTTAGTGCAGCATTTTACTCGCCATTTTCCACGCGCTTTAAGATGCAGCCTAGCCCAGTACGCTATCTGAAATAGGAACGACGTAAATTGAACAAATGTGATAGAATATTGCTGAATTCTTAAATTAACCATAATATAAAATGATCTAATCGGGTCTCTGTTTGCCCTACCCTAGACGTTTAACAGTGCATTTCACTCGACATTCCACGTGCTTTGAGATGCCGCTTAGCCCAATAAGCAATCTGAAATAGGAGCGACGTAAATTGAACGATTGTGATAGAATTTCGCTGAATACTTGTATTAACCAAAATATAAAATGATCTAATCGGGTCTCTGATTGCCCTATCATAGAAGTTTAATAGTGCATTTCACTCGCCATTCCACGCGCTTTAAGATGCCGACTAGCCCATTACGCTATCTGAAATAGGAACGACGTAAATTGATCAAATGTGATAGAATTTTGCTAAATTCTTAAATTAACCATAATATAAAATGATCTAATCGGGTCTCTGTTTGCCCTACCCTAGAAGTTTAACAGTGGATTTAATTCGCATTTCATGCGCTTTCAGATGCCGCTTAGCCCAATACGCTATCTGAAATAGGAGCGACGTAAATTGAACAAATGTGATAGAATTTTCCTGAATTCTTATATTAACCTTAATGTAAAATGATCTAATCGGGTCTCTGTTCGTCCTACCCTAGAAGATTAATAGTGCATTTCACTCGTCATTTCATGCGCTTTGACATGCCGGTTAGCCCAATAAGCTATCTGAAATAGGAGCGACGTAAATTGAACAAATGTGATAGAAGTTCCCTGAATACTTATATTAACCTTAATGTAAAATGATCTAATCGGGTCTCTGTTCGCCCCACCCTAGAAGTTTAATAGTGCATTTTACTCGCCATTTCATGCGCTTCGAGATGCCGCTTTGCCCAATACGCTATCCGAAATAGGAGCGACGTAAATTGAACAAATGTGATAGAATTTCGCTGAATTCTTAAATTAAC
>CAKAJE020000933.1:0-34632 GCA_916610135.2 Macropis europaea | reverse complement strand
GGCGAAATTCTATCACATTTGTTCCATTTACGTCGCTCCTATTTCAGATAGCGTATTGGGCTAAGCGGCAACACAATGCGCATGAAATGGCGAGAAAATGCACTATTAAACTTCTATGGTAGGGCAAACAGAGACCCGATTAGACCATTTTATATTATGGTTAATTTAAGAATTCAGCAAAATTCTATCACATTTGTTCAATTTACGTCGCTCCTATTTCAGATAGCGTATTGGGCTAAGCGGCATCTCAAAGCGCATGAAATAGCGAATAAAATGCACTATTAAAACTTCTAGGGTAGGGCGAACAGAGACCCAATTAGATCATTTTACATTAAGGTTAATCTAAGAATTCAGGGAAATTCTATCACATTTGTTCAATTTACGTCGCTCCTATTTCAGATAGCGTATTGGGCTAAGCGGCATCTCAAAGCGCATGAAATGACGAGTAAAATGCATTATTAAACTTCTAGGGCAGGGCAAACAGAGACCCGATTAGATCATATTATATTATCGTTAATTTATGAATTCTGCGGAACTCTATCACATTTGTTCAATTAACGTCGCTCCTATTTCAGATAGCGTACTGGGCTAAGCGGCATCTCAAAGCGCATGAAATGACGAGTAAAATGCATTATTAAACTTCTAGGGCAGGGCATACAGAGACCCGATTAGATCATTTTATATTATCGTTAATTTATGAATTCTGCGGAACTCTATCACATTTGTTCAATTAACGTCGCTCCTATTTCAGATAGCGTATTGGGCTAAGCGGCATCTTAAAGCGCGTGGAATGGCCAGTAAAATGCACTATTAAACTTCTTGGATAGGGCAATCAAAGACCCGATTAGATCATTTTATATTTTGGTTAATATAAGAATTCAGCGAAATTCAATCACATTTGTTCAATTTACGTCGCTCCTATTTCAGATAGCGTACTGGGCTAGGCGGCATCTTAAAGCGCGTGGAATGGCGAGTAAAATGCACTATTAAATTTCTATGATAGGGCAATCAGAGACCCGATTAGATCATTTTATATTATGGTTAATTTAAGAATTCAGGGAAATTCTATCACATTTGTTCAATTTACATCGCTCCTATTTCAGATAGCGTATTGGGCTAAGCGGCATACCAAAGCGCATGAAATAACGAGTAAAATGCATTATTAAACTTCTAGGGTAGGGCAAACAGAGACCCGATTAGATCATTTTATATTATGGTTAATTTAAGAATTCTGCGAAATTCTATCACATTTGTTCAATTCACGTCGCTCCTATTTCAGATAGCGTAGTGGGCTCGGCGGCATCTTAAAGCGCGTGGAATGGGGAGGAAAATATACTATTCAACTTCTATGATAGGGCAATCAGAGACCCGATTAGATCATTTCATATTTTGGTTAATATAAGAATTCAGCGAAATTCTACCACATTTGTTCAATTAACGTCGCTCCTATTTCAGATAGCGTACTGGGCTAGGCGGCATCTTAAAGCGGGTGGAATGGCGAGTAAAATGTACTATTAAACTTCTAGGATAGGGCAATCAAAGACCCGATTAGATCATTTTATATAATGGTTAATTTAAGAATTCTGCGAAATTCTATCACATTTGTTCAATTTACGTCGCTCCTATTACAGATAGCGTATTGGGCTAAGCGGCACCTCAAAGCGCATGAAATGACGAGTGAAATGGACTGTTAAACTTCTAGGGTAGGGCGAACAGAAACCCGATTAGATCATTTCACATTAAGGTTAATATTAGAATTCAGGGAAATTCTATCACATTTGTTCAATTAACGTCGCTCCTATTTCAGATAGCGTACTGGGCTAGGCGGCATCTTAAAGCGCGTTGAATGGCGAGTAAAATGCACTATTAAACTTCTATGATAGGGCAATCAGAGACCCGATTAGATCATTTTATATTATGGTTAATTTAAGAATTCAGCAAAATTCTATCATAATTGTACAATTTACGTCGTTCCTATTTCAGATAGCGTACTAGGCTAGGCGGCATCTCAAAGCGCGTGGAATGTCGAGTAGAATGCACTATTAAACTACTATGATAGGGCAAACAGAGACCCGAAGAGATCATTTTATATTATGGTTAATTTAAGAATTGAGCAAAATTCTATCACATTTGCTCTATTTACATCGCTCCTATTTCAGATAGCGTATTGGGCTAAGCGGCATACCAAAGCGCATGAAATAACGAGTAAAACGCATTATTAAACTTCTAGGGTAGGGCAAACACAGACCCGATTAGATCATTTTACATTAAGCTTAATATAAGAATTCAGGGAAATTCTATCACATTTGTTCAATTTACGCCGCTCCTATTTCAGATAGCTAATTGGGCTAAGCGGCATCTCAAAGCGCATGAAATGACGAGTGAAATGCACTATTAAACTTCTAGGGTAGGGCGAACAGAGACCCGATTAAATCATTTCACTTTAAGGTTAATATAAGAATTCAGCAAAATTCAATCACATTTGCTCAATTTACATCGCTCCTATTTCAGATAGCGTATTGGGCTAAGCGGCATATCAAAGCGCATGAAATAACGAGTAAAATGCACTATTAAACTTCTAGGGTATGGCGAACAGAGAACCGATTAGATCATTTTACATTAAGGTTAATATAAGAATTCAGGGAAATTCTATCACATTTGTTCAATTCGTGTCGCTCCTATTTCAGATAGCGTACTGGACTAGGCGGCATCTTAAAAGGCGTGGAATGGAGAGTAAAATGCACTATTAAACTTCTATGATAGGGCAATCAGAGACCCGATTAGATCATTTTATATTATGGTTAATTTAAGAATTCAACGAAATTCTATCACATTTGTTCAATTTACGTCGCTCCTATTTCAGATAGCGTATTGGGCTAAGCGGCATCTCAAAGCGCATGAACTGACGAGTGAAATGCATTATTAAACTTCTAGGGTAGGGCGAACAGAGACCCGATTAGATCATTTTACATTAAGGTTAATATAAGAATTCAGGGAAATTCTATCACATTTGTTCAATTTACGTCGCTCCTATTTCAGATAGCGTACTGGACTAGGCGGCATCTTAAAAGGCGTGGAATGGTGAGTAAAATGCACTATTAAACTTCTATGATAGGGCAATCAGAGACCTGATTAGATCATTTTATATTTTGGTTAATATATGAATTCGGCGAAATTCTATCGCATTTGTTCAATTTACGTCGCTCCTAATTCAGATAGCGTATTGGGCTAAGAGGCATCCCAAAGCGCATGAAATGGCGAATAAAATGCACTACTATACTTCTAGAGTAGGGCAAACTGTGACCCGATTAGATCATTTTATATTTTGGTTAATATAAGAATTCAGCGAAATTCTATCACATTTGTTCAATTTACGTCGCTCCAATTTCAGATAGCTTATTGGGCTAAGCGGCATCTCAAAGCGCGTGGAAGGGCGAGTAAAACGCACTACTAAACTTCTGTGATAGGGTAGTCAGAGACCCGATTAGACCATTGTATATTTTGTTTAATATAAGATTTCAGGGAAATTCTATCACATTGGTTCAATTTACGTCGCTCCTATTTCAGATAGCGTATTGGGCTAAGCGGCATCTCAAAGCGCATGAAATGTCGAGTGAAATGCACTATTAAACTTCTAGGGTAGGGCGAACTGAGACCCGAATAGACCATTTTATATTATGGTTAATTTAAGAATTCAGGGAAATTCTATCACATTTGTTCAATTTACGTCGCTCCCATTTCAGATAGCGTACTGGGCTAGGCGGCATCTCAAAGCGCATGAAATGGCGAATAAAATGCACTATTAAACTTCTATGATAGGGCAATCAGAGACTCGATTATATCATTTTATATTTTGGTTAATATAAGAATTCGGCGAAATTCTATCACATTTGTTCAATTTACGTCGCTCCTGTTTCAGACAGCGTATTGGGCTAAGCGGCATCTCAAAGCGCGTGAAATGACGAGTGAAATGCACTATTAAACTTCTAGGGTAGGGCAAACAGAGACCCGATTAGATCATTTTATATTATGGTTAATTTAACAATTCAGCGCAATTCTATCACATTTGTTCAACTTACGTCGCTCCTATTTCAGATAGCGTACTGGCATACGCGGCATGTTAAAGCGCGTGGAAGGGCGAGTAAAATGCACTACTAAACTTCTATGATAGGGCAATCAGAGTTCCTATTAGATCATTTTTTATTTTGTTTAATATAAGATTTCAGGGAAACTCTATCACATTTGTTCAATTTACGTCGCTCCTCTTTCAGGTAGCGTATTCGGCTAAGCGGCACCTCAAAGCGAATGAAATGCCGATTAAAATGCACTATTCAACTTCGAGGCTAGGGCGAACAGAGACCCGATTAGATCATTTTACATTATGGTTAATAAAAGAATTCAGCGAAATTCTATCACATTTGTTCAATTTACATCGCTCCTGTTTCAGATAGCGTATTGGGCTAAACGGCATCTCAAAGGGCATGAAATGACGAGTAAAATGCACTACTAAACTTCTAGGGTAGGGCAAACAGAGACCCGATTAGATCATATTATGTTATGGTTAATTTAAGAATTCAGCGAAATTCTATCACATTTGTTCAAATAACGTCGCTCCTATTTCAGATAGCGTATTGGGCTAAGAGGCATCTCAAAGCGGATGAAATGGCGAATAAAATGCACTACTAAACTTCTAGGGTAGGGCAAACAGAGACCCGATTGGATCATTTTATATTTTGGTTAATATAAGAATTCAGCGAAATTCTATCACATTTGTTCAATTTACGTCGCGCCTATTTCAGGTAGCGTATTGGGCTAAGCGGAATCACAAAGCGCATGAAATGGCGAGTAAAATGCAATATTAAGCTTCTAGGGTAGGGCAAACAGAGACCCGATTAGATCATTTTATATTACGGTTAATATAAGAATTCAGCGTAATTCTATCACATTTGTTCAACTTACGGCGCTCCTATTTCAGATAGCGTACTGGCATACGCGGCATCTTAAAGCGCGTGGAAGGGCGAGTAAAATGCACTACTAAACTTCTATGTTAGGGCAATCAGAGTTCCGGTTAGATCATTTTTTGTTTTGTTTAATATAAGATTTCAGGGAAATTCTAACACATTTGTTGAATTTACGTCGCTCCTCTTTCAGGTAGCGTATTCGGCTAAGCGGCATCTCAAAGCGCATGAAATGCCGAACAAAATGCACTGTTAAGCTTCTAGGCTAGGGCGAACAGAGACCCGATTAGATCATTTTACATTATGGTTAATAAAAGTATTCAGCGAACTTCTATCACATTTGTTCAATTTACATCGCTCCTGTTTCAGATAGCGTATTGGGCTAAACGGCACCTCAAAGGGCATGCAATGACGAGTAAAATGCACTACTAAACTTCTAGGGTAGGGCAAACAGAGACCCGATTAGATCATATTATGTTATGGTTAATTTAAGAATTCAGCGAAATTATATCACATTTGTTCAATTTACGTCGCTCCTATTTCAGATAGCGTATTGGGCTAAGCGGAATCTCAAAGCTCATGAAATGGCGAGTAAAATGCAATATTAAACTTCTAGGGTAGGGCAAACAGAGACCCGATTAGATCATTTTATATTACGGTTGATATAAGAATTCAGCGAAATTCTATCACATTTGTTCAATTTACGTCGCTCCTATTTCATATAGCGTATTGGACTAAGCGGCATCTCAAAGCGCATGAAATGGCGAATAAAATGCACTATTAAACTTCTAGGCTAGGGCGAACAGAGACCCGATTAGATCATTTTACATTATGGTTAATAGAAGAATTCAGCGAAATTCTATCACATCTGTTCAATTAACATCGCTCCTATTTCAGATAGCGCATTGGGCTAAGCGGCATCTCAAAGCGCATGAAATGGGGAATAAAATGCACTACTAAACATCTAGGGTAGGGCAAACAGAGACCCGATTAGATCATTTTATACTTTGGTTAATATAAGAATTCAGCGAAATTCTATCACATTTGTTCAATTTACGTCGCTCCTATTTCATATAGCGTATTGGACTAAGCGGCATCTCAAAGCGCATGAAATGGCGAATAAAATGCACTATTAAACTTCTAGGCTAGGGCGAACAGAGACCCGATTAGATCATTTTACATTATGGTTAATAAAAGAATTCAGCGAAATTCTATCACATCTGTTCAATTAACATCGCTCCTATTTCAGATAGCGCATTGGGCTAAGTGGCATCTCAAAGCGCATGAAATGGGGAATAAAATGCACTACTAAACATCTAGGGTAGGGCAAACAGAGACCCGATTAGATCATTTTATATTTTGGTTAATATAAGAATTCAGCGAAATTATATCACAATTGTTCAATTTACGTCGCTCCTATTTCAGATAGCGTACTGGGATAGGCAGCATCTTAAAGCGCGTGAGAGGGCGAGTAAAATGCACTACTAAACTTCTATGATAGGGCAATCAGAGTTCCGATTAGATCATTTTTTATTTTGTTTAATATAAGAGTTCAGGGATACTCTATCACATTTGTTCAATTTACGTCGCTCCTATTTCAGATAGCGTATTGGGCTAAGCGGAATCTCAAAGCGCATGAAATGGCGAGTAAAATGCAATATTAAGCTTCTAGGGTAGGGCAAACAGACACCCGATCAGATCATTTTATATTACTGTTAATATAAGAATTCAGCGTAATTCTATCACATTTGTTTAACTTACGGCGCTCCTATTTCAGATAGCGTGCTGGGATAGGCGGCATCTCAAAGCGCATGAAATGACGAGTGAAATGCACTATTAAACTTCTAGGGTAAGGCGAACAGAGACCCGATTAAATCATTTCACTTTAAGGTTAATATAAGAATTCAGCAAAATTCTATCACATTTGCTCTATTTACATCGCTCCTATTTCAGATAGCGTACTGGACTAGGCGGCATCTTAAAGCGCGTGGAATGGCGAGTAAAATGCACTATTAAACTTCTATGATAGGGCAATCAGAGACCCGATTAGATCATTTTATATTTTGGTTAATATATGAATTCGGCGAAATTCTATCGCACTTGTTCAATTTACGTCGCTCCTATTTCAGATAGCGTATTGGGCTAAGCGGCATCTCAACGCGCATGAAATGGCGAGTAAAATGCACTATTAAACTTCTATGATAGGGCAATCAGTGACCCGATTAGATCATTTTATATTTTGGTTAATATAAGAATTCAGCGAAATTCTCTCACATTTGTTGAATTTACGTCGCTCCTATTTCAGATAGCGTATAGGGCTAAACAGCACCTTGAAGCGCATGAAATGACGAGTGAAATGCACTATTAAACTTCTAGGGTAAGGCGAACAGAGACCCGATTAAATCATTTCACTTTAAGGTTAATATAAGAATTCAGCAAAATTCTATCACATTTGCTCTATTTACATCGCTCCTATTTCAGATAGCGTACTGGACTAGGCGGCATCTTAAAGCGCGTGGAATGGCGAGTAAAATGCACTATTAAACTTCTATGATAGGGCAATCAGAGACCCGATTAGATCATTTTATATTTTGGTTAATATATGAATTCGGCGAAATTCTATCGCACTTGTTCAATTTACGTCGCTCCTATTTCAGATAGCGTATTGGGCTAAGCGGCATCTCAACGCGCATGAAATGGCGAGTAAAATGCACTATTAAACTTCTATGATAGGGCAATCAGTGACCCGATTAGATCATTTTATACTTTGGTTAATATAAGAATTCAGCGAAATTCTATCACATTTGTTCAATTTACGTCACTCCTATTTCAGATAGCGTATTGGGCTAAGCGGCATCTCAAAGCGCATGAACTGACGAGTGAAATGCATTATTAAACTTCTAGGGTAGGGCGAACAGAGACCCGATTAGATCATTTTATATTATGGTTAATTTAAGAATTCAGCAAAATTCTATCACAATTGTACAATTTACGTCGCTCCTATTTCAGATAGCGTATTGGGCTAAGCGGCATCTCAAAGCGCATGAAATGACGAGTGAAATGCACTATTAAACTTCTAGGGTAGGGCGAACAGAGACCCGATTAGATCATTTTACATTAAGGTTAATATAGGAATTCAGGGAAATTCTATCACATTTGTTCAATTTACATCGCTCCTATTTCAGATAGCGTACTGGACTAGGCGGCATCTTAAAAGGCGTGGAATGGTGAGTAAAATGCACTATTAAACTTCTATGATAGGGCAATCAGAGACCTGATTAGATCATTTTATATTTTGGTTAAGATATGAATTCGGCGAAATTCTATCGCACATGTTCAATTTACGTCGCTCCTATTTCAGATAGCGTATTGGGCTAAGCGGCATCTCAAAGCGCATGAAATGACGAGTGAAATGCACTATTAAACTTCTAGGTTAGGGCGAACAGAGACCCGAATAAATCATTTTACTTTAAGGTTAATATAAGGATTCAGCGAAATTCTATCACATTTGCTCTATTTACATCGCTCCTATTTCAGATAGCGTATTGGGCTAAGCGGCATATCAAAGCGCATGAAATAACGAGTAAAATGCATTATTAAACTTCTACGGTAGGGCAAACAGAGACCGGATTAGATCATTTTATATTATGGTTAATTTAAGATTTCTGCGAAATTCTATCACATTTGTTCAATTTACGTCGCTCCTATTTCAGATAGCGTACTGGGCTAGGCGGCATCTTAAAGCGCGTGGAATGGCGAGTAAAATGCACTATTAAACTTCTGTGATAGGGCAATCAGAGACCCGATTAGATCATTTCATATTTTGGTTAATATAAGAATTCAGCGAAATTCTATCACATTTGTTCAATTTACGTCGCTCCTATTACAGATAGCGTATTGGGCTAAGCGGCATCTCAAAGCGCATGAAATGACGAGTGAAATGGACTGTTAAACTTCTAGGGTGGGGCGAACAGAGACCCGATTAGATCATTTTAAATTAAGGTTAATATAAGAATTCAGGGAAATTCTATCAGATATGTTCAATTTACGTCGCTCCTATTTCAGATAGCGTACTGGGCTAGGCGGCATCTTAAAGTGCGTGGAATGGTGGGCAAAATGCACTATTAAACTTCTATGATAGGGAAATAAGAGACCCGATTAGATCATTTTATATTTTGGTTAATATAAGAATTCAGCGAAATTCTATCACATTTGTTCAATTTACGTCGCTCCTATTTCAGATAGCGTACTGGGCTAGGCGCCAACTTAAAGCACGTGGAATGGCCAGTAAAATGCACTGTTAAACTTCTATGATAGGGCAATCAGAGACACGATTAGATCATTTTATATTTTGGTTAATATAAGAATTCAGCGAAATTCTATCACATTTGTTAAATTTACGTCGCTCTTATTTCAGATAGCGTATTGGGCTAAGCGACATCTCAAAGCGCATGAAAGGACGAGTGAAATACACTATTAAACTGCTAGGGTAAGGCAAACAGAGACCCGATTAGATCATTTTATATTACGGTTAATATAAGAATTCAGCGTAATTCTATCACATTTGTTCAGCTTACGTCGCTCCTATTTCAGATAGCGTACTGGGCTAGGCGGCATCTTAAAGCGGGTGGAATTGCGAGTAAAATGCACTATTAAACTTCTATGATATGGCAATCAGAGACCCGATTAGATCATTCTATATTTTGGTTAATATAAGAATTCAGCGAAATACTATCACATTTGTTCAATTTACGTCGCTCCTATTTCAGACAGCGTATTGGGCTAAGCGGCTTCTCCAACCGCATGAAATGGCGAGTAAAATGCACTATTAAACTTCTAGGATAAGGCAAACAGAGACAAGATTAGATCATTTCATATTACGGTTAATATAAGAATTCAGCGTAATTCTATCACATTTGTTCAGCTTACGTCGCTCCTATTTCAGATAGCGTACTGGGCTAGGCGGCATCTTAAATCGGGTGGAATTGCGAGTAAAATGCACTATTAAACTTCTATGATATGGCAATCAGAGACCCGATTAGATCATTTTATATTTTGGTTAATATAAGAATTCAGCGAAATACTATCACATTTGTTCAATTTACGTCGCTCCTATTTCAGGTAGCGTACTGTGCTATGCGGCATCTTAAAGCGCGTGGAATGGCGAGTAAAATGCACTATTAAACTTCTATGATAGGGCAATCAGAGACCCGATTAGATCATTTTATATTTTGGTTAATATAAGAATTCAGCGAAATTCTATCACATTTGTTGAATTTACGTCGCTCCTATTTCAGATAGCGTATTGGGCTAAGCGGCATCTCAAAGCGCTTGAAATGGCGGGTAAAATACACTATTAAACTTCTAGGGTACGCCAAACACAGACCCGATTAGACCATTTTATATTATGGTTAATTTAAGAATTCTGCAAAATTCTATCACATTTGTTCAATTTACGTCGCTCCTATTGCAGATAGCGTACTGGTCTAGGCGGCATCTTAAAGCGCGTGGAATGGCAAGTAAAATACACTACTAAACGTCTATGATAGGGCAATCAGAGAACCGATTAGATCATTATATATTTTGGTTAATATAAGAATTCATCGAAATTCTATCACATTTGTTCAATTTACGTCGCTCCTATTTCAGATAGCGTATTGGGCTAAGCGGCAGCTCAAAGCGCATGAGATGACGAATGAAATGCACTATTAATCTTCTAGGGTAGGGCGATCGGAGACCCGATTAGATCATTTTACATTAAGGTTAATATAAGAATTCAGCGAAATTCTATCACATTTGTTCAACTTACGTCGCTCCTATTTCAGATAGCGTATTGGGCTAAGCGGCATCTCAAAGCGCAAGATGTGGCGAGTAAAATGCACTATTAAACTTCTAGGGTAAGGCAAACAGAGACCCGATTAGATCATTTTATATTATGGTTAATTTAGGAATTCAGCAAAATTCTATCACATTTGTTCAATTTACGTCGCTCCAATTTCAGATAGCGTATGGGGTTAAGCGGCATCTCAAAGCGCATGAAATGGCGAGTAAAATGCACTATTAAACTTCTATAATAGGGCAATCAGAGACCCGATTAGATCATTTTATATTTTGGTTAATATAAGAATTCAGCGAAATTCTATCACATTTGTTCAATTTACGACGCTCCTATTTCAGATAGCTTATTGGGCTAAGCGGCATCTGAACGCGCATGAAATGGCGAGTGAAATGCTCTATTAAACTTCTAGGGTAGGGCGAACAGAGACCCGATTGGATCATTTTACATTAAGGTTAATATAAGAATTCAGCGAAACTCTATCATATTTGTTCAACTTACGTCGCTCCAATTTCAGATAGCGTACTGGGCTAGGCGACACCTTATAACGCGTGGAAGGGCGAGTAGAATGCACCATTAAACTTCTAGGCTAGGGCGAACAGAGACCCGATTAGATCATTTTACATTATGGTTAATAAAAGAATTCAGCGAAATTCTATCACATTTGTTCAACTTACATCGCTCCTATTTCAGATAGCGTATTGGGCTAATCGGCATCTCAAAGCGCATGAAATGGCGAGTAAAATGCACTATTAAACTTCTAGGAGAAGGCAAACAGAGACCTGATTAGATCATTTTATATTACGGTTAATATAAGAATGCAGCGTAATTCTATCACACTTGTTCAACTTACATCGCTCCTATTTCAGGTAGCGTACTGGGCTAGGCGGCATCTTAAAGCGCGTGGAATGGCGAGTAAAATGCACTACTAAACTTCTATGATAGGGCAAACAGAGATCCGACTAGATCATTTTATATTATGGTTAATATAAGAATTCAGCAAAATTCTATCACATTTGTTCAATTTACGTCGTTCCTATTTCAGATAGCGTACTGTGCTATGCGGCATCTTAAAGCGCGTGGAATGGCGAGTAAAATGCACTATTAAACTTCTATGATAGGGCAATCAGAGACCCGATTAGATCATTTTATGTTTTGGTTAATATAAGAATTCAGCGAAATTCTATCACATTTGTCCAATTTACGTCGCTCCTATTCCAGATAGCTTATTGGCCTAAGCGGCATCTGAAAGCGCATGAAATGACGAGTGAAATGCACTATTAAACTTCTAGGGTAGGGCGAACAGAGACCCGATTGGGTCATTTTACATTAAGGTTAATATAAGAATTCAGCGAAATTCTATCGCATTTGTCCAATTTACGTCGCTCCTATTCCAGATAGCTTATTGGCCTAAGCGGCATCTGAAAGCGCATGAAATGACGAGTGAAATGCACTATTAAACTTCTAGGGTAGGGCGAACAGAGACCCGATTGGGTCATTTTACATTAAGGTTAATATAAGAATTCAGCGAAATTCTATCGCATTTGTTCAATTTACGTCGCTCATATTTCAGATCGCGTATTGGGCTAAGCGGCATCTCAAAGCGCATGAAATGGCGAGTATAATGCACTATTAAACTTCTAGGGTAGGGCACACAGACACCCGATTAGATCATTTTACATTAAGGTTAATATAAGAATTCAGCGAAATTCTGTCACATTTTTACAATTTACGTCGCTCCTATGACAGATAGCCTCTCGGGCTAAGCGGCATCTCAAAGCGCATGAAATGGCGAGTAAAATGCACTGTTATACTTCTAGGATAAGGCAAACAGAGACCCGAATAGATCATTTTATATTACGGTTAATATAAGAATTCTGCGTAATTCTACCACATTTGTTCAACTTACGTCGCTTCAATTTCAGATAGCGTACTGGGCTAGGCGGCAACTTAAAGCGCGTGGAAGGGCGAGTAAAATGCACTACTAAACTTCTATGATAGGGCAATCAGAGACCCGATTAAATCATTTTATATTTTGTTTAATATAAGATTTCAGGGAAATTCTACCACATTTGTTCAATTTACGTCGGTCCTATTTCAGAAAGCGTATCGGGCTAAGCGACATCTCAAAGCGCATGAAATGGCGAGTAACATGCACTATTACACTTCTAGTGTAAGGCACACAGAGACCCGATCAGACCATTTTATATTACGGTTAATATAAGAATTCAGCGTAATTCTATCACATTTGTTCAACTTACGTCGCTCCTATTTCAGATAGCGTACTGGGCTAGGCGGCTTCTTAAAGCGCGTGGAATGGCGAGTAAAATGCACTATTAAACTTCTATGATAGGGCAATCAGAGACCCAATTAGATCATTTTATGTTTTGGTTAATATAAGATTTCAGGGAAATTCTATCTCATTTGTTCACTTCACGTCGCTCCTATTTCAGATTGCCTATTGGGCTAACCGGCATCTCAAAGCGCATGAAATGGAGAATAAAATGCACTATGAAACTTCTAGGCTGGGGCGAACAGAGACCCGATTAGATCATTTTACATTATGGTTAATAAAAGAATTCAGCGAAATTCTATCACATTTGTTCAACTTACGTCGCTCCTATTTCAGATAGCGTATTGGGCTAAAGCGGCATCTCAAAGCGCATGGAATGGCGAGTAAAATGCACTATTAAACTTCTACGGTAAGGCAAACAGAGACCCGATTAGATCATTTTATATTACGGTTAATATAAGAATTCAGCGTAATTCTATCACATTTGATCAACTTACGTCGCTCCTATTGCAGATAGTGTACTGTTCTAGGCGGCATCTTAAAGCGCGTGGAAGGGCGAGAGAAATGCACTATTAAACTTCTAGGGTAAGGCAAACAGAGACCCGATCAGATCATTTTATGTTATGGGTAATATAAGAATTCAGTGAAATTCTATCACATTTGTTCAATTTACGTCGCTCCTATTGCAGGTAGCGTATTGGGCTAAGCGGCACCTTTAAGCTCATGAAATGGCGAGTAGAGTGTAATATTAAACTTCTAGGGTAGGGCAAACAGAGACCCGATTAGATCATTTTATATTATGGTTAATTTAAGAATTCAGCACAATTCTATCACATTTGTTCATTTTACGTCGATCCTATTTCAGATAGCGTACTGGCTAGGCGGCATCTTAAAGCGCGTGGAGTGGCGATTAAAATGCAATATTAACCTTCTATGATAGGGCAATCAGAGACCAGCTTAGGTCAACCTATATTTTGGTTAATATAAGAATTCAGCGAAATTCTATCACATCTGTTCAATTTACGTCGCTCCTATTTCAGATAGCGTACTGGGCTAGGCGGCATCTTAAAGCGCGTGGAATGGCGAGTAAAATTCACTATTAAACTTCTAGGGTAGGGCAAACAGAGGCCCGATTAGATCATTTTATATTATGGTTAATTTAAGAATTCAGCACAATTCTATCACATTTGTTCATTTTACGTCGATCCTATTTCAGATAGCGTACTGGCTAGGCGGCATCTTAAAGCGCGTGGAGTGGCGATTAAAATGCAATATTAACCTTCTATGATAGGGCAATCAGAGACCAGCTTAGGTCAACCTATATTTTGGTTAATATAAGAATTCAGCGTAATTCTATCACATTTGTTAAATTTACGTCGCTCCTACTTCAGATAGCGTACTGGGCTAAGCGGCATCTCAAAGCGCATGAAATGGCGAGTAAAATGCTCTATTAAACTTCTAGGGTAAGGCAAACAGAGACCCGATTAGATCATTTTATATTATGGTTAATTTAAGAATTCTGCGTAATTCTATCACATTTGTTCAATTTACGTCACTCCTATTTCAGATGGCGTACTGGGCTAGGCGGCATCTTACAGCACGTGGAATGGCGAGTAAAATTCACTATTAACCTTCTTTGATAGGGCTATCAGAGACCCGATTAGATCATTTTACATTATTGTTTATATAAGAATTCAGCGAAATTCTACCACATTTGTTCAATTTACGTCGCTCGTATTGAAGATAGCGTATTGGGCTAAGCGGCCTCTCAAAGCGCATGAAATGGCGAGTAAAATGCACTATTAAACTTCTAGGGTAGGGCAAACAGAGACCCGATGAGATCATTTTATATTATGGTTACTTTAAGAATTCAAGGAATCTCTATCTCACTTGTTCAATTTACGTAGCTCCAATTTCAGATAGCGTATTGGGCTAGGCGGCACCTTAAAGCGCATGAAATGACGAGTAAAATGCACTACTAACCTTCTATGATAGGGCAATCAGAGACCCGATTAGATCATTTTATATTATGGTTAATATAAGAATTGTGCGTAATTCTATCACATTTGTTCAATTTACGTGGCTCCTAATTCAGATAGAATATTGGGATAGGCGCCATCTTAAAGCGCGTGGAATGACGAGTAAAATGCACTACTAACCTGCTATGATAGGGCAATCAGAGACCCGATTAGATGATTTTAGATTATGGTTTATACAAGAATTCAGCGAACTTCTATCACATTTGTTCAATTTACGTCGCTCCTATTTTAGATAGCATATTGGGCTGGGCGGCACCTTAAAGCGCATGAGATGAAGAGTAAAATGCACTATTAAATTTCTATGATTTGGGAATCTGAGACCCGAATAGATCGTATTGAGGTGAATGTGTGCGTAATGGATAACTCCGATTTGCGTTAGACGCTCAATTTATCTACAATTAATATAACAGAATAAGAACAGGTATTGTCTGCGTCGCACGGTCGTACACGTGGTGAGTCGGAAGAGGTTCTGCCTCGTGTTCTCGTATGGTGACCGCGGCGCGCGGTCAGAAGACAACAGAAAAAACTCGTCGCGCAATCGGCAACCGTCGTCCGTTGCCGGTCTACGACGCGCCTGTGTTCGTACACTTTTAAAGAAAGATAGACCGTAAGCATTTAAAGAAAAGAAAGTTAGCGAGGGTAATATCTCGATCTTTCACGGCAGGGATGTGGTAGCAGTGCCGTAGCTGCTACATCACCCCCCTGCCAGTGATTTACCTAATCACGAAAATCCAGCTTGAAATCTGTCGAGAAATCGTACTCGCCTACCTGCGCGGGTGGTAAATTGTGGTGTTACAATATCGCGAGATACATTTGGTTCTGTGTCGGAATTATTACAATTTTTATGTGTTAAATGATCACTTACAATATACGCGGGTTTTAACCTCTCGATTGAAATTGTGACATGTTTTCCTTGACGGTCTATTAGAAAGGTTTTATGTCCGCGGCTAATGACACGATATGGTCCATCATAAGGTTGTTGTAGAATGCCTTTCGATGCGTCGTGTCGTACGAAAACATGCTCGGAACTGGCAAGGTCTTTGTACACGAAGGTCCGCCGTGACCCATGGTGAGAACCTGCGACTGGGCTCAGATCCTGGAAATGTTGTCGCAGTTCCTTTACAAATGAAGTTGCGTCAGTGTCAGCTTCACCTGGACGCGGAGACAGGAATTCTCCAGGAAGTCGCAATGGTTCGCCGTACACCAACTCTGCTGTCGTTGCTTGTAAATCTTCCCTCCAGGCTGAACGAATACCCAGCAACGTGGTGGGAAGAATCTCTGTCCAACGTTGATTTTCATGGCAACGTATGGCTGCCTTTAACTGACGGTGGAACCTTTCCACCATCCCATTAGCCGCCGGGTGATATGCCGTAGTTCTTAGATGTCTGCTACCTGTTAACAAACTTAATTGTTTAAAAAGATTGGACTCAAACTGTCTACCTTGGTCCGTGGTGATCCTTAGCGGCGTTCCAAACCGAACAATCCACCCCTCGTAAAAGGCTCGAGCTACTGTGGCTGCTTCCTGGTCGCGGAGAGGTATTGCTTCAGGCCAGCGCGTAAAGCGATCCACGCAGGTAAGGCAATATCTGTATCCTTCGGAGACCGGTAGGATGACAATGTCCAAATGAACATGTTCGAACCTCGCCGATGGTCGCGAAAAAGAACCGAGGGGTGCTGATACGTGCCTGGTGATCTTGGAGCGTTGACATTGGATACAGTTCCGGGCCCATCTTCTGCAGTCTGTTTTGATCGATGGCCAAACGTACCTTTGCGTGATCAGTTTGACAGTGGCGTTGATTCCTGGATGCGATATTTTGTGTAGTGCGTTGAATGCAGTTTGACGAAACGATTTTGTGAGGAAAGGGCGAACGGTGTCTGTAGATATGTCACAGTAAATTTGTTGTGTACTTCCAGGAATGGATATGCGTTTTAAATTCAAACCGGTGTTGCTTTGTAAGTACGTCAGTAATTCCTCGTCTTCTTCTTGCGATTTGGCCAGCATTTCAAAATCCAAAGTCTCTTCGATTTCGTCCACTCTTGACAACGCATCGGCGACAACGTTATCTCGACCTGCTACGTGGCGGATGTCCGTTGAGAATTCACTAATGAAGCTGAGATATCGAAATTGTCTTGGGGTGAATTTTTCTGGTTTCTGTTGGAAAGCGTAAATGATTGGTTTATGGTCTGTGAAGATAGTGAAAGTTCTTCCCTCGATCATATGACGGAAATATTTGACTGCGAGGTAGATAGCGAGTAATTCTCTGTCGTATGTAGCGTATTTCTGTTCCGTTGAGCTGAGTTTTTTTGAAAAGAAACCCAGTGGTTCCCAATTATCACCGATGCGTTGTTGAAGCGCGGCGCCAACAGCAGAATTCGAGGCGTCGCATATGATGGCCAATGGTGCGTCGATTTCAGGGTGTGTTAGTAGAGTAGCCTCTACTAACGCCTTTTTAGAGTCTTCAAATGCTGCGGTGGCGTCTGGTGTCCAATTTACAGGTGCGCTGCCTTTTATATTGTCCGCCAGCATGTCGTTCAGAGGTGCATGTACCTGTGCGGCTTTAGGTATGAAACGTCTATAAAAATTTACCATACCTAAAAACTGCCGTAATTGTTTCGCTGTGGTCGGCCGTGGATACTTTAAAATGGCCTCAACCTTTTCGGTGGATGGTCGGGTGCCTGATTCCGACACCAGGTAGCCTAAAAATTTTAACTCCGCCCTTCCGAAGATACATTTTGCCGTATTTATCACGATACCGTATTGTTTTAGCCGTTCAAAAACTATCTTGAGGTGTTGAAGGTGTTCCTCTTCGGATGTTGAAGCCACCAGTATGTCGTCAATGTATGCGAAACAAAAGTTCAAACCTCGCAACGCTTCATCGATAAAGCGCTGAAAGGTTTGAGCCGCGTTGCGTAACCCAAACGACATGAACGGAAATTCGAATAATCCGAAAGGAGTGGTAATAGCTGTCTTCGGAATATCTTCGGGTGCAACGGGGATTTGGTTGTAAGCTCGAACGAGATCAATGGTAGAAAAAATTTTCTTACCCCGCAAAGTTTGTGTAAAATCTTCAATATGCCTGACGGGATATCGGTCCGGCAAGGTCCTGGCGTTGAGAGCACGATAATCGCCACATGGTCTCCATTCGTCACTTCCTTTTTTGGGTACCATGTGCAAAGGTGACGACCAGCTACTCTCCGACGGTCGGGTTGTTCCTAATCGCGACATGGTTTCAAATTCCTTTTTGGCTGCCTGTAGCCTACCTGGTGCAAGACGCCGTGGTTTGCAGGTAACAGGTGGACCTGGTGCAGTACGAATGTGGTGCATCGTGCTGTGTTTTGGTTCGGAAGGTGTTCCTTCCGGTTTCGTAATTTCGGGAAATCGCTGGAGTAGAACATGATAAGCGGATTCCCCGAAGACTGTTTTGATGCTCGGGACGGCTTCGCGGGCAGGCATTCCTCGTGTCGAGAGAGACGTCACTTGATCTAAGAGACGGCGATTGCGAACGTCTACCATTAGTCCGAAGTGAGCGAGGAAATCGACCCCGATTATGGGCCTGGAGACGTCGGCGATTACGAATCTCCATGTGAAAACCCGACGTAACCCTAAATTGAGAGTTAAAGTCGTAGTCCCGTACGTTGCGATGGTGGTGCCATTTGCTGCGGAAAGCTCGTAGGATGATTTTTCGCGCCGTCCTCGGATCATTGCTCGTGGAAAGACACAGAGGTCGGCGCCTGTGTCGACCAAAAATTGCGTCTTCGTGTCGTGATCGATGACGAAGAGACGGCGTAAAGTCGGGCTGGGGTCGCTAGCCGTCGTTAACGACTGCCCGGAATGTTTCCCGCCTGGAAGGTGCACGGCTTAATGCAGTCCCTTGCGTCGGTACCGAAACTCCAGTGGTACCAGCATATTCCATCCTTGCCATGTGTGCGCTTCCTCGATCGAGATCCGGAACGGCTCCGAGGACGTGAACGGGATCGAGGCTCCCTATCTCTCCGCGAGGTACGATCGCTCGTCATTTCTTGACGAAGCGCCGCTATTTCTTCTCGTAGCGACAGAGCGAGCTGCGACATTTTCAGTTGCAATAAAGCCTCGAGGGACCTACCTGCGTCGATTTCCTGCGGCGCCGGGGGTGACGCTTCGGCAATTTGATGGCGATGAGGCCTGGCATCGGTGATAGCGTCCGCCAGCTCGGCCACTTTGTCCAGTTCCGTGTCCTTCTGCGTGGCTAAAATTACCTGCGTGCTCGTCGGTAACCTCCCTAGCCAAAGGGTTCGCAATAAGGCGTCTGATACTTGCGTCCCGGCTAGGCTGCGCAGATGCCTCAAAAATTGCGAAGGTTTCCGATCGCCGATTTCCTCATGCTCCAGGAGGCGTCGCGTCTTCTGCTCTTGAGACACGCTCAAACGTCGGATCAGCTCGGTTTTTAGTTTTTCATACTGACCGGTCGCTGGCGGGTTCATTATTATGTCTCGAACCTCTGTGGCGTAACGTGGATCCAGGGCACTCAGGATATACCCGAACCTGGTGCTATCGGTGGTCACTCCGGATACCTCGAAACTCCTTTCCACCATGCTGAACCACATTTCCGGATCGCTAGGACAAAAATCCGGTATACGAACGGCGACTCTTTCTATCGACGCTCTGCTCGTGGAGGCGTTGGCAGGGATATCCGCGTTCATGGCTGTATTGCTGCTTCAGCGGAGAGATCACTTAAACTTTTAGCAGTTCTGCGCGAATTACACTATTGTATAAAAAGTTCACGGAAGTCTTTAAAAAAAATACAGTCGATGGAGAGAAGAGAAAAAAAAAATTGTCTTGTCACGATCACGATCACGATCACGATCACAATCACTTCACGATCACGTCGCGATCACGTCGGGGTCACCAATAATTGAGGTGAATGTGTGCGTAATGGATAACTCCGATTTGCGTTACACGCTCAATTTATTTACAATTAATATAACAAAATAAGAACAGGTATTGTCTGCGTCGCACGGTCGTACACGTGGTGAGTCGCAAGAGGTTCTGCCTCGTGTTCTCGTATGGTGACCGCGGCGCGCGGTCAGAAAACAACAGAAAAAACTCGTCGCGCAATCGGCAACCGTCGTCCGTTGCCGGTCTACGACGCGCCTGTGTTCGTACACTTTTAAAGAAAGATAGACCGTAAGCATTTAAAGAAAAGAAAGTTAGCGAGGGTAATATCTCGATCTTTCACGGCAGGGATGTGGTAGCAGTGCCGTAGCTGCTACAATATTATGGGTAATATAAGAATTCAGTGAAATTCTATCACATTTGTTCAATTTACGTCGCTCCAACTTCAGATAGCGTACTGGGCTAGACGGCATCTTAAAGCGCATGAAATGCCGAGCAAAATGCACTATTAAACTTTTATGGTAGAGCAATCAGAGACCCGATTAGATCATTTTATATTAAGGTTAATATAAGAATTCAGCGTTATTCTATCACATTTGTTCAATTTACGTCGCTCCTATTTCAGATAGCATATTGGGCTAGGCGGCATCTGAAAACGCATGCAATGTCCAGTAAAATGCACTACCACGCTTCTAGGATAAGGCAATCGGAGACCCGATTAGATCATTTTATATTATGGCTAATATAAGAATTCTGCGTAATTCGATCACATTTGTTCAATGTACGTCGCTCCTATTTCAGATAGCGTATTGGGCTAGGCGGCACCTTAAAGCGCATGAAATGACGAGTAAAATGCACTATTAAACTCCTATGATAGGGCAATCAGAGACACCAATTGATCGTATTATATTATGGTAAATATAAGAATTCTACGTAATTCTATCACATTTGTCCAATTTACGTCGCCCCTATTTCAGATAGCGTATTGGGCTAGGTGGCATCTTAAAGCGCATGAAATGTCGAGCAAAATGCACTATTAAACTTCTAGGGTAGGGCAAACAGAAACCCGATTAGATCATTTTATATTATGGTTAATATAAGAATTCTGCGTAATTCTATCACATTTGTTCAATTTACGACGCTCCTATTTCAGATAGCATATTGGGATGGGCGGCACCTTAAAGCGCATGGAATGACGAGTAAAATGCACTATTAAGCATCTATGATAGTGCAATCAGAGACCCGATTAGATCATTTTATATTATTGTTAATATAAGAATTCAACGTAATTTTATCACATTTGTTCAGTTTATATCGCTCCTATTTCAGATTGCGTATTGTGCTAGGCGGCATCATAAAGCGCATGAAATGACGAGTAAAATGCACTATTAAACTTCTATGATAGGGCAATCAGAGACCCGAATACATCGTATTATATATGGTTAATATAAGAATTCTGCGTAATTCTATGACGTTTGTTCAATTTACGTAGCTCCAATTTCAGATAGCGCACTGGACTAGATGGCATCTTAAAGCGCATGAAATGTCGAGTAAAATGCACTATTAAACTTCTATGATAGGGCAATCAGAGACCCGATTAGATCATTTTATATTATTGTTAATATAAGAATTCAGCTTAATTTTATCACGTTTCTTCAATTTACGTCGCTCCTATTTCAGATAGCGTATTGGGCTAAGCAGAATCTTAAAGGGCATCAAATGCCGATTAAAATGCACTACTAAACATCTTTGATGGGGCTATCAGAGACCCGATTAGATCATTTTATATTATGGTTAATATAAGAATTCTGCGTAATTGAGCCACATTTATTCCATTTACTTCGCTCCTATTTCAGATAGCGTATTGGGCTAAGCAGAATCATAAAGGGCATGAAATGTCGATTAAAATGCACTACTGAACTTCTATGATAGGGTAATGAGAGACCCCATTAGATCATTTTATATTATGGTTAATATAAGAATTGTGCGTAATTCTATCACATTTGTTTAATTTACGTCGCTCCTATTTCAGATAGCGTATTGGGCTAGGCGGCATCTTAAAGCGCATGATATGTCGAGTAAAATGCACTATTAAACTTCTGGGGTAGGGCAAACAGAGACTCGATTAGATCATTTCATATTATGGTTAATTTAAGAATTCAGCTTAATTTTATCACATTTGTTCAATTGACGTCGCACCTATTTCAGATAGCCTATGGGGCTAGGCGGCACTTTAAAGCGCATGAAGTGACGAGTAAGATGCACTATTACACTACTAGGGTAGGGCACACAGAGACCCGATTAGATGATTTTATATTATTGTTAATATAAGAATTCAACATAACTCTATCACATTTGTTCAATTTACGTAGCTCCAATTTCAGATAGCGTATTGGGCTAAGCGGCATCTTAAAGCGCATGAAATGTCGAGTAAAATGCACTACCAAACTTCTAGGATATGGCAATCAGAGAACCGATAAGGTCATCCTATGTTTTGATAAATATAAGGATATACGTAATTCTATCACATTGGTACAATTTACGTCGCTCCTATTTCAGATAGCGTATTGGGCTAGGCGGCACCTTAAACCCCGTGCAATGACGAGTAAAATGCACTACTAACCTTCTATGATAGGGCAATCAGAGACCCGATTAGATCATTTTGTATTATTGTTAATATAAGTATTCAGCGAAATTCTATCACATTTGTTCAATTTACGTCGCTCCTATTTCAGATAGCGTATTGGGCTAAGCGGCACCTTAAAGCGCATGAAATGACGAGTAAACTGCACTGTTAAACTTCTATGATAGGGCAATCAGAGACCCGAATAGATCGTATTATGTTATGGTTAATATAAGAATTCTGCGTAATTCTATCACATTTGTTCAATTTACGTAGCTCCAATTTCAGATTGTGGATTGGGCTAGGCGGTACCTTAAAGCGCATGAAATGACGAGTAAAATGCACTATTAAACTTCTATGATGGGGCAATCAGAGACCCGAATAGATCGTATTATATTATGGTTAATATAAGAATTCTGCGTAATTCTATCACATTTGTTCAATTTATGTCGCTCCTATTTCAGATAGCGTATTGGGCTAGGTGGCATCTTAAAGCGCATGAAATGTCGAGTAAAATGCACTATTAAACTTCTAGGGTAGGGTAAACAGAGACCCGATGAGATCATTTTATATTATGGTTAATTTAAGAATTCAGCGAAACTCTATCACACTTGTTCAATTTACTTAGCTCCAATTTCAGATAGCGTATTTGGCTAGTATGCACCTTAAAGAGCATGAAATGATGAGTGAAATGCACTATTAAGCTTCTATGATAGGGCAATCAGAGACCCGATTAGATCATTTTATATTATGGTTAATATAAGAATTCTGCGTATTCTATCACATTTGTTCAATTTACGTCGCTCCTGTTTCAGATAGCGTATTGGGCTAGGCGGCACCTTAAAACGCATGAAATGACGAGTAAAATGCGCTACTAAACTTCTATGATGGGGCAATCAGAGACCCGAATAGATCATATTATATTATGGTTAATATAAGGATCATGCGTAATTCTATCACATTTGTTCAACTTACGTCGCTCCTGCTTCAGATAGCGTATTGGGCTAAGCGGTATCTTAAAGCGCATGAAATGCGTAGCAAAATAGTCTATTAAACTTCTAAGATAGGGCAATCAGAGACCCGATTAGATCATTTTATATTATGGTTAATATAAGAATTCTGCGTTATTGAACCACATTTATTCCATTTACTTCGCTCCTATTTCAGATAGCGTATTGGGCTAAGCAGAATCATAAAGGGCATGAAATGTCGATTAAAATGCACTACTGAACTTCTATGATAGGGTAATGAGAGACCCCATTAGATCATTTTATATTATGGTTAATATAAGAATTGTGCGTAATTCTATCCCATTGGTTCAATTTACGTCACTCCTACTTCAGATAGCGTATTGTGCTAAGCGGCATCTTAAAGCCCATGAAATGTCAAGTAAAATACACTACTAAGCTTCTAGGATATGGCAATCAGAGGCCCGATTAGATCATTTTATATTATGGTTAATATAATAATTCAGCGAAATTCTGTCACATTTGTTCTATTTACGTTGCTCCAGCTTCAGATAGCGTATTGGGCTGGGCGGCACCTTAAAGCGCATGAAATGACGACTAAAATGCACTATTCGACTTCTATGATAGGGCAATCACGGACCCGATTAGATCATTTTATATTATGGTTAATATAAGAATTCTGCGTAATTGAACCACATTTATTCAATTTACGTCGCTCCTATTTCAGATAGCGTATTGGGTTAAGCAGAATCTTAAAGGGCATGAAATGTCGATTAAAGTGCACCACTAAACTTGTATAATAGGGTAATCAGAGTCCCCATTAGATCATTTTATATTATGGTTAATATAAGAATTCTGCGTAATTCTATCACATTTGTTCAATTTACGTCGCTCCTACTTCAGATAGCGTATTGGGCGAAGCGGCATTTTAAGGAGCATGAAATGTCAAGAAAAATGCACGACTAAGCTTCTAGGATAGGGCAATCAGAGACCCGATTAGATCATTTTATATTATGGTTAATATAAGAATTCAGCGAAATTCTATCACATTTGTTCAATTTACGTCGCTCCAGCTGCAGATAGCGTATTGGGCTAACCGGCATCTTAAGGCGCATGAAATGATGAGTAATATGTACTATTAAGCTTCAACGATAGGGCAATCAGAGACCCGATTAGATCATTTTATATTATTGTTAATATAAGAACTCAACGTAATTTTATCACATTTGTTCAATTTTCGTCGCCCCTATTTCAGATAGCTTATTGGGGTAAACGGCACCTTAAAGCGCATGAAATGGCGTGTAAAATGCACTACTAACCATCTATGATAGGGCAATCAGAGACCCGATTAGTTCATTTTAAATTATGGTTAATATAACAATTCTGCGTAATTTTATCACATTTGTTGAATTTACGTCGCCCCTATTTCAGATAGCGTATTGGGATAAACGGCATCTTAAGGCGCATGAAATGATGAGTAAAATGCACTACTAACCTTCCATGATAGGGCAATCAGAGACCCGATTAGATCATTTTATATTATGTTTAATATAAGAATTCAGCGAAATTCTATCACATTTGTTCAATTTACATCGCTCCTATTTCAGATAGCGTATTGGGCTAAGCGGCATCTTCAAGAGCGTGAAATGTCGAGTAAAATGCACTACTAAACTTCTAGGATAGGGCAATCAGGGACGCGATTAGATCATCTTATATTATGATGAATATAAGAATTCAGTGTATAGCTATCACATTTGTTCAATTTACGACGCAGCTATTTCAGATAGCGTATTGGGCCAGGTGGCATCTTAAGGCGCATGAAATGTCGAGTTAAATGCACTATTAAACTTCTAGGGTAGGGCAAACAGTGACCCGATTAGATCATTTTATATTATTGTTAATATAAGAATTCTGGGTAATTTTATCACATTTGTTCAATTTTCGTCGCCCCTACTTCAGATAACGTACTGGGCTAGGAAGCACCTTAAAGCGCATGAAATGGCGAGTAAAATGCACTACTAAACTTCTAGGATAGGGCATTCAGAATCCCGATTAGGTCATCTTATATTATTGTTAATTTAAGAATTCATCGTAACTCTATCACATTTGTCCAATTCACGTCATTCCTACACCAGATATCGTATTGAGATAGGCGGCATCTTAAAGCGCATGAAATGTCGAGTAAAATGCACTACGAAACTTCTATCATAGGGCAATCAGAGACCCGTTTAGATCATTTTATATTATTGTTAATATTAGAATTCAGCAAAATTCTATCACATTTGATCAATTTACGTCGCCCCTATGTCAGATAGCGTATTGGGCTAGGCGGCACCATAAAGCGCATGAAATGGCGAGTAAAATGCAGTATTAAACTTCTATGATACGGCAATCAGAGACCCGATTAGATCATTTTATATTATGGTTAATATAAGAATTCAGCGTAATTCTATCACGTTTGTTCAATTTACGTCGCGCCTGCTTCAGATAGCGTATTGGGCTAGGCGGCATCTTAAAGCGCGTGGAATGACGAGTAAAATGCACTACTAACCTTCTATGATAGGGCAATCAGAGACCCGATTAGATCATCTTATATTATGGTTAATATAAGAATTCAGCGATATTCTATCACATTTGTTCAATTTACGTCGCTCCTATTTCAGATAGCGTATTGGGCTAGGCGGCACCTTAAAGCGCATGAAATGACGAGTAAAATGAACTATTAAACTTCTATGATAGGGCAATCAGAGACCCGAATAGATCATATTATATTATGGTTAATATAAGAATTCTGCGTATCTCTATCACGTTTGTTCTATTCACATAGCTCCAATTTCAGATAGCGTATTGGACTAAGCGGCATCTTAAAGCGCATGCAATGTCGAGTAAAATGCACTATTAAACTTCTATGATAGGGCAATCAGAGACCCGCTTAGATCATTTTATATTATTGTTAATATAAGAATGCAACCTAATTTTATCACATTTGTTCAATTTATGTCGCTCCTATTTCAGATGGCGTATTGGGCTAGGCGGAATCTTAAAGCGCATGAAATGAAAAGTAAAATGCACAATTAAACTTGTAGTGTAGGGTAAACAGAGACCCGATTACATCATTTTATATTATGGTTAATTCAAGAATTCAGCAAGATTCTATCACGTTTGTTCAATTTACGTCGCTCCTATTTCCGACAGCGTATTGGGCTAGGCGGCATCTCAAAGCGCATGAAATGGCGTGTAAAATACACTATTAAACCTCTAGGGTAGGGCGAACAGAGACCCGGTTAGGTCATCTTATATTATGATTAATATAAGAATTCAGCGTAATTCTATCACACTTGTTCAATTTACGTCGCTCCTATTTCAGATAGCGTATTGGGCGAGACGGCATCTTAAAGCGCATGAAATGTCAAGTAAAATACACTACTAAACTTCTTTGATTGGGCAATCAGAGACCCGATTAGATCATTTTATATTATGGTTAATTTAAGAATTCAGCGAAACTCTATCACACTTGTTCAATTTACGTAGCTCCAATTTCAGTTGGCGTATTGGGCTAGGCGGCACCTTAAAGCGCATGAAATGACGAGTAAAATTCACTGTTAAGCTTCTATGATAGGGCAATCAGAGACCCGATTAGATCATCTTATATTATCGTTAATTTAAGAATTCGTCGTAACTCTATCACATTTGTTCAGTTCACGTAGCTCCAGTTTCAGATAGCGTATTGGGATAGGCGGCACATTACAGCGCACGAAATGGCGAGTAAAATGCACTATTAAACTTCTATGATAGGGCAATCAGAGAACCGAATAGATCGTATTATATTATGGTTCATTTAAGAATTCTGCGTAATTCTATTACGTTTGTTCAATTTACGTAGCTCCAATTTCAGATAGCGTATTGGGCTAGGCGGCATCTTAAAGCGCGTGGAATGGAGAGTAAAATGCACTACTTACCTTCTATGATAGGTCAATCAGAAACCCGATTAGATCATTTTATATTATGGTTAATATAAGAATTATGCGTAATTCTATCACATTTGCTCAATTTACGTCGCTCCTATTTCAGATAGCGTATTGGGCTAGGCGGCATCTTAAAGCGCACGAAATGTCGAGTAAAATGCAGTATTAAACTTCTGGGGTAGGGCAAACAGAGACTCGATTAGATCATTTCATATTATGGTTAATTTAAGAATTCAGCTTAATTTTATCACATTTGTTCAATTTACGTCGCACCTATTTCAGATAGCCTATTGGGCTAGGCGGCACTTTAAAGCGCATGAAGTGACGAGTAAGATGCACTATTACACTACTAGGGTAGGGCACACAGAGACCCGATTAGATCATTTTATATTATTGTTAATATAAGAATTCAACGTAACTCTATCACATTTGTTCAATTTACGTAGCTCCAATTTCAGATAGCGTATTGGGCTAAGCGGCATCTTAAAGCGCATGAAATGTCGAGTAAAATGCACTACCAAACTTCTAGGATATGGCAATCAGAGAACCGATAAGGTCATCCTATGTTTTGATAAATATAAGGATATACGTAATTCTATCACATTGGTACAATTTACGTCGCTCCTATTTCAGATAGCGTATTGGGCTAGGCGGCATCTTAAACCCCGTGGAATGACGAGTAAAATGCACTACTAACCTTCTATGATAGGGCAATCAGAGACCCGATTAGATCATTTTGTATTATTGTTAATATAAGTATTCAGCGAAATTCTATCACATTTGATCAATTTACGTCGCTCCTATTTCAGATAGCTTATTGGGCTAAGCGGCACCTTAAAGCGCATGAAATGACGAGTAAACTGCACTGTTAAACTTCTATGATAGGGCAATCCGAGACCCGAATAGATCGTATTATGTTATGGTTAATATAAGAATTCTGCGTAATTCTATCACATTTGTTCAATTTACGTAGCTCCAATTTCAGATTGTGGATTGGGCTAAGCAGAATCTTAAAGGGCATCAAATGCCGATTAAAATGCACTACTAAACATCTTTGATGGGGCTATCAGAGACCCGATTAGATCATTTTATATTATGGTTAATATAAGAATTCTGCGTATTCTATCACATTTGTTCAATTTACGTCGCTCTTGTTTCAGATAGCGTATTGGGCTAGGCGGCACCTTCAAACGCATGAAATGACGAGTAAAATGCGCTACTAAACTTCTATGATGGGGCAATCAGAGACCCGAATAGATCATATTATATTATGGTTAATATAAGGATCATGCGTAATTCTATCACATTTGTTCAAGTTACGTCGCTCCTGCTTCAGATAGCGTATTGGGCTAAGCGGTATCTTAAAGCGCATGAAATGCGTAGCAAAATAGTCTATTAAACTTCTAAGATAGGGCAATCAGAGACCCGATTAGATCATTTTATATTATGGTTAATATAAGAATTCTGCGTTATTGAACCACATTTATTCCATTTACTTCGCTCCTATTTCAGATAGCGTATTGGGCTAAGCAGAATCATAAAGGGCATGAAATGTCGATTAAAATGCACTACTGAACTTCTATGATAGGGTAATGAGAGACCCCATTAGATCATTTTATATTATGGTTAATATAAGAATTGTGCGTAATTCTATCCCATTGGTTCAATTTACGTCACTCCTACTTCAGATAGCGTATTGTGCTAAGCGGCATCTTAAAGCCCATGAAATGTCAAGTAAAATACACTACTAAGCTTCTAGGATATGGCAATCAGAGGCCCGATTAGATCATTTTATATTATGGTTAATATAATAATTCAGCGAAATTCTGTCACATTTGTTCTATTTACGTTGCTCCAGCTTCAGATAGCGTATTGGGCTGGGCGGCACCTTAAAGCGCATGAAATGACGAGTAAAATGCACTACTAACCTTCCATGATAGGGCAATCAGAGACCCGATTAGTTCATTTTAAATTATGGTTAATATAACAATTCTGCGTAATTTTATCACATTTGTTGAATTTACGTCGCCCCTATTTCAGATAGCGTATTGGGATAAACGGCATCTTAAGGCGCATGAAATGATGAGTAAAATGCACTACTAACCTTCCATGATAGGGCAATCAGAGACCCGATTAGATCATTTTATATTATGTTTAATATAAGAATTCAGCGAAATTCTATCACATTTGTTCAATTTACATCGCTCCTATTTCAGACAGCGTATTGGGCTAAGCGGCATCTTCAAGAGCGTGAAATGTCGAGTAAAATGCACTACTAAACTTCTAGGATAGGGCAATCAGGGACGCGATTAGATCATCTTATATTATGATGAATATAAGAATTCAGTGTATAGCTATCACATTTGTTCAATTTACGACGCAGCTATTTCAGATAGCGTATTGGGCCAGGTGGCATCTTAAGGCGCATGAAATGTCGAGTTAAATGCACTATTAAACTTCTAGGGTAGGGCAAACAGTGACCCGATTAGATCATTTTATATTATTGTTAATATAAGAATTCTGGGTAATTTTATCACATTTGTTCAATTTTCGTCGCCCCTACTTCAGATAACGTACTGGGCTAGGAAGCACCTTAAAGCGCATGAAATGGCGAGTAAAATGCACTACTAAACTTCTAGGATAGGGCATTCAGAATCCCGATTAGGTCATCTTATATTATTGTTAATTTAAGAATTCATCGTAACTCTATCACATTTGTCCAATTCACGTCATTCCTACACCAGATATCGTATTGAGATAGGCGGCATCTTAAAGCGCATGAAATGTTGAGTAAAATGCACTACGAAACTTCTATCATAGGGCAATCAGAGACCCGTTTAGATCATTTTATATTATTGTTAATATTAGAATTCAGCAAAATTCTATCACATTTGATCAATTTACGTCGCCCCTATGTCAGATAGCGTATTGGGCTTGGCGGCTCGTTAAAGCGCATGAAATGTCGAGTAAAATGCACTATTAATCTTCTATGTTAGGGTAATCAGAGACCCGATTAGATCATTTTATATTATGGTTAATGTAAGAATTCAGGGAAACTTTATCACCCTTGTTCAATTTACGTAGTTCCAACTTCAGATAGCGACTTGGGCTAGGCGGCACCTTAAAGCGCATGAAATGTCGAGCAAAATGCACGATTAAGCTTCTATGTTAGGGTAATCAGAGACCAGATTAGATCATTTTATATTATGGATAATATAAGAATTCAGCGAAACTTTATCACACTTGTTCAATTTCCGTCGCTACAATTTCAGACAGCGTATTGGGCTAGGCGGCACCTTGAAGCGCATGAAATGACGAGTAAAATGCACTACTAAACTTCTCGGATAGGGCAATTAGAGATCCGATTAGGTCATTTCAAATTATGGTTAATATAAGAATTCTGCGTAATTCTATCACATTTGTTCAATTTACGTCGCTCCTATTTCAGATAGCGTATTGGGCGAGGCGGCATCTTAAAGCGCATGAAATGTCGAGTAAAATGCACTACTAAACTTCTCGGATAGGGCAATTAGAGATCCGATTAGGTCATTTTAAATTATGGTTAATATAAGAATTCTGCGTAATTCTATCACATTTGTTCAATTTACGTCGCTCCTCTTTCAGATAGCGTATTGGGCTAAGTGGCACCTTAAAGCGCATGAACTGACGAGTAAAATGCACTATGAAACTTCTAAGATAGGGCAATCAGAGACCCGTTTAAATCATTATATATTTTGGTTAATTTAAGAATTCTGCGTAATTCTATCACATTTGTTCAATTTACGTCGCTCCTATTTCAGATAGCGTATTGGGATAAGCGGCCTCTAAAAGCGCAAGAAATGGCGAGCAAAATGCACTATTAATCTTCTATGATATTACAATCAGAGACCCGATTAGAACATTGAATATTATGGTTAATATAAGAATTAAGCGTAATTCTATCACATTTGTTCAATTTACGTCGATCCTATTTCAGATAGCGTACTGGTCGAAGCGGCATCTTAAAGCGCATGAAATGTCGAGCAAAATGCACTCTCAAACTTCTATGATAGGGCAATCAGAGTCCCGATTAGATCATCTTATATTATGGTTATTTTAGGAATTCGTCGTAATTCTATCACATTTGTTCATTGTACGTCGCTCCTATTTCAGATAGCGTATTGGGCTAGGCGGCATCTCAAAGCGCGTGGAATGACGAGTAAAATGCACTATCAACCTCCTATGATAGGGCAATCAGAGACCCGATTAGATCATTTTATATTATGGTTAATATAAGAATTCTGCGTAATTCTATCACATTTGTTCAATTTACGACGCTTCTATTTCAGATAGCGTATTGGGAGAGGCGGCATCTAAAAGAGCATGAAATGTCGAGTAAAATGGAGTACTAAACTTCTCGGATAGGGCAATCAGAGACCCGATTAGATCATTTTATATTATGGTTAATATAAGAATTCAGCGAAACTCTATCACACTCGTTCAATTTACGTAGCTCCAATTTCAGATAGCGTATTGGGCTAGGCGACACCGTAAAGCGCATGGAATAACGAGTAAAATTCACTACCAAACATCTATGATAGGGCAATCAGAATCCCGATTAGATCGTCTTATATTATTATTAATATAAGAATTCAGCGTAATTCTATCACATTTGTTCAATTTACGTCGCTCCTATTTCAGATAGTTTATTGGGCTAGGCGGCATCTTAAAGCGCGTGGAATGACGAGTAAAATGCACTACTAACCTTCTATGATAGGGCAATCAGAGATCCGATTAGATCATCTTATATTATGATTAATATAAGAATTCAGTGTAATTCTATCACATTTGTTCATTTTACGACGCTCCTATTTCAGATAGCGTGTTGGACTAAACGGCACCTTAAAGCGCATGAAATTGCGAGTAAAATGCACTATGAAACTTCTGTGATAGGGCAATCAGTGAACCGATTGGATCATTTTATATTATGGTTAACATAAGAATTCAGCGTAATTCTATCACATTTGTTCAATTTACGTCGCTCCTATTTCAGATAGCGTATTGGGCGAGGCGGCATCTCAAAGCGCATGAAATGTCGAGTAAAACGCAATGCTAAGCTTCTCGGATAGGGCAATCAGAGACCCGATTAGGTCATCTTATATTATGGTTAATATAAGAATTCTGCGTAATTCTATCACATTCGTTCAATTTACGACGCTTCTATTTCAGATAGCGTATTGGGAGAGGCGGCATCTTAAAGCGAATGAAATGTCGAGTAAAATGCAGTATTAAACTTCTCGGATAGGGCAATCAGAGACCCGATTAGTTCATTTTATATTATGGTTAATATAAGAATTCAGCGAAATTCTATGTAAATTTGTTCAATTTACGTCGCTCCTATATCAGATAGCTTATTAGCCTGAGCGGCACCTTAAAGCGCATGAAATGCCGAGTAAAATGCACTATTAAACTTCTATGATAGGGCAATCAGAGACCAGGATAGATCGTATTATATTGTGTTTAATATAAGAATTCTGCGTAATTCTATCGCATTCGTTCAATTTACGTCGCCCGTATTTCAGATAGCGTATTGGGCTAGGTGGCACCTTAAAGCGCATGAAGTGGCGAGTAAAATGCGCTATTAAACTTCTATGATAGTGCAATCAGAGACCCGAATAGATCGAATTATATTATGGTTAATATAAGAATTCATCGTAATTTTATCACATTTGTTCAACTTACGTCGCTCCTATTTCAGACAGCGTATTGGGCCAAGCGGCACCTTAAAGCGCATGAAATGACGAGTAACATGCACTGTTAAACTTCTGTGATAGGGCAATCAGAGACCCGATTAGATCATTTTCTATTATCGTTAATATAAGAATTCAACGTAATTTTATCACATTTGTTCAATTTACGTAGCTCGAAATTCAGATAGCGTATTGGGCTAGGCGGCATCTCAAAGCGCATGAAATGTCGAGTAACATGCACTATTATACTTCTATGATAGGGCAATCAGAGACCCGAATTGATCGTATTATATTACGGTTAATATAAGAATTCTGCGTAATTCTATCACATTTGTTCAATTTACGTCGCTCCTATTTCAGATAGCATATTGGGCTAGGTGGCATCTTAAAGCGCATGAAATGTCAAGTAAAATGCACTATTAAACTTCTGTGATAGGGCAATCGGAGACCCGATTAGATCATTTTCTATTATCGTTAATATAAGAATTCAACGTAATTTTATCACATTTGTTCAATTTACGTCGCCCCTATTTCAGATAGCGTATTGGGCTAGGCGGCATCGTAAAGCGCATGAAATGTCGAGTAAAATGCACTATTAAACTTCTATGATAGGGCAAACAGAGACCCGAATACCTATTATTATATTATGGTTAATAAAGAACACTGCGTAATTCTATCACGTTTGTTCTATTTACGTAGCTCCAATTTCAGATAGCATATTGGGCTAGGCGGCATCTTAAAGCGCGTAAATCTTGGAGCGCTTAGAACGAATGTGATAGAATTTCGCTGAATTCTTATATTAACCATAATATAAGATGATCTAATCGGGTCTCTGTTTGCCCTACCCTAGAAGTTTGATAGTGCATTTTACTCGACATTTCATGCGCTTTAAGATGCCGCCTAACCCAATACGCTATCTAAAATAGGAGCGACGTAAATTGAACAAATGTGATAGAATTTCGCTGCATTCTTATATTAACCATAATATAAAATGATCTAATCGGGTCTCCGATTACCCTATCATAGAAGGTTAGTAGTGCATTTTACTCGTCATTTCATGCGCTTTAAGATGCCGCTTCGCACAATACGCTAACTGAAATAGGAGCGACGTAAATTGAACAAATGTGATAGAATTTCGCTGCATTCTTATATTAACCATAATATAAAATGATCTAATCGGGTCTCCGATTGCCCTATCATAGAAGGTTAGTAGTGCATTTTACTCGCCATTCCACGCGCTTTAAGATGCCGCCCAGCCCAATACGCTACCTGAAATTGGAGCTACGTAAATTGAACAAACGTGATAGAATTTCGCTGAATTCTTATATTAAACATAATATAAAATGAT
>CAKAJE020000932.1:0-50078 GCA_916610135.2 Macropis europaea | reverse complement strand
CTGATTGCCCTATTATAGAAGTTTAATAGTGCATTTTACTCGCCATTCTACGCGCTTTAAGATGCCGCCTAGCCCAGTATGCTATCTGAAATAGGAACGACGTAAATTGAACAAATGTGATAGAATTACGCTGAATTCTTATATTAACCGTAATATAAAATGGTCTAATCGGATCTCCGTTTGCCTTATCCTAGAAGTTTATTAGTGCATTTTACTCGTCATTCCATGCGCTTTGAGGTGCCGCTTAGCCCAATACGCTATCTGAAATAGGAGCGATGTAAATTGAACAAATGTGATAGAATTTTGCTGAATTCTTAAATTAACCATAATATAAAATGATGTAATCGGGTCTCTGTTCGCCCTACCCAAGATGTTTAATAGTGCATTTCTCTCGTCATTTCATGCGCTTTGAGATGCCGCTTAGCCCAATAGCTATCTGAAATAGGAGCGATGTAAATTGAACAAATGTGATATAATTTCGATGAATTCATTTATTAACCAAAATATAAAATGATCTAATCGTGTCTCTGATTGCCGTACCCTAGAAGTTTAATAGTGCATTTTACTCGCCATTTCATGCGCTTTGAGATGCCGCTTAGCCCAATACGCTATCTGAAATAGGAGCGACGTAAATTGAACAAATGTGATAGAATTTCGCTGAATTCTTAAATTAACCATAATATAAAATGATCTAATGGGGTCTCTGTTTGCCCTACCCTAGAAGTTTAATAGTGCATTTTACTCGCCATTTCTTGCGCTTTGAGATGCCGCTTAGCACAAGTCGCTATCTGAAATAGGAGCGATGTAAATTGAACAAATGTGATAGAATTTCGCTGAATTCTTATATTAACCTTAATGTAAAATGATCTAATCGGGTCTTTGTTCGCCCTACCCAAGAAGTTTAATAGTGCATTTCACTCGTCAATTCATGCGCTTTGCGATGCCGCTTAGCCCAATAAGCTATCTGAAATTGGAGCGACGTATATTGAACAAATGTGATAGAATTTCGCTGAATTCTTATATTAACCAAAATATACAATGATCTAATCGGGTCTCTGATTGCCCTATCATAGAAGTTTAATAGTGCATTTTACTCGCCATTCCACGCGCTTTAAGATGCCGCCTAGCCCAGTACGCTATCTGAAATAGGAGCTACGTAAGTTGAACGAATGTGACAGAATTACGCTGATTTCTTATATTAACCGTAATATAAAATGATCTAATCGGGTCTCTGTTTGCCTTATCCTAGAAGTTTAATAGTGCATTTTACTCGCCATTTCTTGCGCTTTGAGCTGCCGCTTAGCCCAATACGCTATCTGAAATAGGAGCGACGTACATTGAACAAATGTGATAGAATTTCCCTGATATCTTATATTAAACAATACATAAAATGATCTAAACGGGACACTGATTGCCCTACCATAGAAGTTTAGTAGTGCATTTTACTCGCCCTTCCACGCGCTTTAAGATGCCGCCTAGCCCAGTACACTATCTGAAATAGGAGCGACGTATGTTGAACAAATGTGATAGAATTACGCTGAATTCTTATATTAACCGTAATATAAAATGATCTAATCGGGTCTCTGTTTGCCTTACCCTAGAAGTTTAACAGTGCATTTTATTCGCCATTTCATGCGCTTTGAGATGCCGCTTAGCCAAATGCGCTATCTGAAATAGGAGCGACGTAAATTGAACAAATGTGATAGAATTTCGATGAATTCATTTATTAACCAAAATATAAAATGATCTAATCGGGTCTCTGATTGCCCTACCCTAGAAGTTTAATAGTGCATTTTACTCGCCATTTCATGCGCTTTGAGATGCCGCTTAGCCCAATACGCTATTTGAAATAGGAGCGACGTAAATTGAACAAATGTGATAGAATTTCCCTGAATTCTTAAATTAACCATAATATAAAATGATCTAATGGGGTCTCTGTTTGCCCTACCCTAGGAGTTTAATAGTGCATTTTACTCGCCATTTCATGCGCTTTGAGATGCCTCTTAGCCCAATACGCTATCTGAAATAGGAGCGACGTAAATTGAACAAATGTGATAGAATTTCGCTGAATTCTTATATTAACCAAAATATAAAATGATCTAATCTGGTCTCTGTTTGCCCTACCCTAGAAGTTGAATAGTGCATTGTACGAGCCATTTCTTGCGCTTTGAGATGCTGCTTAGCCCAATACGCTATCTGAAATAGGAGCGACGTAAATTGAACAAATGTGATAGAATTTCGCTGAATTCTTATTTTAACCTTAATGTAAAATGATCTAATCGGGTCTTTGTTCGCCCTACCCTAGAAGTTTAATAGTGCATTTCACTCGTCATTTCATGCGCTTTGAGTTGCCGCTTAGCCCAATAAGCTATCTGAAATAGGAGCGACGTAAATTAAACAAATGTGATAGAACTTCGCTGAATTCTTATATTAACCGTAATATAAAATGATCTTATCGGGTCTCTGATTGCCCCACCCTAGAAGTTTAATAGTGCATTTTACTCGCCCTTTCGTGCGCTTTGAGATGCCGCTTAGCCCAATACGCTATCTGAAATAGGAGCGACGTAAATTGAACAAATGTGATAGAATTTCGCTGGATTCTTATATTAACCAAAATATAAAATGAACTAATCGGGTCTCTGATTGCCCTATCATAGAAGTTTAATAGTGCATTTTACTCGTCATTCCACGCGGTTTAAGTTGCCGCCTAGCCCAGTACGCTATCTGAAATAGGAGCTACGTAACTTGAACAAATGTGACAGAATTACGCTGAATTCTTATATTAACCGTAATATAAAATGATCTAATCGGGTCTCTGTTTGCCTTATCCTAGAAGTTTAATAGTGCATTTTACTCGCCATTTCATGCGCTTTGAGATGCCGCTTAGACCAATAAGCTATCTGAAATAGGAGCGATGTAACTTGAACAAATGTGATAGAATTTCGCTGAATTCTTAAATTAACCATAATATGAAATGACCTAATCGGGTCTCTGTTTGCCCTACCCTAGAAGTTTAATAGAGCATTTTACTCGTCATTTCATGCGCTTTGAGATGCCGCCTAGCCCAGTACGCTATCTGAAATAGGAGCGACGTAAATTGAACAAATGTGATAGAATTTCGCTGAATTCTTTTATTTACCATAATGTTAAATGATCTAATCGGGTCTCTGTTCGCCCTAGCGTAGAAGCTTAATAGTGCATTTTATTCGTCATTTCATGCGCTTTGAGATGCCGCTTAGCCCAATACGCTATCTGAAATAGGAGCGACGCAAATTGAACAAATGCGATAGAATATCGCTGAATTCTTATATTAACCATAATATAAAATGATGTAATCGGGTCTCTGTTCGCCCTACCCAAGAAGTTTAATAGTGCATTTCTCTCGTCATTTCATGCGCTTTGAGATGCCGCTTAGCCCAATAGATATCTGAAATAGGAGCGACGTAAATTGAACAAATGTGATAGAATTTCCCTGAAATCTTATATTAACCGTAATATAAAATGATCTAATCGGGTCTCTGTTTGCATTACCCGAGAAGTTTAATAGTGCATTTTACTCGCCATTCCACGCGCTTTAAGATGCCGCCTATCCGAGTACGCTTTCTGAAATAGGAGCGACGTAAGTTGAACAAATGTGATAGAATAACGCTGAATTCTTATATTAACCGTAATATAAAATGGTCTAATCGGGTCTCCGTTTGCCTTATCCTAGAAGTTTAATAGTGCATTTTACTCGCCATTCCACGCGCTTTAAGATACCGCCTAGCCCAGTACGCTATCTGAAATAGGAGCGACGTTAGTTGAACAAATGTGATAGAATTACGCTGAATTCTTATATTAACCGTAATATAAAATGATCTATTCGGGTGTCTGTTCGCCCTACCCTAGAAGTTTAATAGTGCATTTTACTCACCATTCCACGCGCTTTAAGTTGCCGCCTAGCTCAGTACGCTATCTGAAATAGGAGCTACGTAAGTTGAACAAATGTCACAGAATTACGCTGAATTCTTATATTAACCGTAATATAAAATGATCTAATCGGGTCTCTGTTTGCCCTACCCTAGAAGTTTAATAGTGCATTTTACTCGCCATTTCTTGCGCTTTGAGATGCCGCTTAGCACAAGTCGGTATCTGAAATAGGAGCGATGTAAATTGAACAAATGTGATAGAATTTCGCTGAATTCTTATATTAACCAAAATATAAAATGATCTAATCGGGTCTCTGATTGCCCTATCATAGAAGTTTAACAGTGCATTTTACTCGTCATTCCACGCGCTTTAAGATGCCGCCTAGCCCAGTACGCTATCTGAAATTGGAGCGACGTAAATTGAACAAATGTGATAGAATTTCGCTGAATTCTAATATTAACCAAAATATAAAATGATCTAATCGGGTCTCTGATTGCCCTATCATAGAAGTTTAATAGAGCATTTTACTCGTCATTTCATGCGCTTTGAGATGCCGCCTAGCCCAGTACGCTATCTGAAATAGGAGCGACGTAAATTGAACAAATGTGATAGAATTTCGCTGAATTCTTTTATTTACCATAACGTTAAATGATCTAATCGGGTCTCTGTTCGCCCTAGCGTAGAAGCTTAATAGTGCATTTTATTCGTCATTTCATGCGCTTTGAGATGCCGCTTAGCCCAATACGCTATCTGAAATAGGAGCGACGCAAATTGAACAAATGCGATAGAATATCGCTGAATTCTTATATTAACCATAATATAAAATGATGTAATCGGGTCTCTGTTCGCCCTACCCAAGAAGTTTAATACTGCATTTCTCTCGTCATTTCATGCGCTTTGAGGTGCCGCTTAGCCCAATAGCTATCTGAAATAGGAGCGACGTAAATTGAACAAATGTGATAGAATTTCCCTGAAATCTTATATTAACCGTAATATAAAATGATCTAATCGGGTCTCTGTTTGCATTACCCTCGAAGTTTAATAGTGCATTTTACTCGCCTTTCCACGCGCTTTAAGATGCCGCCTATCCGAGTACGCTATCTGAAATAGGAGCGACGTAAGTTGAACAAATGTGATAGAATAACGCTGAATTCTTATATTAACCGTAATATAAAATGGTCTAATCGGGTCTCCATTTGCCTTATCCTAGAAGTTTAATAATGCATTTTACTCGCCATTTCATGCGCATGGAGATGCCGCTTAGCCCAATACGCTATTTGAAATAGGAGCGATGTAAATTGAACAAATGTGATAGAATTTCGCTGAATTCTTAAATTAACCATAATATGAAATGACCTAATCGGGTCTCTGATTGCCCTATTATAGAAGTTTAATAGTGCATTTTACTCGCCATTCCACGCGCTTTAAGATGCCGCCTAGCCCAATACGCTATCTGAAATAGGAGCGACGTAAAATGAACAAATGTGATAGGATTTCGCTGAATTCTTGAATTAACCATAATATAAAATGATCTAATCGGGTCTATATGTGCCCAACCCTAGAAGCTTAATAGTGCGTTTTACTCGCCATTTCTTGCGCTTTGAGATGCCGCTTAGCCCAATACGCTATCTGAAATAGGAGCGACGTAAATTGAACAAATGTGATAGAATTTCCCTGAAATCTTATATTAACCGTAATATAAAATGATCTAATCGGGTCTCTGTTTGCATTACCCTCGAAGTTTAATAGTGCATTTTACTCGCCTTTCCACGCGCTTTAAGATGCCGCCTATCCGAGTACGCTATCTGAAATAGGAGCGACGTAAGTTGAACAAATGTGATAGAATAACGCTGAATTCTTATATTAACCGTAATATAAAATGGTCTAATCGCGTCTCCATTTGCCTTATCCTAGAAGTTTAATAGTGCATTTTACTCGCCATTTCATGCCCATGGAGATGCCGCTTAGCCCAATACGCTATTTGAAATAGGAGCGATGTAAATTGACCAATGTGATAGAATTTCGCTGAATTCTTAAATTAACCATAATATGAAATGACCTAATCGGGTCTCTGTTCGCCCTACCCAAGAAGTTTAATAGTGCATTTCTCTCGTCATTTCATACGCTTTGAGATGCCGCTTAGCCCAATACGCTATCTGAAATAGGAGCGACGTAAATTGAACAAATGTGATAGAATTTCCCTGATATCTTATATTAAACAATACATAAAATGATCTAAACGGGACACTGATTGCCCTACCATAGAAGTTTAGTAGTGCATTTTACTCGCCCTTCTACGCGCTTTAAGATGCCGCCTAGCCCAGTACACCATCTGAAATAGGAGCGACGTATGTTGAACAAATGTGATAGAATTACGCTGAATTCTTATATTAACCGTAATATAAAATGATCTAATCGGGTCTCTGTTTGCCTTATCCTAGAAGTTTAATAGTGCATTTTACTCGCCATTTCATGCGCTTTGAGATGCCTTTTAGCCCAATACGCTATCTGAAATAGGAGCGACGTAAATTGAACAAATGTGATAGAATTTCGCTGAATTCTCAAATTAACCATAATATGAAATGACCTAATCGGGTCTCTGTTTGCCCTACCCTAGAAGTTTAATAGAGCATTTTACTCGTCATTTCATGCGCTGTGAGATGCCGCCTAGCCCAGTACGCTATCTGAAATAGGAGCGACGTAAATTGAAGAAATGTTATAGAATTTCGCTGAATTCTTTTATTTACCATAATGTTAAATGATCTAATCGGGTCTCTGTTCGCCCTAGCGTAGAAGCTTAATAGTGCATTTTATTCGCCATTTCATGCGCTTTGAGATGCCGCTTAGCCCAATACGCTATCTGAAATAGGAGCGACGCAAATTGAACAAATGCGATAGAATATCGCTGAATTCTTATATTAACCATAATATAAAATGATGTAATCGGGTCTCTGTTCGCCCTATCCAAGAAGTTTAATAGTGCATTTCTCTCGTCATTTCATGCGCTTTGAGATGCCGCTTAGCCCAATAGCTATCTGAAATAGGAGCGACGTAAATTAAACAAATGTGATAGAACTTCGCTGAATTCTTATATTAACCATAATATAAAATGATCTAATCGGGTCTCTGATTGCCCTACCCTAGAAGTTTAATAGTGCATTTTACTCACCATTCCACGCGCTTTAAGTTACCGCCTAGCCCAGTACGCTATCTGAAATAGGAGCTACGTAAGTTGAACAAATGTCACAGAATTACGCTGAATTCTTATATTAACCGTAATATAAAATAATCTAATCGGGCCTCTGTTTGCCTTATCCTAGAAGTTTAATAGTGCATTTTACTCGTCAATTCATGCGCTTTGCGATGCCGCTTAGCCCAATAAGCTATCTGAAATAGGAGCGACGTAAATTGAACAAATGTGATAGAATTTCGCTGAATTCTTATATTAACCAAAATATAAAATGATCCAATCGGGTCTCTGATTGCCCTATCATAGAAGTTTAACAGTGCATTTTACTCGCCATTCCACGCGCTTTAAGTTGCCGCCTAGCCCAGCACGCTATCTGAAATAGGAGCTACGTAAGTTGAACAAATGTCACAGAATTACGCTGAATTCTTATATTAACCGTAATATAAAATGATCTAATCGGGTCTCTGTTTGCCTTATACTAGATGTTTAATAGTGCATTTTACTCGCCATTTCTTGCGCTTTGAGATGCCGCTTAGCCCAGTACGCTATCTGAAATAGGAGCGATGTAAATTGAACAAATGTGATAGAATTTCGATGACTTCATTTATTAACCAACATATAAAATGATCTAATCGGGTCTCTGATTGCCCTACCCTAGAAGTTTAATAGTGCATTTTACTCGCCATTTCTTGCGCTTTGAGATGCCGCTTAGCACAAGTCGCTATCTGAAATAGGAGCGATGTAAATTGAACAAATGTGATAGAATTTCGCTGAATTCTTATATTAACATTAATGTAAAAGGATCTAATCGGGTCTTTGTTCGCCCTACCCAAGAAATTTAATAGTGCATTTCACTCGTCAATTCATGCGCTTTGCGATGCCGCTTAGCCCAATAAGCTATCTGAAATTGGAGCGACGTATATTGAACAAATGTGATAGAATTTCGCTGAATTCTTATATTAACCAAAATATAAAATGATCTAATCGGGTCTCTGATTGCCCTATCATAGAAGTTTAATAGTGCATTTTACTCGCCATTCCACGCGCTTTAAGATGACGCCTAGCCCAGTACGCTATCTGAAATAGGAGCTACGTAAGTTGAACGAATGTGACAGAATTACGCTGATTTCTTATATTAACCGTAATATAAAATGATCTAATCGGGTCTCCCTTTGCCTTATCCTAGAAGTTTAATAGGTCATTTTACTCGCCATTCCACGCGCTTTAAGATGCCGCCTAGCCCAGTACGCTATCTGAAATAGGAGCTACGTAAGTTGAACGAATGTGACAGAATTACGCTGATTTCTTATATTAACCGTAATATAAAATGATCTAATCGGGTCTCTGTTTGCCTTACCCTAGAAGTTTAATAGTGCATTTTACTCGCCATTTCATGCGCTTTGAGATGCCGCTTAGCCCAATATGCTATCTGATATAGGAGCGACGTAAATTGAACAAATGTGATAGAATTACGCTGAATTCTTATATTAACCAAAATATAAAATGATCTAATCGTGTCTCTGATTGCCCTATCATAGAAGATTAATAGTGCATTTTACTCGCCATTCCACGCGCCTTAAGATGCCGCCCAGGCCAGTATGCTATCTGAAATAGGAACGACGTAAATTGAACAAATGTGATAGAATTTTGCTGAATTCTTAAATTAACCATAATATAAAATGATCTAATCGGGTCTCTGATTGCCCTATCATAGAAGATTAGTAGTGCATTTTACTCGCCACTCCACGCGCTTTAGGATGCCGCCTAGCCCAGTACGCTATCCGAAATAGGAGCGACGTAAATTGAACAAATGTGATAGAATTTTGCTGAATTCTTAAATTAACCATAATATAAAATGATCTAATCGGGTCTCTGTTTGCCCTACCCTAGAAGTTTAATAGTGCATTTTACTCGCCATTTCATGCGCTTTGAGATGCCGCTTAACCCAATACGCTATCTGAAATAGGAGCAACGAAAGTTGAACAAATGTGATAGAATTTCGCTGAATTATTTTATTAACCAGAATGTAAAATGATCTAATCGGTTCTCTGTTCGCCCTAGCCTAGAAGTTTAATAGTGCATTTTGTTCGTCATTTCATGCGCTTTGTGATGCCGCTTAGCCGAATACGCTATCTGGAATAGGAGCGGCGTAAATTGAACAAATGTGATACTATTTCCCTGAAATCTTATATTAAACGAAATATAAAATGATCTAATCGGGTCTCTGATTGCCCTATCATAGAAGTTTAGTAGTGCATTTTACTCGCCATTCCACGCGCTTTAAGTTGCCGCCTAGCCCAGTACGCTATCTGAAATAGGAGCGACGTAAGTTGAACAAATGTGACAGAATTTTGCTGAATTCTTAAATTAACCATAATATAAAATGATCTAATCGGGTCTCTGTTTGCCCTACCCTAGAAGTTTAATAGTGCATTTTTTAGTCGCCATTTCATGCGCTTTGAGATCCGGCTTAGCCCAATACTCTATCTGAAATAGGAGCGACGTAAATTGAACAAATGTGATAGAATTTCCCTGAAATCTTATATTAATAAAAATATAAAATGATCTACTCGGGTCTCTGATTGCCCTATCATAGAAGATTAGTAGTGCATTTTACTCGCCATTCCATGCGCCTTGAGATGCCGCTTAGCCCAATACGCTATCTGAAGTAGGAGCGACGTAAGTTGAACAAATGTGATAGAATTACGCTGAATTCTTTTATTAACCATAATGTAAAATGATCTGCTCGGGTCTCTGTTCGCCCTAGCCTAGAAGTTTAATAGTGCATTTTATTCGCCATTTCATGCGCTTTGAGATGCGGCTTAGCCAAATACGCTATCTGAAATTGGAGCGACGTAAATGGAACAAATGTGATAGAATTTCGCTGAATTCTTAAATTAACCATAATATAAAATGATCTAATAGGGTCTCTGTTTGCCCTACCCTAGGAGTTTAATAGTGCATTTTACTCGCCATTTCATGCGTTTTGAGATGCCGCTTAGCCCAATACGCTATCTGAAATTTGAGCGACACGAATTGAACAAATGTGATAGAATTTCCCTGAATTCTTATATTAACCTTAATGTAAAATGATCTAATCGGGTCTCTGTTCGACCTAGCCTGGAAGTTTAATAGTGCATTTCACTCGTCATTTCATGCGGTTTGAGATGCCGCTAAGCCCAATAAGCTATTTGTAATAGGAGCGACGTAAATTTTACAAATGTGATAGAATTTCTTTGAATTCTTATATTAACCAAAATATAAAATGATCTAATCGGGTCTCTGATTGCCCTATCATAGAAGTTTAATAGTGCATTTTACTCGCCATTCCACGCGCTTTAAGATGCCGCCTAGCCCAGTACGCTATCTGAAATAGGAGCGACGTAACTTGAACAAATGTGATAGAATTCCGCAGAATTCTTATATTAACCAAAACATAAAATGATCTAATCTGGTCTCTGTTCGCCCTAGCCTAGAAGTTTAATAGTGCATTTTGTTCGCCATTTCATGCGATTTGAGATGCCGCTAAGCCCAATAAGCTGTCTGAAATAGGAGCGACGTAAATTGAACAAATGTGATAGAATTTCGCTGAATTCTTATATTAACCAAAGTATAAAATGATCTAATCGGGTCTCTGTTTGCCCTACCCTAGAAGTTTAATCGTGCATTTTACACGCCATTTCATGCGCTTTGAGATGCCGCTTAGCCCAATACGCTATCTGAAATAGGAGCGACGTAAATTGAACAAATGTGATAGAATTTCGCTGAATTCTTAAATTAACCATAATATAAAATGATCTAATCGGGTCCCTGTTTGCTCTACCTTAGAAGTTTAATAGTGCATTTTACTCGCAATTTCATGCGCTTTGAGGTGCCGCTTAACCCTATACGCTATCTGCAATAGGAGCGACGTAAATTGAACAAACGTGATAGAATTTTGCTGAATTCTTAAATTAACCATAGTACAAAATGATCTAATCGGGTCTCTGTTTGCCCTACCCTAGAAGTTTAATAGTGCATTTTGCTCGCCATTTCATGCGCTTTGATATGCCGCTTAGCCCAATACGCTATCTGAAATAGGAGCGACGTAAATTGAAGAAATGTGATAGAATTACGCTGAATTCTTATATTAACCGTAATATAAAATGATCTAATCGGGTCTCTGTTTGCCCTACCCTAGATGTTTAATAGTCCATTTTATTCGCCATTTCATGCGCTTTGAGATGCCGGTTAGCCCAATAAGCTAACTGAAATAGGAGCGACGTAAATAGAACAAATGTGATAGGATTTCCCTGAAATCTTATATTAAACAAAATATAAAATGATCTAATCGGGTCTCTGACTGCCCTATCATTGAAGTTTAACAGTGCATTTTACTCGCGATTCCACGCGCTTTAAGATGCCGCATAGCCCAGTACGCTATCTGAAATAGGAGCGACGTAAATTCAACAAATGTGGTAGAATATTGCTGAATTCTTAAATTAACGATAATATAAAATGATCTAATCGGGTCTCTGTTTGCCCTACCCTAGGAGTTTAATAGTGCATTTTACTCGCCATTTCATGCGCTTTGGGATGCCGCTTAGCCCAATACGCTTTCTGAAATATCAGCGACACGAATTGAACAAATGTGATAGAATTTCCCTGAAATCTTGTATTAAACAAAATATAAAATGATCTAATCGCGTCTCTGATTGCCCTATCATACAAGTTTAATAGTGCATTTTACTCGCCACTCCACGCGCTTTAGGATGCCGCCTAGCCCAGTACGCTATCCGAAATAGGAGCGACGTAAATTGAACAAATGTGATAGAATTTTGCTGAATTCTTAAATTAACCACAATATAAAATGATCTAATCGGGTCTCTGTTTGCCCTACCCTAGAAGTTTAATAGTGCATTTTACTCGCCATTTCATGCGCTTTGAGATGCCGCTTAACCCAATACGCTATCTGAAATAGGAGCAATGAAAGTTGAACAAATGTGATAGAATTTTGCTGAATTATTTTATTAACCAGAATGTAAAATGATCTAATCTGGTCTCTGTTCGCCCTAGGCTAGAAGTTTAATAGTGCATTTTATTCGCCATTTCATGCGCTTTGTGATGCCGCGTAGCCCAATACGCTATCTGAAATAGGAGCGACGTAAATTGAAGAAATGTGATAGAATTACGCTGAATTCTTATATTAACCGTAATATAAAATGATCTAATCGGGTCTCTGTTTGCCCTACCCTAGATGTTTAATAGTCCATTTTATTCGCCATTTCATGCGCTTTGAGATGCCGGTTAGCCCAATAAGCTAACTGAAATAGGAGCGACGTAAATAGAACAAATGTGATAGGATTTCCCTGAAATCTTATATTAAACAAAATATAAAATGATCTAATTGGGTCTCTGACTGCCCTATCATTGAAGTTTAACAGTGCATTTTACTCGCGATTCCACGCGCTTTAAGATGCCGCATAGCCCAGTACGCTATCTGAAATAGGAGCGACGTAAATTCAACAAATGTGGTAGAATATTGCTGAATTCTTAAATTAACCATAATATAAAATGATCTAATCGGGTCTCTGTTTGCCCTACCCTAGGAGTTTAATAGTGCATTTTACTCGCCATTTCATGCGCTTTGGGATGCCGCTTAGCCCAATACGCTTTCTGAAATATCAGCGACACGAATTGAACAAATGTGATAGAATTTCCCTGAAATCTTGTATTAAACAAAATATAAAATGATCTAATCGCGTCTCTGATTGCCCTATCATACAAGTTTAATAGTGCATTTTACTCGCCACTCCACGCGCTTTAGGATGCCGCCTAGCCCAGTACGCTATCCGAAATAGGAGCGACGTAAATTGAACAAATGTGATAGAATTTTGCTGAATTCTTAAATTAACCATAATATAAAATGATCTAATCGGGTCTCTGTTTGCCCTACCCTAGAACTTCAATAGTGCATTTTACTCGTCATTTCATGCGCTTTGAGATGCCGCTTTGCCCAATACGCTATCTGAAATAGGAGCGACGTAGATTGAACAAATGTGATAGAATTTCGCTGAATTCTTAGATTAACTATAATATCAAATGATCTCATCGGGTCACTGATTGCCCTACCCTAGAAGTTTAATAGTGCATTTTACTTGCCATTTCATGCGCTTTGAGATGCCGCTTAGCCCAATACGCTATCTGAAATATGAGCGACGTAAATTGAACAAATGTGATAGAATTTCGCTGAATTCTTATATTAACCATAATATAAAATGATCTAATCGGGTATCTGTTTGCCTTATCCTAGAAGTTTAATAGTGTATTATTCTCGCCATTTCATGCGCTTCGAGATGCCGCTTAACCCAATACGCTATCTGAAATAGGAGCGACGTAAATTGAACAAATGTGATAGAATTTCCCTGAAATCTTATATTAACCGTAATATAAAATGATCTAATCGGGTCTCTGTTTGCATTACCCTCGAAGTTTAATAGTGCATTTTACTCGCCTTTCCACGCGCTTTAAGATGCCGCCTATCCGAGTACGCTATCTGAAATAGGAGCGACGTAAGTTGAACAAATGTGATAGAATAACGCTGAATTCTTATATTAACCGTAATATAAAATGGTCTAATCGGGTCTCCATTTGCCTTATCCTAGAAGTTTAATAGTGCATTTTACTCGCCATTTCATGCCCATGGAGATGCCGCTTAGCCCAATACGCTATTTGAAATAGGAGCGATGTAAATTGACCAATGTGATAGAATTTCGCTGAATTCTTAAATTAACCATAATATGAAATGACCTAATCGGGTCTCTGTTCGCCCTACCCAAGAAGTTTAATAGTGCATTTCTCTCGTCATTTCATACGCTTTGAGATGCCGCTTAGCCCAATACGCTATCTGAAATAGGAGCGACGTAAATTGAACAAATGTGATAGAATTTCCCTGATATCTTATATTAAACAATACATAAAATGATCTAAACGGGACACTGATTGCCCTACCATAGAAGTTTAGTAGTGCATTTTACTCGCCCTTCCACGCGCTTTAAGATGCCGCCTAGCCCAGTACACCATCTGAAATAGGAGCGACGTATGTTGAACAAATGTGATAGAATTACGCTGAATTCTTATACTAACCGTAATATAAAATGATCTAATCGGGTCTCTGTTTGCCTTACCCTAGAAGTTTAACAGTGCATTTTACTCGCCATTTCATGCGCGTTGAGATGCCGCTTAGCCCAATGCGCTATCTGAAATAGGAGCGACGTAAATTGAACAAATGTGATAGAATTTCGATGAATTCATTTATTAACCAAAATATAAAATGATCTAATCGGGTCTCTGATTGCCCTACCCTAGAAGTTTAATAGTGCATTTTACTCGCCATTTCATGCGCTTTGAGATGCCGCTTAGCCCAATACGCTATTTGAAATAGGAGCGACGTAAATTGAACAAATGTGATAGAATTTCCCTGAATTCTTAAATTAACCATAATATAAAATGATCTAATGGGGTCTCTGTTTGCCCTACCCTAGGAGTTTAATAGTGCATTTTACTCGCCATTTCTTGCGCTTTGAGATGCCGCTTAGCACAAGTCGCTATCTGAAATAGGAGCGATGTAAATTGAACAAATGTGATAGAATTTCGCTGAATTCTTATATTAACATTAATGTAAAATGATCTAATCGGGTCTTTGTTCGCCCTACCCAAGAAGTTTAATAGTGCATTTCACTCGTCAATTCATGCGCTTTGCGGTGCCGCTTAGCCCAATAAGCTATCTGAAATTGGAGCGACGTATATTGAACAAATGTGATAGAATTTCGCTGAATTCTTATATTAACCAAAATATACAATGATCTAATCGGGTCTCTGATTGCCCTATCATAGAAGTTTAATAGTGCATTTTACTCGCCATTCCACGCGCTTTAAGATGCCGCCTAGCCCAGTACGCTATCTGAAATAGGAGCTACGTAAGTTGAACGAATGTGACAGAATTACGCTGATTTCTTATATTAACCGTAATATAAAATGATCTAATCGGGTCTCTGTTTGCCTTATCCTAGAAGTTTAATAGTGCATTTTACTCGCCATTTCATGCGCTTTGAGATGCCTCTTAGCCCAATACGCTATCTGAAATAGGAGCGACGTAAATTGAACAAATGTGATAGAATTTCGCTGAATTCTCAAATTAACCATAATATGAAATGACCTAATCGGGTCTCTGTTTGCCCTACCCTAGAAGTTTAATAGAGCATTTTACTCGTCATTTCATGCGCTGTGAGATGCCGCCTAGCCCAGTACGCTATCTGAAATAGGAGCGACGTAAATTGAAGAAATGTTATAGAATTTCGCTGAATTCTTTTATTTACCATAATGTTAAATGATCTAATCGGGTCTCTGTTCGCCCTAGCGTAGAAGCTTAATAGTGCATTTTATTCGCCATTTCATGCGCTTTGAGATGCCGCTTAGCCCAATACGCTATCTGAAATAGGAGCGACGCAAATTGAACAAATGCGATAGAATATCGCTGAATTCTTATATTAACCATAATATAAAATGATGTAATCGGGTCTCTGTTCGCCCTAACCAAGAAGTTTAATAGTGCATTTCTCTCGTCATTTCATGCGCTTTGAGATGCCGCTTAGCCCAATAGCTATCTGAAATAGGAGCGACGTAAATTAAACAAATGTGATAGAACTTCGCTGAATTCTTATATTAACCATAATATAAAATGATCTAATCGGGTCTCTGATTGCCCTACCCTAGAAGTTTAATAGTGCATTTTACTCACCATTCCACGTGCTTTAAGTTACCGCCTAGCCCAGTACGCTATCTGAAATAGGAGCTACGTAAGTTGAACAAATGTCACAGAATTACGCTGAATTCTTATATTAACCGTAATATAAAATAATCTAATCGGGCCTCTGTTTGCCTTATCCTAGAAGTTTAATAGTGCATTTTACTCGTCAATTCATGCGCTTTGCGATGCCGCTTAGCCCAATAAGCTATCTGAAATAGGAGCGACGTAAATTGAACAAATGTGATAGAATTTCGCTGAATTCTTATATTAACCAAAATATAAAATGATCTAATCGGGTCTCTGATTGCCCTATCATAGAAGTTTAACAGTGCATTTTACTCGCCATTCCACGCGCTTTAAGTTGCCGCCTAGCCCAGCACGCTATCTGAAATAGGAGCTACGTAAGTTGAACAAATGTCACAGAATTACGCTGAATTCTTATATTAACCGTAATATAAAATGATCTAATCGGGTCTCTGTTTGCCTTATACTAGATGTTTAATAGTGCATTTTACTCGCCATTTCTTGCGCTTTGAGATGCCGCTTAGCCCAGTACGCTATCTGAAATAGGAGCGATGTAAATTGAACAAATGTGATAGAATTTCGATGACTTCATTTATTAACCAACATATAAAATGATCTAATCGGGTCTCTGATTGCCCTACCCTAGAAGTTTAATAGTGCATTTTACTCGCCATTTCTTGCGCTTTGAGATGCCGCTTAGCACAAGTCGCTATCTGAAATAGGAGCGATGTAAATGGAACAAATGTGATAGAATTTCGCTGAATTCTTATATTAACCTTAATGTAAAAGGATCTAATCGGGTCTTTGTTCGCCCTACCCAAGAAATTTAATAGTGCATTTCACTCGTCAATTCATGCGCTTTGCGATGCCGCTTAGCCCAATAAGCTATCTGAAATTGGAGCGACGTATATTGAACAAATGTGATAGAATTTCGCTGAATTCTTATATTAACCAAAATATAAAATGATCTAATCGGGTCTCTGATTGCCCTATCATAGAAGTTTAATAGTGCATTTTACTCGCCATTCCACGCGCTTTAAGATGACGCCTAGCCCAGTACGCTATCTGAAATAGGAGCTACGTAAGTTGAACGAATGTGACAGAATTACGCTGATTTCTTATATTAACCGTAATATAAAATGATCTAATCGGGTCTGTGTTTGCCTTATCCTAGAAGTTTAATAGTGCATTTTACTCGCCATTCCACGCGCTTTAAGATGCCGCCTAGCCCAGTACGCTATCTGAAATAGGAGCTACGTAAGTTGAACGAATGTGACAGAATTTCCCTGAAATCTTATATTAACCGTAATATAAAATGATCTAATCGGGTCTCTGTTTGCATTACCCGAGAAGTTTAATAGTGCATTTTACTCGCCATTCCACGCGCTTTAAGATGCCGCCTATCCGAGTACGCTTTCTGAAATAGGAGCGACGTAAGTTGAACAAATGTGATAGAATAACGCTGAATTCTTATATTAACCGTAATATAAAATGGTCTAATCGGGTCTCCCTTTGCCTTATCCTAGAAGTTTAATAGGGCATTTTACTCGCCATTCCACGCGCTTTAAGATACCGCGTAGCCCAGTACGCTATCTGAAATAGGAGCGACGTAAATTGAACAAATGTGATAGAATTTTGCTGAATTCTTTTATTTACCATAAAGTTAAATGATCTAATCGGGTCTCTGTTCGCCCTAGCGTACAAGCTTAATAGTGCATTTTATTCGTCATTTCATGCGCTTTGAGATGCCGCTTAGCCCAATACGCTATCTGAAATAGGAGCGACGCAAATTGAACAAATGTGATAGAATTTCGCTGAATTCTTATATTAACCAAAATATAAAATGATCTAATCGGGTCTCTGATTGCCCTATCATAGAAGTTTAATAGTGCATTTTACTCGCCATTCCACGCGCTTTAAGATGCCGCCTAGCCCAGTACGCTATCTGAAATAGGAGCTACGTAAGTTGTACGAATGTGACAGAATTACGCTGATTTCTTGTATTAACCGTAATATAAAATGATCTAATCGGGTCTCTGTTTGCCTTACCCTAGAAGTTTAATAGTGCATTTTACTCGCCATTTCATGCGCTTTGAGATGCCGCTTAACCCAATACGCTATCTGAAATAGGAGCAACGAAAGTTGAACAAATGTGATAGAATTTCGCTGAATTATTTTATTAACCAGAATGTAAAATGATCTAATCGGTTCTCTGTTCGCCCTAGCCTAGAAGTTTAATAGTGCATTTTGTTCGTCATTTCATGCGCTTTGTGATGCCGCTTAGCCGAATACGCTATCTGGAATAGGAGCGGCGTAAATTGAACAAATGTGATACTATTTCCCTGAAATCTTATATTAAACGAAATATAAAATGATCTAATCGGGTCTCTGATTGCCCTATCATAGAAGTTTAGTAGTGCATTTTACTCGCCATTCCACGCGCTTTAAGTTGCCGCCTAGCCCAGTACGCTATCTGAAATAGGAGCGACGTAAGTTGAACAAATGTGACAGAATTTTGCTGAATTCTTAAATTAACCATAATATAAAATGATCTAATCGGGTCTCTGTTTGCCCTACCCTAGAAGTTTAATAGTGCATTTTTTAGTCGCCATTTCATGCGCTTTGAGATCCGGCTTAGCCCAATACTCTATCTGAAATAGGAGCGACGTAAATTGAACAAATGTGATAGAATTTCCCTGAAATCTTATATTAATAAAAATATAAAATGATCTACTCGGGTCTCTGATTGCCCTATCATAGAAGATTAGTAGTGCATTTTACTCGCCATTCCATGCGCTTTGAGATGCCGCCTAGCCCAGTACGCTATCTGAAATAGGAGCGTCGTAACTTGAACAAATGTGATAGAATTACGCTGAATTCTTATATTAACCGTAATATAAAATGATCTAATCGGGTCTCTGTTTGCCTTATCCTAGAAGCTTAATAGCGCATTTGACTCGCCATTTCATGCGCTTTGAGATGCCGCTTAGCCCAATACGCTATCTGGAATGGGAGAGACGTAAATTGAACAAATGTGATAGAATTTTCGTAAGTCCTTATATTAACCTTAATGTAAAATGATCCAAACGGGTCTCTGTTCGCCCAACCATAGAAGTCTAATAGTGCATTTCACTCGCCATTTCATGCGCCTTGAGATGCCGCTTAGCCCAATACGCTATCTGAAGTAGGAGCGACGTAAGTTGAACAAATGTGATAGAATTACGCTGAATTCTTTTATTAACCATAATGTAAAATGATCTGCTCGGGTCTCTGTTCGCCCTAGCCTAGAAGTTTAATAGTGCATTTTATTCGCTATTTCATGCGCTTTGAGATGCCGCTTAGCCAAATACGCTATCTGAAATTGGAGCGACGTAAATGGAACAAATGTGATAGAATTTCGCTGAATTCTTAAATTAACCATAATATAAAATGATCTAATAGGGTCTCTGTTTGCCCTACCCTAGGAGTTTAATAGTGCATTTTACTCGCCATTTCATGCGTTTTGAGATGCCGCTTAGCCCAATACGCTATCTGAAATTTGAGCGACACGAATTGAACAAATGTGATAGAATTTCCCTGAATTCTTATATTAACCTTAATGTAAAATGATCTAATCGGGTCTCTGTTCGACCTAGCCTGGAAGTTTAATAGTGCATTTCACTCGTCATTTCATGCGGTTTGAGATGCCGCTAAGCCCAATAAGCTATTTGTAATAGGAGCGACGTAAATTTTACAAATGTGATAGAATTTCTTTGAATTCTTATATTAACCAAAATATAAAATGATCTAATCGGGTCTCTGATTGCCCTATCATAGAAGTTTAATAGTGCATTTTACTCGCCATTCCACGCGCTTTAAGATGCCGCCTAGCCCAGTACGCTATCTGAAATAGGAGCGACGTAACTTGAACAAATGTGATAGAATTCCGCAGAATTCTTATATTAACCAAAACATAAAATGATCTAATCTGGTCTCTGTTCGCCCTAGCCTAGAAGTTTAATAGTGCATTTTGTTCGCCATTTCATGCGATTTGAGATGCCGCTAAGCCCAATAAGCTGTCTGAAATAGGAGCGACGTAAATTGAACAAATGTGATAGAATTTCGCTGAATTCTTATATTAACCAAAGTATAAAATGATCTAATCGGGTCTCTGTTTGCCCTACCCTAGAAGTTTAATCGTGCATTTTACACGCCATTTCATGCGCTTTGAGATGCCGCTTAGCCCAATACGCTATCTGAAATAGGAGCGACGTAAATTGAACAAATGTGATAGAATTTCGCTGAATTCTTAAATTAACCATAATATAAAATGATCTAATCGGGTCCCTGTTTGCTCTACCTTAGAAGTTTAATAGTGCATTTTACTCGCAATTTCATGCGCTTTGAGGTGCCGCTTAACCCTATACGCTATCTGCAATAGGAGCGACGTAAATTGAACAAACGTGATAGAATTTTGCTGAATTCTTAAATTAACCATAGTACAAAATGATCTAATCGGGTCTCTGTTTGCCCTACCCTAGAAGTTTAATAGTGCATTTTGCTCGCCATTTCATGCGCTTTGATATGCCGCTTAGCCCAATACGCTATCTGAAATAGGAGCGACGTAAATTGAAGAAATGTGATAGAATTACGCTGAATTCTTATATTAACCGTAATATAAAATGATCTAATCGGGTCTCTGTTTGCCCTACCCTAGATGTTTAATAGTCCATTTTATTCGCCATTTCATGCGCTTTGAGATGCCGGTTAGCCCAATAAGCTAACTGAAATAGGAGCGACGTAAATAGAACAAATGTGATAGGATTTCCCTGAAATCTTATATTAAACAAAATATAAAATGATCTAATCGGGTCTCTGACTGCCCTATCATTGAAGTTTAACAGTGCATTTTACTCGCGATTCCACGCGCTTTAAGATGCCGCATAGCCCAGTACGCTATCTGAAATAGGAGCGACGTAAATTCAACAAATGTGGTAGAATATTGCTGAATTCTTAAATTAACGATAATATAAAATGATCTAATCGGGTCTCTGTTTGCCCTACCCTAGGAGTTTAATAGTGCATTTTACTCGCCATTTCATGCGCTTTGGGATGCCGCTTAGCCCAATACGCTTTCTGAAATATCAGCGACACGAATTGAACAAATGTGATAGAATTTCCCTGAAATCTTGTATTAAACAAAATATAAAATGATCTAATCGCGTCTCTGATTGCCCTATCATACAAGTTTAATAGTGCATTTTACTCGCCACTCCACGCGCTTTAGGATGCCGCCTAGCCCAGTACGCTATCCGAAATAGGAGCGACGTAAATTGAACAAATGTGATAGAATTTTGCTGAATTCTTAAATTAACCACAATATAAAATGATCTAATCGGGTCTCTGTTTGCCCTACCCTAGAAGTTTAATAGTGCATTTTACTCGCCATTTCATGCGCTTTGAGATGCCGCTTAACCCAATACGCTATCTGAAATAGGAGCAATGAAAGTTGAACAAATGTGATAGAATTTTGCTGAATTATTTTATTAACCAGAATGTAAAATGATCTAATCTGGTCTCTGTTCGCCCTAGGCTAGAAGTTTAATAGTGCATTTTATTCGCCATTTCATGCGCTTTGTGATGCCGCGTAGCCCAATACGCTATCTGAAATAGGAGCGACGTAAATTGAAGAAATGTGATGGAATTACGCTGAATTCTTATATTAACCGTAATATAAAATGATCTAATCGGGTCTCTGTTTGCCCTACCCTAGATGTTTAATAGTCCATTTTATTCGCCATTTCATGCGCTTTGAGATGCCGGTTAGCCCAATAAGCTAACTGAAATAGGAGCGACGTAAATAGAACAAATGTGATAGGATTTCCCTGAAATCTTATATTAAACAAAATATAAAATGATCTAATTGGGTCTCTGACTGCCCTATCATTGAAGTTTAACAGTGCATTTTACTCGCGATTCCACGCGCTTTAAGATGCCGCATAGCCCAGTACGCTATCTGAAATAGGAGCGACGTAAATTCAACAAATGTGGTAGAATATTGCTGAATTCTTAAATTAACCATAATATAAAATGATCTAATCGGGTCTCTGTTTGCCCTACCCTAGGAGTTTAATAGTGCATTTTACTCGCCATTTCATGCGCTTTGAGGTGCCGTTTAGCCCAATACGCTATCTGAAATAGGAGCGACGTATATTGAACAAATGTGATAGAATTTCCGTGAATTCTTATATAAACCTTAATGTAAAATGATCCAATCGGGTCTCTGTTCGCCCTACCCTAGAAGTTTAATAGTGCATTTCACTCGCCATTTCATGCGCTTTGAGGTGCCGCTTAGCCCAATACGCTATCTGAAATAGGAGCGACGTAAGTTGAACAAATGTGATAGAATTTCGCTGAATTCTTTCATTAACATTAATGTAAAATGATCTAATCGAGTCTCTGTTTGCCCTACCATAGAATTTTAATAGTGCATTCTACTCGCCATTCCACCCGCTTTAAGATGCCGCCTAGCCCAGTACGCTATCTGAAATAGGAGCGACGTAAATTGAACAAATGTGATAGAATTTCGCTGAATTCTTAAATTAACCATAATATGAAATGATCTAATCGGGTCCCTGTTTGCTCTACCCTAGAAGTTTAATAGTGCATTTTACTCGCAATTTCATGCGCTTTGAGGTGCCGCTTAACCCAATACGCTATCTGAAATAGGAGCGACGTAAATTGAAGAAATGTGATAGAATTACGCTGAATTCTTATATTAACCGTAATATAAAATGATCTAATCGGGTCTCTGTTTGCCCTACCCTAGAAGTTAAATAGTCCATTTTATTCGCCATTTCATGCGCTTTGAGATGCCGGTTAGCCCAATACGCTAACTGAAATAGGAGCGACGTAAATAGAACAAATGTGATAGGATTTCCCTGAAATCTTGTATTAAACAAAATATAAAATGATCTAATCGCGTCTCTGATTGCCCTATCATACAAGTTTAATAGTGCATTTTACTCGCCATTTCATGCGATTTGAGGTGCCGCCTAGCCCAATACGCTCTCTGAAATAGGAGCGACGTAAATTGAACAAATGTGATAGAATTTCGCTGAATTCTTAAATTAACTATAATACAAAATGATCTAATCGGGTCACTGATTGCCCTACCCTAGAAGTTTAATAGTGCATTTTACTTGCCATTTCATGCGCTTTGAGATGCCGCTTAGCCCAATACGCTATCTGAAATATGAGCGACGTTAATTGAACAAATGTGATAGAATTTCGCTGAATTCTTATATTAACCATAATATAAAATGATCTAATCGGGTATCTGTTTGCCTTATCCTAGAAGTTTAATAGTGCATTTTGCTCGCCATTTCATGCGCTTTGAGATGGCGCTTAGCCCAATACGCTACCTGCAATAGGAGTGACGTAAATTGAACAAATGTGATAGAATTTCGCTGAATTCATAAATTAACCATAATATGAAATGATCTAATCGGGTCTCTGTTTGCCCTACCCTAGAAGTTTAATAGTGCATTTTACGAGCCATTTCTTGCGCTTTGAGATGCAGCTTAGCCCAATACGCTATCTGAAATGGGAGCGACGTAAATTGAACAAATGTGATAGAATTACGCTGAAATCTTATATTAAACAAAATATAAAATGATCTAAACGGGACTCTGATTGCCCTACCCTAGAAGTTTAATAGTGCATTTTACGAGCCATTTCTTGCGCTTTGAGATGCAGCTTAGCCCAATACGCTATCTGAAATAGGAGCGACGTAAATTGAACAAATGTGATAGAATTTCGCTGAATGCTTATATTAACCTTAATGTAAAATGATCTAATCGGGTCTTTGCTCGCCCTACCCTAGAAGTTTAATAGTGCATTTCCCTCGTCATTTCATGCGCTTTGAGATGCCACTTAGCCCAATATGCTATCTGAAATAGGAGCGACGTAAATTGAACAAATGTGATAGAATTACGCTGAATTCTTATATTAACCAAAATGTAAAAAGATATAATCGGGTCTCTGATTGCCCTATCATAGAAGTTTAATAGTGCATTTTACTCGCGATTTCACGCGCTTTAAGATGCCGCCTAGCCCAGTATGCTATCTGAAATAGGAACGACGTAAATTGAACAGATGTGATAGAATTTCGCTGAATTCTTAAATTAACCATAATATAAAATGATGTAATCGGGTCTCTGTTCGCCCTACCCAAGAAGTTTAATAGTGCCTTTCTCTCGTCATTTCATGCGCTTTGAGATGCCGCTTAGCCCAATAAGCTATCTGAAATAGGAGCGATGTAAATTGACCAAATGTGATAGAATTTCGCTGAATTCTTATATTAACCGTAATATAAAATGATCTAATCGTGTCTCTGTTTGCCTTACCCTAGCAGTTTAATAGTGCATTTCTCTCGCCATTTCATGCGCTTTGAGATGCCGCTTAGCCCAATACGCTATCTGAAATATTAGCGACGTAAATTGAACAAATGTGAGAGAATCTCGCTGAATTCTTATATTAACCTTAATGAAAAATGATCTAATCGGGTCTCAGTTCGCCCTACCCTAGAAGATTAATAGTGCATTTCACTCGTTACCTCATGCGCTTTGAGATGCCGCTTAGCCCAATAAGCTATCTGAAATAGGAGCGACGTAAATTGAACAAATGTGAAAGAAGTTCCCTGAATACTTATATTAACCTTAATGTAAAATGATCTAATCGGGTCTCTGTTGGCCCTACCCTAGAAGTTTAATAGTGCATTTTACTCGCCATTTCATGCGCTTTGAGATTCCGCTTAGCCCAATACGCTATCTGAAATAGGAGCGACGTAAATTGAACAAATGTGATAGGATTTCCCTGAAATGTTATAGTAAACAAAATATAAAATGATCTAATCGGGACTCTGATTGCCGTATCATAGAAGTTTAGTAGTGAATTTTACTCGCCCTTCCACGCGCTTCAAGATGCCGCCTAGCGCAGTACGCTATCTGAAATAGGAACGACGTTAGTTGAACAAATGTGATAGAATTACGCTGAATTCTTATATTAACCGTAATATAAAATGATCTATTCGAGTCCCTGTTCGCCCTACCCTAGAAGTTTAATAGTGCATTTCAATCGTCATTCCTTGCGCTTTGAGATGCCGCCTAGCCCAGTACGCTAACTGAAATAGGAGGTACGTAAGTTGAACAAATGTGACAGAATTACGCTGAATTCTTATATTAACCGTAATATAAAATGATCTAATCGGGTCTCTGTTTGCCCTACCCTAGAAGTTTAATAATGCATTTTACGAGCCATTTCTTGCGCTCTGAGATGCTGCTTAGCCCAATACGCTATCTGAAATAGGAGCGACGTAAACTGAACAAATGTGATAGAATTTCGCTGAATTCTTATATTAACCTTAATGTAAAATGATCTAATCGTGTCTTTGTTCGCCCTACCCTAGAAGTTTAATAGTGCATTTCACTCGTCGCTTCATGCGCTTTGAGATGCCGCTTAGCCCAATATGCTATCTGAAATAGGAGCGACGTAAATTGAACAAATGTGATAGAATTACGCTGAATTCTTATATTAACCAAAATATAAAAAGATCTAATCGGGTCTCTGATTGCCCTATCATAGAAGTTTAATAGTGCATTTTACTCGCGATTTCACGCGCTTTAAGATGCCGCCTAGCCCAGTATGCTATCTGAAATAGGAACGACGTAAATTGAACAGATGTGATAGAATTTTGCTGAATTCTTAAATTAACCATAATATAAAATGATCTAATCCGGTCTCTGATTGCCCTACCCTAGAAGTTTAATAGAGCATTTTACTCGCCATTTCATGCGCTTTGAGATGCCGCTTAGCCCAATACGCTATCTGAAATAGGAGCGACGTAAATTAAACAAATGTGATAGAATTTCGCTGAATTCTTATATTAACCAAAATATATAATGATCTAATCGGGTCTCTGATTGACCTATCATAGATGTTTAAGAGTGCATTTTACTCGCCCTTCCACGCGCTTTAAGATGCCGCCTAGCCCAGTACGCTATCTGAAATAGGAGCGACGTAAGTTGAACAAATGTGATAGAATTACGCTGAATGCTTATATTAACCGTAATATAAAATGGTCTAATCGGGTCTCTGATTCCCTACCCTAGAATTTTGATAGTGCATTTTACTCGCAATTTCATGCACTTTGAGATGCCGCTTAGCCCAATAAGCTATCTGAAATAGCAGCGACGTAAATTGAACAAATGTGATAGAATTTCGCTGAATTCTTATATTAACCAAAAGTTAAAATGATCTAATCGGGTCTCTGATTGCCCTATCATAGAAGTTTAATAGAGCATTTTACTCGCCATTCCACGCGCTTTAAGATGCCGCCTAGCCCAGTACGCTATCTGAAATAGGAGCGACGGAAATTGAACAAATGTGATAGAATTATGCCGAATTTCTTAAATTAACCATAATATAAAATGATGTAATCGGGTCTCTGTTCGCCCCTACACAAGAAGTTTAATAGTTGCATTTCTCTCGTCATTTCATGTGCTTGAGATGCCGCTTAGCCCAGTACGCTATCTGAAATAGGAGCGACGTAAATTGAAACAAATGTGATAGAATTTCGCTGAATTCTCATTTTAACCTTAATGTAAAATGATCTAATCGGGACACTGATTGCCCTATCATAGAAGTTTAATAGTGCATTTTACTCGCCATTCCACGCGCTTTAAGTTGCCGCCTAGCCCAGTACGCTATCTGAAATAGGAGCTACGCAACTTGAACAGATGTGACAGAATTACGCTGAATTCTTATATTAACCGTAATATAAAATGATCTAATCGTGTCTCTGTTTGCCTTATCCTAGAAGTTTAATAGTGCATTTCTCTCGTCATTTTCATGCGCTTTGAGATGCCGCTTAGCCAATACGCTGTCTGAAATAGGAGCGACGTAAATTGAACAAATGTGATAGAATTTCGCTGAATTCTTATATTAACCAAAATATAAAATGATCTAATCGGGTCTCTGATTGCCCTATCATAGAAGTTTAATAGTGCATTTTACTCGCCATTCCGCGCGCTTTAAGTTGCCGCCTAGCCCAGTATGCTATCTGAAATAGGAACGACGTAAATTGAACAAATGTGATAGAATTTTGCTGAATTCTTAAATTAACCATTAATATAAAATGATCTAATCGGGTCTCTGATTCCCTACCCTAGAAGTTTAATAGTGCATTTTACTCGCCATTTCATGCACTTTGAGATGCCGCTTAGCCCAATACGCTATCTGAAATAGGAAGCTACGTAAGTTGCACAAATGTCCACAGAATTACGCTGAATTCTTATATTAACCGTAATATAAAATGATCGAATCGGGTCTCTGTTTGCCTTATCCTAGAAGTTTAATAGTACATTTTACCTCGCCATTTCATGCGCTTTGAGATGCCGCCTCAGCCCAATACGCTATCTGAAATAGGAGCGACGTAAATTGAACAAATGTGATAGGATTTCGCTGAATTCTTAAATTAACCATAATATAGAATGATCTAATCGGGTCTCTATGTGCCCTACCCTAGAAGTTTAATAGTGCATTTACTCGCCATTTCTTGCGCGTTGTGATGCCGCTTAGCCCAATACGCTATCTGAAATAGGAGCGACGTAAATTGAAACAAAATGTGATAGAATTTCCGTGAAATGTTATAGTAAACAAAATATAAAATGATCTAATCGGGACACTCTGATTGCCGTATCATAGAAGTTTAGTAGTGCATTTTACTCGCGCTTCACGCGCTTCAAGATGCCGCCTAGCGCAGTACGCTATCTGAAATAGGAGCGACGTAATTGAACAACTGTGATAGAATTTCGCTGAATTCTCATTTTAACCTTAATGTAAAATGATCTAATCGGGACACTGATTGCCCTATCATAGAAGTTTAATAGTGCATTTTACTCGCCATTCCACGCGCTTTTAGTTGCCGCCTAGCCCAGTACGCTATCTGAAATAGGAGCTACGCAACTTGAACAAATGTGACAGAATTACGCTGAATTCTTATATTAACCGTAATATAAAATGATCTAATCGTGTCTCTGTTTGCCTTATCCTAGAAGTTTAATAGTCCATTTCTCTCGTCATTTCATGCGCTTTGAGATGCCCGCTTAGCCCAATACACTATCTGAAATAGGAGCGACGTAAATAGAACAAATGTGATAGAATTTCCCTGACATCTTATATTAAACAAAATATAAAATGATCTAAACGGGACTCTGATTGGCCCTATCATAGAAGTTTAATAGTGCATTTTACTCGTCATTTCATGCGCTTTGAGGATGCCGCTTATCCAATACGCTATCTGAAATAGGAGCGACGTAAATTGAAACAATTGTGATAGAATTTTGCTGAATTCTTAAATTAACCATAATATAAAATGATCTAATCGGGTCTCTGATTGCCCTACCCTAGAAGTTTAATAGTGCATTTTACTCGTCGTTTCATGCGCATTGAGATGCCGCTTCGCCCAATACGCTATCTGAAATAGGAGCGACGCAAATTGAACAAATGTGATAGAATTTCGCTGAATCTGAAATTAACCATAATATGAAATGATCTAATCGGGTCTCTGTTTGCCCTACCCTAGAAGTTTAATAGTGCACTTTACTCCCCATTTCTTGCGCTTTGAGATGCCGCTTAGCCCAATGCGCTATCTGAAATAGGAGCGACGTAAATTGAACAAATGTGATAGAATTTCGCTGAATTCTTATTTTAACCTTAATGTAAAATGATCTAATCGGGTCTTTGTTCGCCCTACCCTAGAAGTTTAGTAGTGCATTTCACATCGTCATTTCATGCGCTTTGAGATGCCGCTTAGCCCAATAAAGTATCTGAAGTAGGAGCGACGTAAATGGAACAAATGTGATAGAATTTCGCTGAATTCGTATATTAACCGTAATATAAAATGATCTAATCGGGTCTCTGATTGCCCTATCATAGAAGTTTAAGTGTGCATTTTACTCGCCCTTCCACGCGCTTTAAGATGCCGCCTAGCCCAGTACGCTATCTGAAATAGGAGCGACGTAAGTTGAACAAATGTGATAGAATTACGCTGAATTCTTATATTAACCGTAATATAAAATGGTCTAATCGGGTCTCCGTTTGCCTTATCCTAGAAGTTTAATAGTGCATTTTACTCGTCATTTCATGCGCTTTGGAGATGGCCGCTTAGCCCAATAAGCTATCTGAAATAGCAGCGACGTAAATTGAACAAATGTGATAGAATTTCGCTGAATTCTTATATTAACCATAATATAAAATGATCTAATCGGGTCTCTGATTGCCCTACCCTAGAAGTTTAACAGTGCATTTTACTCGCCCTTTCGTGCGCTTGGAGATGCCGCTTAGCCCAATACGCTATCTGAAATAGGAGCGACGGAAATTGAACAAATGTGATAGAATTTCGCTGAATTCTTATATTAACCAAAAGTTAAAATGATCTAATCGGGTCTCTGATTGCCCTATCATAGAAGTTTAATAGAGCATTTTACTCGCCATTCAACGCGCTTTAAGATGCCGCCTAGCCCAGTACGCTATCTGAAATAGGAGCGACGGAAATTGAACAAATGTGATAGAATTATGCCGAATTCTTAAATTAACCATAATATAAAATGATGTAATCGGGTCTCTGTTCGCCCTACACAAGAAGTTTAATAGTGCATTTCTCTCGTCATTTCATGTGCTTTGAGATGCCGCTTAGCCCAATACGCTATCTGAAAGAGGAGCGACGTAAATTGAACAAATGTGATAGAATTTTTCTGAATTCTTAAATTAACCATAATATAAAATGATCTAATCGGGTCTCTGATTCCCTACCCTAGAAGTTTAATAGTGCATTATACTCGCTATTTCTTGCGCTTTGAGATGCAGCTTAGCCCAATACGCTGTCTGAAATAGGAGCGACGTAAACTGAACAAATGTGATAGAATTTCGCTGAATTCTTATATTAACCGTAATATAAAATGATCTAATCGGGTCTCTGTTTGCCTTATCCTAGAAGTTTAATAGTGCATTTTACTCGCCATTTCATGCGCTTTGAGATGCCGCTAAGCCCAATACGCTATCTGAAATAGGAGCGACGTAAATTGAACAATTGTGATAGAATTACGCTGAATTCTTATATTAACCAAAATATAAAAAGATCTAATCGGGTCTCTGATTGCCCTATCATAGAAGTTTAATAGTGCATTTTACTCGCGATTTCACGCGCTTTAAGATGCCGCCTAGCCCAGTATGCTATCTGAAATAGGAACGACGTAAATTGAACAGATGTGATAGAATTTCGCTGAATTCTTATATTAACCAAAATATAAAATGATCAAATCGGGTCTCTGATTGCCCTATCATAGAAGTTTAATACTGCATTTTACTCGCCATTCCACGCGCTTTAAGTTGCCGCCTAGCCCAGTACGCTATCTGAAATAGGAGCTACGTAAGTTGAACAAATGTGACAGAATTACGCTGAATTCTTATATTAACCGTAATATAAAATGATCTAATCGTGTCTCTGTTTGCCTTATCCTAGAAGTTTAATAGTGCATTTTACTCGCCATTTCATGCACTTTGAGATGCCGCTTAGCCCAATAAGCTATCTGAAATAGGAGCGATGTAAATTGACCAAATGTGATAGAATTTCGCTGAATTCTTATATTAACCAAAAGTTAAAATGATCTAATCGGGTCTCTGATTGCCCTATCATAGAAGTTTAATAGAGCATTTTACTCGCCATTCCACGCGCTTTAAGATGCCGCCTAGCCCAGTACGCTATCTGAAATAGGAGCGACGTAAATTGAACAAGTGTGATAGAATTTCGCTGAATTCTCATTTTAACCTTAATGTAAAATGATCTAATCGGGACACTGATTGCCCTATCATAGAAGTTTAATAGTGCATTTTACTCGCCATTCCACGCGCTTTAAGTTGCCGCCTAGCCCAGTACGCTATCTGAAATAGGAGCTACGCAACTTGAACAATTGTGACAGAATTACGCTGAATTCTTATATTAACCGTAATATAAAATGATCTAATCGTGTCTCTGTTTGCCTTGTCCTAGAAGTTTAATAGTCCATTTCTCTCGTCATTTCATGCGCTTTGAGATGCCGCTTAGCCCAATACGCTATCTGAAATAGGAGCGACGTAAATAGAACAAATGTGATAGAATTTCCCTGACATCTTATATTAAACAAAATATAAAATGATCTAAACGGGACTCTGATTGCCCTATCATAGAAGTTTAATAGTGCATTTTACTCGTCATTTCATGCGCTTTGAGATGCCGCTTATCCCAATACGCTATCTGAAATAGGAGCGACGTAAATTGAACAAATGTGATAGAATTTTGCTGATTTCTTAAATTAACCATAATATAAAATGATCTAATCGGGTCTCTGATTGCCCTATCATAGAAGTTTAAAAGTGCATTTTACTCGCCATTCCACGCGCTTTAAGATGCCGCCTAGCCCAGTACGCTATCTGAAATAGGAGCTACGTAACTTGAACAAATGTGACAGAATTACGCTGAATTCTTATATTAACCGTAATATAAAATGATCTAATCGTGTCTCTGATTGCCCTATCATAGAAGTTTAAGAGTGCATTTTACTCGCCATTTCTTGCGCTTTGAGATGTCGCTTAGCCCAATTCGCTATCTGAAGTATCAGCGACGTAAATTGAACAAATGTGATAGAATTTCGCTGAATTCTTATATTAACCGTAATATAAAATGATCTAATCGGGTCTCTGTTTGCCTTATCCTAGAAGTTTAATAGTGCATTTTACTCGCCATTTCATGCGCTTTGAGATGCCGCTAAGCCCAATACGCTATCTGAAATAGGAGCGACGTAAATTGAACAATTGTGATAGAATTACGCTGAATTCTTATATTAACCAAAATATAAAAAGATCTAATCGGGTCTCTGATTGCCCTATCATAGAAGTTTAATAGTGCATTTTACTCGCGATTTCACGCGCTTTAAGATGCCGCCTAGCCCAGTATGCTATCTGAAATAGGAACGACGTAAATTGAACAGATGTGATAGAATTTCGCTGAATCCTTTTATTAACCATAATGTTAAATTATCTAATCGGGTCTCTGTTCGCCCTAGCGTAGAAGCTTAATAGTGCATTTTATTCGTCATTTCATGCGCTTTGCGGTGCCGCTTAGCGCGATACGCTATCTGAAATAGGAGCTACGTAAGTTGAACAAATGTGACAGAATTACGCTGAATTCTTATATTAACCGTAATATAAAATGATCTAATCGTGTCTCTGTTTGCCTTATCCTAGAAGTTTAATAGTGCATTTTACTCGCCATTTCATGCACTTTGAGAGGCCGCTTAGCCCAATAAGCTATCTGAAATAGGAGCGATGTAAATTGACCAAATGTGATAGAATTTCGCTGAATTCTTATATTAACCAAAAGTTAAAATGATCTAATCGGGTCTCTGATTGCCCTATCATAGAAGTTTAATAGAGCATTTTACTCGCCATTCCACGCGCTTAAAGATGCCGCCTAGCCCAGTACGCTATCTGAAATAGAAGCGACGTAAATTGAACTACTGTGATAGAATTTCGCTGAATTCTCATTTTAACCTTAATGTAAAATGATCTAATCGGGACACTGATTGCCCTATCATAGAAGTTTAATAGTGCATTTTACTCGCCATTCAACGCGCTTTAAGTTGCCGCCTAGCCCAGTACGCTATCTGAAATAGGAGCTACGCAACTTGAACAAATGTGACAGAATTACGCTGAATTCTTATATTAACCGTAATATAAAATGATCTAATCGTGTCTCTGTTTGCCTTATCCTAGAAGTTTAATAGTGCATTTCTCTCGTCATTTCATGCGCTTTGAGATGCCGCTTAGCCCAATACGCTATCTGAAATAGGAGCGACGTAAATAGAACAAATGTGATAGAATTTCCATGACATCTTATATTAAACAAAATATAAAATGATCTAAACGGGACTCTGATTGCCCTATCATAGAAGTTTAATAGTGCATTTTACTCGTCATTTCATGCGCTTTGAGATGCCGCTTATCCCAATACGCTATCTGAAATAGGAGCGACGTAAATTGAACAATTGTGATAGAATTTTGCTGAATTCTTAAATTAACCATAATATAAAATGATCTAATCGGGTCTCTGATTGCCCTACCCTAGAAGTTTAATAGTGCATTTTACTCGTCATTTCATGCGCATTGAGATGCCGCTTAGCCCAATACGCTATCTGAAATAGGAGCGATGCAAATTGAACAAATGTGATAGAATTTCGCTGAATCTGAAATTAACCATGATATGAAATGATCTAATCGGGTCTCTGTTTGCCCTACCCTAGAAGTTTAATAGTGCACTTTACTCCCCATTTCTTGCGCTTTGAGATGCCGCTTAGCCCAATACGCTATCTGAAATAGGAGCGACGTAAATTGAACAAATGTGATAGAATTTCGCTGAATTCTTATTTTAACCTTAATGTAAAATGATCTAATCGGGTCTTTGTTCGCTCTACCCTAGAAGTTTAATAGTGCATTTCACTCGTCATTTCATGCGCTTTGAGGTGCCGCTTAGCCCAATAAGCTATCTGAAGTAGGAGCGACGTAAATTGAACAAATGTGATAGAATTTCCCTGAATTCTTATATTAACCATAATATAAAATGATCTAATCGGGTCTCTTATTGCCCTACCCTAGAAGTTTAATAATGCATTTTACTCGTCATTTCATGCGCTTTGAGATGCCGCTTAGCCCAATACGCTATCTGAAATAGGAGCTGCGTAAATTGAACAAATGTGATAGAATTTCGCTGAATTCTTATATTAACCAACATATAAAATGATCTAATCGGGTCTCTGATTGCCCTATCATAGAAGTTTAATAGTGCATTTTACTCGCCATTTCTTGCGCTTTGAGATGTCGCTTAGCCCAATTCGCTATCTGAAGTATCAGCGACGTAAATTGAACAAATGTGATAGAATTTCCCTGAAATCTTATATTAAACAAAATATAAAATGATCTAAACGGGACTCTGATTGCCCTATCATAGAAGTTTAGTAGTGCATTTTACTCGCCCTTCCACGCGCTTTAAGATGCCGCCTAGCCCAGTACACTATCTGAAGTAGGAGCGACGTATGTTGAACAAATGCGATAGAATTTCCCTGAATTCTTATATTAACCAAAATATAAAATGATCTAAACGGTCTCTGATTGCCCTATCATAGAAGTTTAATAGTGCATTGTGCTCGCCATTCCACACGCTTTAAGATGCCGCCTAGCCCAGTATGCTATCTGAAATAGGAACGACGTAAATTGAACAAATGTGATAGAATTTTGCTGAATTCTTAAATTAACCATAATATAAAATGATATAATCGGGTCTCTGATTGCTCTACCCTAGAAGTTTAATAGTGCATTTTACTCGCCATTTCTTGCGCTTTGCGATGCCGCTTAGCCCAATACGCTATCTGAAATAGGAGCGATGCAAATTGAACAAATGTGATAGAATTTCGCTGAATTCTTAAATTCACCATAATATGAAATGATCTAATCGGGTCTCTGTTTGCCCTACCCTAGAAGTTTAATAGTGCACTTTACTCCCCATTTCTTGCGCTTTGAGATGCCGCTTAGCCCAATACGCTATCTGAAATAGGAGCGACGTAAATTGAACAAATGTGATAGAATTTCGCTGAATTCTTATTTTAACCTTAATGTAAAATGATCTAATCGGGTCTTTGTTCGCCCTACCCTAGAAGTTTAATAGTGCATTTCACTCGTCATTTCATGCGCTTTGAGGTGCCGCTTAGCCCAATACGCTATCTGAAATAGGAGCTACGTAAATTGAACAAATGTGATAGAATTTCGCTGAATTCGTATATTAACCGTAATATAAAATGATCTAATCGGGTCTCTGATTGCCCTGTCATAGAAGTTTAAGAGTGCATTTTACTCGCCATTTCTTGCGCTTTGAGATGCCGCTTAGCCCAATACGCTATCTGAAATAGGAGCGACGTAAATTGAACAAATGTGATAGAATTTCGCTGAAATCTTATTTTAACCTTAATGTAAAATGATCTAATCGGGTCTTTGTTCGCCCTACCCTAGAAGTTTAATAGTGCATTTCACTCGTCATTTCATGCGCTTTGAGATGCCGCTTAGCCCAATAAGCTATCTGAAGTAGGAGCGACGTAAATTGAACAAATGTGATAGAATTTCCCTGAATTCTTATATTAACCATAATATAAAATGATCTAATCGGGTCTCTTATTGCCCTACCCTAGAAGTTTAATAATGAATTTTACTCGTCATTTCATGCGCTTTGAGATGCCGCTTAGCCCAGTACGCTATCTGAAATAGGAGCGACGTAAATTGAACAAATGTGATAGAATTTCGCTGAATTCTTATATTAACCATAATATAAAATGATCTAATCGGGTCTCTGATTGCCCTACCCTAGAAGTTTAATAGTGCATTTTACTCGCCATTTCATGCGCTTTGAGATGCCGCTTAGCCCAATACGCTATCTGAAATAGGAGCTGCGTAAATTGAACAAATGTGATAGAATTTCGCTGAATTCTTATATTAACCAACATATAAAATGATCTAATCGGGTCTCTGATTGCCCTATCATAGAAGTTTAATAGTGCATTCTACTCGCCATTTCTTGCGCTTTGAGATGTCGCTTAGCCCAATTCGCTATCTGAAGTATCAGCGACGTAAATTGAACAAATGTGATAGAATTTCCCTGAAATCTTATATTAAACAAAATATAAAATGATCTAAACGGGACTCTGATTGCCCTATCATAGAAGTTTAGTAGTGCATTTTACTCGCCCTTCCACGCGCTTTAAGATGCCGCCTAGCCCAGTACACTATCTGAAGTAGGAGCGACTTATGTTGAACAAATGCGATAGAATTTCCCTGAATTCTTATATTAACCAAAATATAAAATGATCTAAACGGTCTCTGATTGCCCTATCATAGAAGTTTAATAGTGCATTGTGCTCGCCATTCCACACGCTTTAAGATGCCGCCTAGCCCAGTATGCTATCTGAAATAGGAACGACGTAAATTGAACAAATGTGATAGAATTTTGCTGAATTCTTAAATTAACCATAATATAAAATGATCTAATCGGGTCTCTGATTGCTCTACCCTAGAAGTTTAATAGTGCATTTTACTCGCCATTTCTTGCGCTTTGCGATGCCGCTTAGCCCAATACGCTATCTGAAATAGGAGCGATGCAAATTGAACAAATGTGATAGAATTTCGCTGAATTCTTAAATTCACCATAATATGAAATGATCTAATCGGGTCTCTGTTTGCCCTACCCTAGAAGTTTCATAGTGCATTTTACTCACCATTTCTTGCGCTTTGAGATGCCGCTTAGCCCAATACGCTATCTGAAATAGGAGCGACGTAAATTGAACTAATGTGATAGAATTTCCCTGAATTCTTATATTAACCTTAATGTAAAATTATCTAATCGGGTCTTTCTTCGCCCTACCCTAGAAGTTTAATAGTGCATTTTACTCGCCATTCCATGCGCTTTAAGATGCCGCCTAGCCCAGTATGCTATCTGAAATAGGAACGACGTAAATTGAACAAATGTGATAGAATTTTGCTGAATTCTTAAATTAACCATAATATAAAATGATCTAATCGGGTCTCTGATTGCTCTACCCTAGAAGTTTAATAGTGCATTTTACTCGCCATTTCTTGCGCTTTGAGATGCCGCTTAGCCCAATACGCTATCTGAAATAGGAGCGACGTAAATTGAACAAATGTGATAGAATTTCGCTGAATTCTTAAATTAACCATAATATAAAATGATCTAACCGGGTCTCTGATTGCCCTACCCTAGAAGTTTAATAGTGCATTTGACTCGCCATTTCTTGCGCTTTGAGATGCCGCTTAGCCCAATAAGCTATCTGAAATAGGAGCAACGTAAATTGAACAAATGTGATAGAATTTCCCTGAATACTTATATTAACCTTAATGTAAAATGATCTAATCGGGTCTCTGTTCGCCCTACCCTAGAAGTTCAATTGTGCATTTTACTCGTCATTTCATGCGCTTTGAGATGCCGCTTAGCCCAATACGCTATCTGAAATAGGAGCGACGTAAATTGAACGAATGTGATAGAATATCGCTGAATTCTTATATTAACCAAAATATAAAATGATCTAATCGGGTCTCTGATAGCCCTATCATACAAGTTTAATAGTGCATTTTAATCGCCATTCCACGCGCTTTAAGATGCCGCCTAGCCCAGTACGCTATCTGAAATAGGAGCGACATAAGTTGAACAAATGTGATAGAATTACGCTGAATTCTTATATTAACCATAATATAAAATGATCTAATCGGGTCTCTGTTTGCCTTACCCTAGAAGTTTAATAGTGCATTTTACTCGCCATTTCATGCGCATTGAGATGCCGCTTAGCCCAATACGCTATCTGAAATAGGAGCGACGTAAATTGAACAAATGTGATAGAATTTCGCTGAATTCTTAAATTAACCATAATATAAAATGATCTAACCGGGTCTCTGATTGCCCTACCCTAGAAGTTTAATAGTGCATTTTACTTGCCATTTCATGCGCTTTGAGATGCCGCTTAGCCCAATACGCTATCTGAAATAGGAGCGACGTAAATTGAACAAATGTGATAGAATTTCCCTGAATACTTATATTAACCTTACTGTGAAATGATCTAATCGGGTCTCCGTTCGCCCTACCCTAGAAGTTTAATAGTGCATTTCACTCGCCATTTCATGCGCTTTGAGATGCCGCTTAGCCCAGTTCGCTATCTGAAATAGGGGCGACGTAAGTTGAACAAATGTGATAGAATTACGCTGAATTCTTATATTAACCGTAATATAAAATGATCTAATCGGGTCTCTGTTTGCCTTACCCTAGAAGTTTAATTGTGCATTTTACTCGGCATTTCATGCGCTTTGAGATGACGCTTAGCCCAATACGTTATCTGAAATTGGAGCGACGTAAATTGAACAAATGGGATAGAATTTGGCTGAATTCTTAAATTAACCATAATATAAAATGATCTAACCGGGTCTCTGATTGCCCTACCCTAGAAGTTTAATAGTGCATTTTACTTGCCATTTCATGCGCTTTGAGATGCCGCTTATCCCAATACGCTATCTGAAATATCAGCGACGTAAATTGAACAAATGTGAGAGAATCTCGCTGAACTCTTATATTAACTTTAATGTAAAATGATCTAATCGGGTCTCTGTTCGCCCTACCCTAGAAGATTAATAGTGCATTTCACTCGTCATTTCATGCGCTTTGAGATGCCGCTTAGCCCAATCAGCTATCTGAAATAGGAGCGACGTAAATTGAACGAATGTGATAGAATTTCCCTGAATACTTATATTAACCTTAATGTAAAATGATCTAATCGGGTCTCTGTTCGCCCTACCCTAGAAGTTTAATAGTGCATTTTACTCGCCATTTCATGCGCTTTGAGATGCCGCTTAGCCCAATACGGTATCTGAAATAGGAGCGACGTAAATTGAACAAATGTGATAGAATTTCCCTGAAATGTTATAGTAAACAAAATATAAAATGATCTAATCGGGACTCTCATCGCCCTATCATAGAAGTTTAGTGGTGCATTTTACTTGCCCTTCCACGCGCTTTCAGATGCCGTCTAGCCCAGTACGCTATCTGAAATAGGAGTGACGTAAATTGAACAAATGTGATAGAATTTAGCTGAATTCTTAAATTAACCATAATATAAAATGATCTAATCGGGTCTCCGTTTGCCTTATCCTAGAAGTTTAATAGCGCATTTTACGCATCAATTCATGCGCTTTGACGGGCCGTTTAGCCCAATACGCTATCTGAAATAGGAGCGACGTATATTGAACAAATGTGATAGAATTTCCGTGAATTCTTATATAAACCTTAATGTAAAATGATCCAATCGGGTCTCTGTTCGCCCTACCCTAGAAGTTTAATGGTGCATTTCACTCGCCATTTCATGCGCTTTGAGGTGCCGCTTAGCCCAATACGCTATCTGAAATAGGAGCGACGTAAGTTGAACAAATGTGATAGAATTTCGCTGAATTCTTTCATTAACATTAATGTAAAATGATCTAATCGAGTCTCTGTTTGCCCTACCATAGAATTTTAATAGTGCATTCTACTCGCCATTCCACCCGCTTTAAGATGCCGCCTAGCCCAGTACGCTATCTGAAATAGGAGCGACGTAAATTGAACAAATGTGATAGAATTTCGCTGAATTCTTAAATTAACCATAATATAAAATGATCTAATCGGGTCCCTGTTTGCTCTACCCTAGAAGTTTAATAGTGCATTTTACTCGCAATTTCATGCGCTTTGAGGTGCCGCTTAACCCAATACGCTATCTGAAATAGGAGCGACGTAAATTGAAGAAATGTGATAGAATTACGCTGAATTCTTATATTAACCGTAATATAAAATGATCTAATCGGGTCTCTGTTTGCCCTACCCTAGAAGTTTAATAGTCCATTTTATTCGCCATTTCATGCGCTTTGAGATGCCGGTTAGCCCAATACGCTAACTGAAATAGGAGCGACGTAAATAGAACAAATGTGATAGGATTTCCCTGAAATCTTGTATTAAACAAAATATAAAATGATCTAATCGCGTCTCTGATTGCCCTATCATACAAGTTTAATAGTGCATTTTACTCGCCATTTCATGCGATTTGAGGTGCCGCCTAGCCCAATACGCTCTCTGAAATAGGAGCGACGTAAATTGAACAAATGTGATAGAATTTCGCTGAATTCTTAAATTAACTATAATACAAAATGATCTAATCGGGTCACTGATTGCCCTACCCTAGAAGTTTAATAGTGCATTTTACTTGCCATTTCATGCGCTTTGAGATGCCGCTTAGCCCAATACGCTATCTGAAATATGAGCGACGTTAATTGAACAAATGTGATAGAATTTCGCTGAATTCTTATATTAACCATAATATAAAATGATCTAATCGGGTATCTGTTTGCCTTATCCTAGAAGTTTAATAGTGCATTTTGCTCGCCATTTCATGCGCTTTGAGATGGCGCTTAGCCCAATACGCTACCTGCAATAGGAGTGACGTAAATTGAACAAATGTGATAGAATTTCGCTGAATTCATAAATTAACCATAATATGAAATGATCTAATCGGGTCTCTGTTTGCCCTACCCTAGAAGTTTAATAGTGCATTTTACGAGCCATTTCTTGCGCTTTGAGATGCAGCTTAGCCCAATACGCTATCTGAAATGGGAGCGACGTAAATTGAACAAATGTGATAGAATTACGCTGAAATCTTATATTAAACAAAATATAAAATGATCTAAACGGGACTCTGATTGCCCTACCCTAGAAGTTTAATAGTGCATTTTACGAGCCATTTCTTGCGCTTTGAGATGCAGCTTAGCCCAATACGCTATCTGAAATAGGAGCGACGTAAATTGAACAAATGTGATAGAATTTCGCTGAATGCTTATATTAACCTTAATGTAAAATGATCTAATCGGGTCTTTGCTCGCCCTACCCTAGAAGTTTAATAGTGCATTTCCCTCGTCATTTCATGCGCTTTGAGATGCCACTTAGCCCAATATGCTATCTGAAATAGGAGCGACGTAAATTGAACAAATGTGATAGAATTACGCTGAATTCTTATATTAACCAAAATATAAAAAGATATAATCGGGTCTCTGATTGCCCTATCATAGAAGTTTAATAGTGCATTTTACTCGCGATTTCACGCGCTTTAAGATGCCGCCTAGCCCAGTATGCTATCTGAAATAGGAACGACGTAAATTGAACAGATGTGATAGAATTTCGCTGAATTCTTAAATTAACCATAATATAAAATGATGTAATCGGGTCTCTGTTCGCCCTACCCAAGAAGTTTAATAGTGCCTTTCTCTCGTCATTTCATGCGCTTTGAGATGCCGCTTAGCCCAATAAGCTATCTGAAATAGGAGCGATGTAAATTGACCAAATGTGATAGAATTTCGCTGAATTCTTATATTAACCGTAATATAAAATGATCTAATCGTGTCTCTGTTTGCCTTACCCTAGCAGTTTAATAGTGCATTTCTCTCGTCATTTCATGCGCTTTGAGATGCCGCTTAGCCCAATACGCTATCTGAAATATTAGCGACGTAAATTGAACAAATGTGAGAGAATCTCGCTGAATTCTTATATTAACCTTAATGAAAAATGATCTAATCGGGTCTCAGTTCGCCCTACCCTAGAAGATTAATAGTGCATTTCACTCGTTACCTCATGCGCTTTGAGATGCCGCTTAGCCCAATAAGCTATCTGAAATAGGAGCGACGTAAATTGAACAAATGTGAAAGAAGTTCCCTGAATACTTATATTAACCTTAATGTAAAATGATCTAATCGGGTCTCTGTTGGCCCTACCCTAGAAGTTTAATAGTGCATTTTACGAGCCATTTCTTGCGCTCTGAGATGCTGCTTAGCCCAATACGCTATCTGAAATAGGAGCGACGTAAACTGAACAAATGTGATAGAATTTCGCTGAATTCTTATATTAACCTTAATGTAAAATGATCTAATCGTGTCTTTGTTCGCCCTACCCTAGAAGTTTAATAGTGCATTTCACTCGTCGCTTCATGCGCTTTGAGATGCCGCTTAGCCCAATATGCTATCTGAAATAGGAGCGACGTAAATTGAACAAATGTGATAGAATTACGCTGAATTCTTATATTAACCAAAATATAAAAAGATCTAATCGGGTCTCTGATTGCCCTATCATAGAAGTTTAATAGTGCATTTTACTCGCGATTTCACGCGCTTTAAGATGCCGCCTAGCCCAGTATGCTATCTGAAATAGGAACGACGTAAATTGAACAGATGTGATAGAATTTTGCTGAATTCTTAAATTAACCATAATATAAAATGATCTAATCGGGTCTCTGATTGCCCTACCCTAGAAGTTTAATAGAGCATTTTACTCGCCATTTCATGCGCTTTGAGATGCCGCTTAGCCCAATACGCTATCTGAAATAGGAGCGACGTAAATTAAACAAATGTGATAGAATTTCGCTGAATTCTTATATTAACCAAAATATAAAATGATCTAATCGGGTCTCTGATTGACCTATCATAGATGTTTAAGAGTGCATTTTACTCGCCCTTCCACGCGCTTTAAGATGCCGCCTAGCCCAGTACGCTATCTGAAATAGGAGCGACGTAAGTTGAACAAATGTGATAGAATTACGCTGAATGCTTATATTAACCGTAATATAAAATGGTCTAATCGGGTCTCTGATTCCCTACCCTAGAATTTTGATAGTGCATTTTACTCGCAATTTCATGCACTTTGAGATGCCGCTTAGCCCAATAAGCTATCTGAAATAGCAGAGACGTAAATTGAACAAATGTGATAGAATTTCGCTGAATTCTTATATTAACCAAAAGTTAAAATGATCTAATCGGGTCTCTGATTGCCCTATCATAGAAGTTTAATAGAGCATTTTACTCGCCATTCCACGCGCTTTAAGATGCCGCCTAGCCCAGTACGCTATCTGAAATAGGAGCGACGGAAATTGAACAAATGTGATAGAATTATGCCGAATTCTTAAATTAACCATAATATAAAATGATGTAATCGGGTCTCTGTTCGCCCTACACAAGAAGTTTAATAGTGCATTTCTCTCGTCATTTCATGTGCTTTGAGATGCCGCTTAGCCCAGTACGCTATCTGAAATAGGAGCGACGTAAATTGAACAAATGTGATAGAATTTCGCTGAATTCTCATTTTAACCTTAATGTAAAATGATCTAATCGGGACACTGATTGCCCTATCATAGAAGTTTAATAGTGCATTTTACTCGCCATTCCACGCGCTTTAAGTTGCCGCCTAGCCCAGTACGCTATCTGAAATAGGAGCTACGCAACTTGAACAGATGTGGCAGAATTACGCTGAATTCTTATATTAACCGTAATATAAAATGATCTAATCGTGTCTCTGTTTGCCTTATCCTAGAAGTTTAATAGTGCATTTCTCTCGTCATTTCATGCGCTTTGAGATGCCGCTTAGCCCAATACGCTGTCTGAAATAGGAGCGACGTAAATTGAACAAATGTGATAGAATTTCGCTGAATTCTTATATTAACCAAAATATAAAATGATCTAATCGGGTCTCTGATTGCCCTATCATAGAAGTTTAATAGTGCATTTTACTCGCCATTCCGCGCGCTTTAAGTTGCCGCCTAGCCCAGTATGCTATCTGAAATAGGAACGACGTAAATTGAACAAATGTGATAGAATTTTGCTGAATTCTTAAATTAACCATAATATAAAATGATCTAATCGGGTCTCTGATTCCCTACCCTAGAAGTTTAATAGTGCATTTTACTCGCCATTTCATGCACTTTGAGATGCCGCTTAGCCCAATACGCTATCTGAAATAGGAGCTACGTAAGTTGCACAAATGTCACAGAATTACGCTGAATTCTTATATTAACCGTAATATAAAATGATCTAATCGGGTCTCTGTTTGCCTTATCCTAGAAGTTTAATAGTACATTTTACTCGCCATTTCATGCGCTTTGAGATGCCGCTCAGCCCAATACGCTATCTGAAATAGGAGCGACGTAAATTGATCAAATGTGATAGGATTTCGCTGAATTCTTAAATTAACCATAATATAGAATGATCTAATCGGGTCTCTATGTGCCCTACCCTAGAAGTTTAATAGTGCATTTTACTCGCCATTTCTTGCGCGTTGTGATGCCGCTTAGCCCAATACGCTATCTGAAATAGGAGCGACGTAAATTGAACAAATGTGATAGAATTTCCGTGAAATGTTATAGTAAACAAAATATAAAATGATCTAATCGGGACTCTGATTGCCGTATCATAGAAGTTTAGTAGTGCATTTTACTCGCGCTTCCACGCGCTTCAAGATGCCGCCTAGCGCAGTACGCTATCTGAAATAGGAGCGACGTAAATTGAACAACTGTGATAGAATTTCGCTGAATTCTCATTTTAACCTTAATGTAAAATGATCTAATCGGGACACTGATTGCCCTATCATAGAAGTTTAATAGTGCATTTTACTCGCCATTCCACGCGCTTTAAGTTGCCGCCTAGCCCAGTACGCTATCTGAAATAGGAGCTACGCAACTTGAACAAATGTGACAGAATTACGCTGAATTCTTATATTAACCGTAATATAAAATGATCTAATCGTGTCTCTGTTTGCCTTATCCTAGAAGTTTAATAGTCCATTTCTCTCGTCATTTCATGCGCTTTGAGATGCCGCTTAGCCCAATACACTATCTGAAATAGGAGCGACGTAAATAGAACAAATGTGATAGAATTTCCCTGACATCTTATATTAAACAAAATATAAAATGATCTAAACGGGACTCTGATTGCCCTATCATAGAAGTTTAATAGTGCATTTTACTCGTCATTTCATGCGCTTTGAGATGCCGCTTATCCCAATACGCTATCTGAAATAGGAGCGACGTAAATTGAACAATTGTGATAGAATTTTGCTGAATTCTTAAATTAACCATAATATAAAATGATCTAATCGGGTCTCTGATTGCCCTACCCTAGAAGTTTAATAGTGCATTTTACTCGTCATTTCATGCGCATTGAGATGCCGCTTCGCCCAATATGCTATCTGAAATAGGAGCGATGCAAATTGAACAAATGTGATAGAATTTCGCTGAATCTGAAATTAACCATAATATGAAATGATCTAATCGGGTCTCTGTTTGCCCTACCCTAGAAGTTTAATAGTGCACTTTACTCCCCATTTCTTGCGCTTTGAGATGCCGCTTAGCCCAATGCGCTATCTGAAATAGGAGCGACGTAAATTGAACAAATGTGATAGAATTTCGCTGAATTCTTATTTTAACCTTAATGTAAAATGATCTAATCGGGTCTTTGTTCGCCCTACCCTAGAAGTTTAGTAGTGCATTTCACTCGTCATTTCATGCGCTTTGAGATGCCGCTTAGCCCAATAAGCTATCTGAAGTAGGAGCGACGTAAATGGAACAAATGTGATAGAATTTCGCTGAATTCGTATATTAACCGTAATATAAAATGATCTAATCGGGTCTCTGATTGCCCTATCATAGAAGTTTAAGTGTGCATTTTACTCGCCATTTCATGCGCTTTGAGATGCCGCTTAGCCCAATACGCTATCTGAAATAGGAGCGACGTAAATTAAACAAATGTGATAGAATTTCGCTGAATTCTTATATTAACCAAAATATAAAATGATCTAATCGGGTCCCTGATTGCCCTATCATAGATGTTTAAGAGTGCATTTTACTCGCCCTTCCACGCGCTTTAAGATGCCGCCTAGCCCAGTACGCTATCTGAAATAGGAGCGACGTAAGTTGAACAAATGTGATAGAATTACGCTGAATTCTTATGTTAACCGTAATATAAAATGGTCTAATCGGGTCTCCGTTTGCCTTATCCTAGAAGTTTAATAGTGCATTTTACTCGTCATTTCATGCGCTTTGAGATGCCGCTTAGCCCAATAAGCTATCTGAAATAGCAGCGACGTAAATTGAACAAATGTGATAGAATTTCGCTGAATTCTTATATTAACCATAATATAAAATGATCTAATCGGGTCTCTGATTGCCCTACCCTAGAAGTTTAACAGTGCATTTTACTCGCCCTTTCGTGCGCTTGGAGATGCCGCTTAGCCCAATACGCTATCTGAAATAGGAGCGACGGAAATTGAACAAATGTGATAGAATTTCGCTGAATTCTTATATTAACCAAAAGTTAAAATGATCTAATCGGGTCTCTGATTGCCCTATCATAGAAGTTTAATAGAGCATTTTACTCGCCATTCAACGCGCTTTAAGATGCCGCCTAGCCCAGTACGCTATCTGAAATAGGAGCGACGGAAATTGAACAAATGTGATAGAATTATGCCGAATTCTTAAATTAACCATAATATAAAATGATGTAATCGGGTCTCTGTTCGCCCTACACAAGAAGTTTAATAGTGCATTTCTCTCGTCATTTCATGTGCTTTGAGATGCCGCTTAGCCCAATACGCTATCTGAAAGAGGAGCGACGTAAATTGAACAAATGTGATAGAATTTTTCTGAATTCTTAAATTAACCATAATATAAAATGATCTAATCGGGTCTCTGATTCCCTACCCTAGAAGTTTAATAGTGCATTATACTCGCTATTTCTTGCGCTTTGAGATGCAGCTTAGCCCAATACGCTGTCTGAAATAGGAGCGACGTAAACTGAACAAATGTGATAGAATTTCGCTGAATTCTTATATTAACCCTAATATAAAATGATCTAATCGGGTCTCTGTTTGCCTTATCCTAGAAGTTTAATAGTGCATTTTACTCGCCATTTCATGCGCTTTGAGATGCCGCTAAGCCCAATACGCTATCTGAAATAGGAGCGACGTAAATTGAACAATTGTGATAGAATTACGCTGAATTCTTATATTAACCAAAATATAAAAAGATCTAATCGGGTCTCTGATTGCCCTATCATAGAAGTTTAATAGTGCATTTTACTCGCGATTTCACGCGCTTTAAGATGCCGCCTAGCCCAGTATGCTATCTGAAATAGGAACGACGTAAATTGAACAGATGTGATAGAATTTCGCTGAATTCTTATATTAACCAAAATATAAAATGATCAAATCGGGTCTCTGATTGCCCTATCATAGAAGTTTAATACTGCATTTTACTCGCCATTCCACGCGCTTTAAGTTGCCGCCTAGCCCAGTACGCTATCTGAAATAGGAGCTACGTAAGTTGAACAAATGTGACAGAATTACGCTGAATTCTTATATTAACCGTAATATAAAATGATCTAATCGTGTCTCTGTTTGCCTTATCCTAGAAGTTTAATAGTGCATTTTACTCGCCATTTCATGCACTTTGAGATGCCGCTTAGCCCAATAAGCTATCTGAAATAGGAGCGATGTAAATTGACCAAATGTGATAGAATTTCGCTGAATTCTTATATTAACCAAAAGTTAAAATGATCTAATCGGGTCTCTGATTGCCCTATCATAGAAGTTTAATAGAGCATTTTACTCGCCATTCCACGCGCTTTAAGATGCCGCCTTGCCCAGTACGCTATCTGAAATAGGAGCGACGTAAATTGAACAAGTGTGATAGAATTTCGCTGAATTCTCATTTTAACCTTAATGTAAAATGATCTAATCGGGACACTGATTGCCCTATCATAGAAGTTTAATAGTGCATTTTACTCGCCATTCCACGCGCTTTAAGTTGCCGCCTAGCCCAGTACGCTATCTGAAATAGGAGCTACGCAACTTGAACAATTGTGACAGAATTACGCTGAATTCTTATATTAACCGTAATATAAAATGATCTAATCGTGTCTCTGTTTGCCTTGTCCTAGAAGTTTAATAGTCCATTTCTCTCGTCATTTCATGCGCTTTGAGATGCCGCTTAGCCCAATACGCTATCTGAAATAGGAGCGACGTAAATAGAACAAATGTGATAGAATTTCCCTGACATCTTATATTAAACAAAATATAAAATGATCTAAACGGGACTCTGATTGCCCTATCATAGAAGTTTAATAGTGCATTTTACTCGTCATTTCATGCGCTTTGAGATGCCGCTTATCCCAATACGCTATCTGAAATAGGAGCGACGTAAATTGAACAAATGTGATAGAATTTTGCTGATTTCTTAAATTAACCATAATATAAAATGATCTAATCGGGTCTCTGATTGCCCTATCATAGAAGTTTAAAGGTGCATTTTACTCGCCATTCCACGCGCTTTAAGATGCCGCCTAGCCCAGTACGCTATCTGAAATAGGAGCTACGTAACTTGAACAAATGTGACAGAATTACGCTGAATTCTTATATTAACCGTAATATAAAATGATCTAATCGTGTCTCTGATTGCCCTATCATAGAAGTTTAAGAGTGCATTTTACTCGCCATTTCTTGCGCTTTGAGATGTCGCTTAGCCCAATTCGCTATCTGAAGTATCAGCGACGTAAATTGAACAAATGTGATAGAATTTCGCTGAATTCTTATATTAACCGTAATATAAAATGATCTAATCGGGTCTCTGTTTGCCTTATCCTAGAAGTTTAATAGTGCATTTTACTCGCCATTTCATGCGCTTTGAGATGCCGCTAAGCCCAATACGCTATCTGAAATAGGAGCGACGTAAATTGAACAATTGTGATAGAATTACGCTGAATTCTTATATTAACCAAAATATAAAAAGATCTAATCGGGTCTCTGATTGCCCTATCATAGAAGTTTAATAGTGCATTTTACTCGCGATTTCACGCGCTTTAAGATGCCGCCTAGCCCAGTATGCTATCTGAAATAGGAACGACGTAAATTGAACAGATGTGATAGAATTTCGCTGAATCCTTTTATTAACCATAATGTTAAATTATCTAATCGGGTCTCTGTTCGCCCTAGCGTAGAAGCTTAATAGTGCATTTTATTCGTCATTTCATGCGCTTTGCGGTGCCGCTTAGCGCGATACGCTATCTGAAATAGGAGCTACGTAAGTTGAACAAATGTGACAGAATTACGCTGAATTCTTATATTAACCGTAATATAAAATGATCTAATCGTGTCTCTGTTTGCCTTATCCTAGAAGTTTAATAGTGCATTTTACTCGCCATTTCATGCACTTTGAGAGGCCGCTTAGCCCAATAAGCTATCTGAAATAGGAGCGATGTAAATTGACCAAATGTGATAGAATTTCGCTGAATTCTTATATTAACCAAAAGTTAAAATGATCTAATCGGGTCTCTGATTGCCCTATCATAGAAGTTTAATAGAGCATTTTACTCGCCATTCCACGCGCTTTAAGATGCCGCCTAGCCCAGTACGCTATCTGAAATAGAAGCGACGTAAATTGAACTACTGTGATAGAATTTCGCTGAATTCTCATTTTAACCTTAATGTAAAATGATCTAATCGGGACACTGATTGCCCTATCATAGAAGTTTAATAGTGCATTTTACTCGCCATTCAACGCGCTTTAAGTTGCCGCCTAGCCCAGTACGCTATCTGAAATAGGAGCTACGCAACTTGAACAAATGTGACAGAATTACGCTGAATTCTTATATTAACCGTAATATAAAATGATCTAATCGTGTCTCTGTTTGCCTTATCCTAGAAGTTTAATAGTGCATTTCTCTCGTCATTTCATGCGCTTTGAGATGCCGCTTAGCCCAATACGCTATCTGAAATAGGAGCGACGTAAATAGAACAAATGTGATAGAATTTCCCTGACATCTTATATTAAACAAAATATAAAATGATCTAAACGGGACTCTGATTGCCCTATCATAGAAGTTTAATAGTGCATTTTACTCGTCATTTCATGCGCTTTGAGATGCCGCTTATCCCAATACGCTATCTGAAATAGGAGCGACGTAAATTGAACAATTGTGATAGAATTTTGCTGAATTCTTAAATTAACCATAATATAAAATGATCTAATCGGGTCTCTGATTGCCCTACCCCTAGAAGTTTAATAGTGCATTTTACTCGTCATTTCATGCGCATTGAGATGCCGCTTAGCCAATACGCTATCTGAAATAGGAGCGATGCAAATTGAACAAATGTGATAGAATTTCGCTGAATCTGAAATTAACCATGATATGAAATGATCTAATCGGGTCTCTGTTTGCCCTACCCTAGAAGTTTAATAGTGCACTTTACTCCCCATTTCTTGCGCTTTGAGATGCCGCTTAGCCCAATACGCTATCTGAAATAGGAGCGACGTAAATTGAACAAATGTGATAGAATTTCGCTGAATTCTTATTTTAACCTTAATGTAAAATGATCTAATCGGGTCTTTGTTCGCCCTACCCTAGAAGTTTAATAGTGCATTTCACTCGTCATTTCATGCGCTTTGAGGTGCCGCTTAGCCCAATACGCTATCTGAAATAGGAGCTACGTAAATTGAACAAATGTGATAGAATTTCGCTGAATTCGTATATTAACCGTAATATAAAATTGATCTAATCGGGTCTCTGATTGCCCTGTCATAGAAGTTTAAGAGTGCATTTTACTCGCCATTTCTTGCGCTTTGAGATGCCGCTTAGCCCAATACGCTATCTGAAATA
>CAKAJE020000931.1:0-74321 GCA_916610135.2 Macropis europaea | reverse complement strand
ATCTAAAATAGGAGCGACGTGAATTGAACAAATGTGATAGAATTTCCCTGAAATCTTATATTAAACAAAATATAAAATGATCTTATCGGGTCTCTGATTGCCCTATCATAGAAGCTTTTTAGTGCATTTTACTCGCCATTCCACGCGCTTTAAGATGCCGCCTAGCCCAGTACGCTATCTGAAATAGGAGCGACGTAAGTTGAACAAATGTGATAGAATTTCGCTGAATTCTTATATTAACCTTAATGTAAAATGATGTAATCGGGTCTCTATTCGCCGTACCCTAGAAGTTTAATAGTGCATTTCACTCGTCATTTCATGCGCTTTGAGATGCCGCTTAGCCCAATACGCTATCTGAAATAGGAGCGACGAAAATTGAACAAATGTGATAGAATATCCCTGAATTCTTATATTACCTTTAATGTAAAATGATCTAATCGGGTCTCTGTTTGCCCTACCCTAGAAGTTTAATAGTGCATTTTACTCGACATTTCATGCGCTTTGAAATGCCACTCAGCCCAATACGCTATCTGAAATAGGAGCGATGTAAATTGATCAAATGTGATAGAATTTCGCTGAATTCTTTTATTAACAATAATGTAAAATGATCTAATCGGGTCTCTGTTCGCCCTAGCATAGAAGTTTAATAGTGCATTTTACTCGCCATTCCACGCGCTTTAAGATGCCGCCTAGCGCAGTACTCAATGTGAAATTGGAGCAATGTAAATTGAACAAATGTGATAGAATTTTGCTGAATTCTCTAATTTACCATAATATAAAATGATCTAATCGGGTCTCTATTTGCCCTACCCTAGGAGTTTAATAGTGCATTTTACTCGCCATTTCATGCGCTTTGAGATGCCGCTTAGCCCAATAAGCTATCTGAAATAGGAGCGACGTAAATTGAACAAATGTTATAGAACTTCCCTGAATTCTTATATTAACCTTAATGTAAAATGATCTAATCTGGTCCCTGTTTGCCCTACCCTAGAAGTTTAATAGTTCATTTTCCTCGCCATTTCATGCGCTTTGAGATGCCGCTTAGCCCAATACGCTATCTGAAATAGGAGCGACGTAAGTTGAACAAATGTGATAGAATTACACTGAATTCTTATATTAACCGCAATATAAAATGATCTAATCGGGTCTCTGTTTGCACAACCCTAGAAGTTTAATAGTGCATTTTACTCGCTATTTCATGCGCTTTGAGATGCCGCTTAGCTCAATACGCTATCTGAAATATGTGCGACGTAAATTGAACAAATGTGATAGAATTTGGCTGAATTCTCAAATTAACCATAATATAAAATGATCTAATCGGGTCTCTGTTTGCCCTACCCTAGAAGTTTAATAGTGCATTTTACTCGCCATTTCATGCGCTTTGAGATGCCGCTTAGCCCAATAAGCTATCTGAAATAGGAGCGACGTAAATTGAACAAATGTTATAGAACATCCCTGAATTCTTATATTAACCTTAATGTAAAATGATCTAATCTGGTCCCTGTTTGCCCTACCCTAGAAGTTTAATAGTTCATTTTCCTCGCCATTTCATGCGCTTTGAGATGCCGCTTAGCCCAATACGCTATCTGAAATAGGAGCGACGTAAATTGAACAAATGTGATAGAATTTCCCTGAAATCTTATATTAAACAAAATATAAAATGATCTTATCGGGTCTCTGATTGCCCTATCATAGAAGCTTTTTAGTGCATTTTACTCGCCATTCCACGCGCTTTAAGATGCCGCCTAGCCCTGTACGCTATCTGAAATAGGAGCGACGTAAGTTGAACAAATGTGATAGAATTTCGCTGAATTCTTATATTAACCTTAATGTAAAATGATGTAATCGGGTCTCTATTCGCCGTACCCTAGAAGTTTAACAGTGCATTTCACTCGTCATTTCATGCGCTTTGAGATGCCGCTTAGCCCAATACGCTATCTGAAATAGGAGCGACGAAAATTGAACAAATGTGATAGAATATCCCTGAATTCTTATATTACCTTTAATGTAAAATGATCTAATCGGGTCTCTGTTTGCCCTACCCTAGAGGTTTAATAGTGCATTTTACTCGACATTTCATGCGCTTTGAAATGCCACTCAGCCCAATACGCTATCTGAAATAGGAGCGATGTAAATTGATCAAATGTGATAGAATTTCGCTGAATTCTTTTATTAACAATAATGTAAAATGATCTAATCTGGTCTCTGTTCGCCCTAGCATAGAAGTTTAATAGTGCATTTTACTCGCCATTCCACGCGCTTTAAGATGCCGCCTAGCGCAGTACTCAATCTGAAATTGGAGCAATGTAAATTGAACAAATGTGATAGAATTTTGCTGAATTCTCTAATTAACCATAATATAAAATGATCTAATCGCGTCTCTATTTGCCCTACCCTAGGAGTTTAATAGTGCATTTTACTCGCCATTTCATGCGCTTTGAGATGCCGCTTAGCCCAATAAGCTATCTGAAATAGGAGCGACGTAAATTGAACAAATGTTATAGAACTTCCCTGAATTCTTATATTAACCTTAATGTAAAATGATCTAATCTGGTCCCTGTTTGCCCTACCCTAGAAGTTTAATAGTTCATTTTCCTCGCCATTTCATGCGCTTTGAGATGCCGCTTAGCCCAATACGCTATCTGAAATAGGAGCGACGTAAATTGAACAAATGTGATAGAATTTCCCTGAAATCTTATATTAACCTTAATGTAAAATGATGTAATCGGGTCTCTCTCCGCCCTACCCTAGAAGTTTAATAGTGCATTTTACTCGACATTTCATGCGCTTTGAGATGCCGCTTAGCCCAATACGCTATCTGAAATAGGAGCGTCGTAAATTGAACAAATGTGAAAGAATTTCCCTGAAATCTTATATTAAACAAAATATAAAATGATCTTATCGCGTCTCTGAATGCCCTATCATAGAAGCTTTGTAGTGCATTTTACTCGCCATTCCACGCGCTTTAAGGTGCCGCATAGCCCAGTACGCTATCTGAAATAGGAGCGACGTAAGTTGAACAAATGTGATAGAATTTCGCTGAATTCTTATATTAACCTTAATGTAAAATGATGTAATCGGGACTCTCTCCGCCCTACCCTTGAAGTTCAATAGTGCATTTTACTCGCCATTTCATGCGCTTTGAGATGCCGCTTAGCCCAATACGCTATCTGAAATAGGAGCGACGTAAATTGAACAAATGTGATTGAATTTTCCTGAAATCTTATATTAAACAAAATATAAAATGATCTTATCTGGTCTCTGATTGCCCTATCATGGAAGCTTTGTAGTTCATTTTACTCGCCATTCCACGCTCTTTAAGATGCCGCCTAGCCCAGGACGCTATCTGAAATAGGAGCGACGTAAGTTGAACAAATGTGATAGAATCACACTGAATTCTTATATTAACCGTAATATAAAATGATCTAATCGGGTCTCTGTTTGCCGTACCCTAGAAGTTTAATAGTGCATTTTACTCGCCATTTCATGCGCTTTGAGATGCCGGTTAGCCCAATACGCTATCTGAAATAGGAGCGACGTAAATTGAACAAATGTGATAGAATTTCGCTGAAATCTTATATTAAACAAAATATAAAATGATCTTATCAGGTCTCTGATTGCCCTATCATAGAAGCTTTGTAGTGCATTTTACTTGCCATTCCACGCGCTTTAAGAAGCCGCCTAGCCCAGTACGCTATCTGAAATAGGTGCGACGTAAGTTGAACAAATGTGATAGAATTTCGCTGAATTCTTATATTAACCTAAATGTAAAATGATGTAATCGGGTCTCTCTTCGCCCTACCCTAGAAGTTTAACAGTGCATTTCACTCGTCATTTCATGCGCTTTGAGATGCCGCTTAGCCCAATACGCTATCTGAAATAGGAGCGACGAAAATTGAACAAATGTGATAGAATATCCCTGAATTCTTATATTACCTTTAATGTAAAATGATCTAATCGGGTCTCTGTTTGCCCTACCCTAGAGGTTTAATAGTGCATTTTACTCGACATTTCATGCGCTTTGAAATGCCACTCAGCCCAATACGCTATCTGAAATAGGAGCGATGTAAATTGATCAAATGTGATAGAATTTCGCTGAATTCTTTTATTAACAATAATGTAAAATGATCTAATCTGGTCTCTGTTCGCCCTAGCATAGAAGTTTAATAGTGCATTTTACTCGCCATTCCACGCGCTTTAAGATGCCGCCTAGCGCAGTACTCAATCTGAAATTGGAGCAATGTAAATTGAACAAATGTGATAGAATTTTGCTGAATTCTCTAATTAACCATAATATAAAATGATCTAATCGGGTCTCTATTTGCCCTACCCTAGGAGTTTAATAGTGCATTTTACTCGCCATTTCATGCGCTTTGAGATGCCGCTTAGCCCAATAAGCTATCTGAAATAGGAGCGACGTAAATTGAACAAATGTTATAGAACTTCCCTGAATTCTTATATTAACCTTAATGTAAAATGATCTAATCTGGTCCCTGTTTGCCCTACCCTAGAAGTTTAATAGTTCATTTTCCTCGCCATTTCATGCGCTTTGAGATGCCGCTTAGCCCAATACGCTATCTGAAATAGGAGCGACGTAAATTGAACAAATGTGATAGAATTTCCCTGAAATCTTATATTAACCTTAATGTAAAATGATGTAATCGGGTCTCTCTCCGCCCTACCCTAGAAGTTTAATAGTGCATTTTACTCGACATTTCATGCGCTTTGAGATGCCGCTTAGCCCAATACGCTATCTGAAATAGGAGCGTCGTAAATTGAACAAATGTGAAAGAATTTCCGTGAAATCTTATATTAAACAAAATATAAAATGATCTTATCGCGTCTCTGAATGCCCTATCATAGAAGCTTTGTAGTGCATTTTACTCGCCATTCCACGCGCTTTAAGGTGCCGCCTAGCCCAGTACGCTATCTGAAATAGGAGCGACGTAAGTTGAACAAATGTGATAGAATTTCGCTGAATTCTTATATTAACCTTAATGTAAAATGATGTAATCGGGACTCTCTCCGCCCTACCCTTGAAGTTCAATAGTGCATTTTACTCGCCATTTCATGCGCTTTGAGATGCCGCTTAGCCCAATACGCTATCTGAAATAGGAGCGACGTAAATTGAACAAATGTGATTGAATTTTCCTGAAATCTTATATTAAACAAAATATAAAATGATCTTATCTGGTCTCTGATTGCCCTATCATGGAAGCTTTGTAGTTCATTTTACTCGCCATTCCACGCTCTTTAAGATGCCGCATAGCCCAGGACGCTATCTGAAATAGGAGCGACGTAAGTTGAACAAATGTGATAGAATCACACTGAATTCTTATATTAACCGTAATATAAAATGATCTAATCGGGTCTCTGTTTGCCGTACCCTAGAAGTTTAATAGTGCATTTTACTCGCCATTTCATGCGCTTTGAGATGCCGGTTAGCCCAATACGCTATCTGAAATAGGAGCGACGTAAATTGAACAAATGTGATAGAATTTCGCTGAAATCTTATATTAAACAAAATATAAAATGATCTTATCAGGTCTCTGATTGCCCTATCATAGAAGCTTTGTAGTGCATTTTACTTGCCATTCCACGCGCTTTAAGAAGCCGCCTAGCCCAGTACGCTATCTGAAATAGGTGCGACGTAAGTTGAACAAATGTGATAGAATTTCGCTGAATTCTTATATTAACCTAAATGTAAAATGATGTAATCGGGTCTCTCTTCGCCCTACCCTAGAAGTTTAATAGTGCATTTCACTCGTCATTTCATGCGCTTTGAGATGCCGCTTAGCCCAATACGCTATCTGAAATAGGAGCGACGTAAGTTGAACAAATGTGATAGAATTTCGCTGAATTCTTATATTAACCTTAATGTAAAATGATGTAATCGGGACTCTCTCCGCCCTACCCTTGAAGTTCAATAGTGCATTTTACTCGCCATTTCATGCGCTTTGAGATGCCGCTCAGCCCAATACGCTATCTGAAATAGGAGCGACGTAAATTGAACAAATGTGATAGAATTTCCCTGAAATCTTATATTAACCTTAATGTAAAATGATGTAACCGGGTCTCTCTCCGCACTACCCTAGAAGTTTAATAGTGCATTTTACTCGACATTTCATGCGCTTTGGGATGCCGGTTAGCCCAATACGCTATCTGAAATAGGAGCGACGTAAATTGAACAAATGTGATAGAATTTCGCTGAAATCTTATATTAAACAAAATATAAAATGATCTTATCAGGTCCCTGATTGCCCTATCATAGAAGCTTTGTAGTGCATTTTACTTGCCATTCCACGCGCTTTAAGAAGCCGCCTAGCCCAGTACGCTATCTGAAATAGGTGCGACGTAAGTTGAACAAATGTGATAGAATTTCGCTGAATTCTTATATTAACCTAAATGTAAAATGATGTAATCGGGTCTCTCTTCGCCCTACCCTAGAAGTTTAATAGTGCATTTCACTCGTCATTTCATGCGCTTTGAGATGCCGCTTAGCCCAATACGCTATCTAAAATAGGAGCGACGTGAATTGAACAAATGTGATAGAATTTCCCTGAAATCTTATATTAAACAAAATATAAAATGATCTTATCGGGTCTCTGATTGCCCTATCATAGAAGCTTTTTAGTGCATTTTACTCGCCATTCCACGCGCTTTAAGATGCCGCCTAGCCCAGTACGCTATCTGAAATAGGAGCGACGTAAGTTGAACAAATGTGATAGAATCACACTGAATTCTTATATTAACCGTAATATAAAATGATCTAATCGGGTCTCTATTTGCCTTACCCTCGAAGTTTAATTGTACATTTTACTCGCCATTTCATGCGCTTGGAGATGCCGCTTAGCCCAATACGGTACCAGAAATAGGAGCGACGCAAATTGAACAAATGTGATAGAATTTCGCTGAATTCTTAAATTAACCAGAATATACAATGATCTAATCGGGTCTCTGTTTGCCCTACCCTAGAAGTTTAATAGTGCATTTTACTCGACATTTCATGCGCTTTGAAATGCCACTCAGCCCAATACGCTATCTGAAATAGGAGCGATGTAAATTGATCAAATGTGATAGAATTTCGCTGAATTCTTTTATTAACAATAATGTAAAATGATCTAATCGGGTCTCTGTTCGCCCTAGCATAGAAGTTTAATAGTGCATTTTACTCGCCATTCCACGCGCTTTAAGATGCCGCCTAGCGCAGTACTCAATCTGAAATTGGAGCAATGTAAATTGAACAAATGTGATAGAATTTTGCTGAATTCTCTAATTAACCATAATATAAAATGATCTAATCGGGTCTCTATTTGCCCTACCCTAGGAGTTTAATAGTGCATTTTACTCGCCATTTCATGCGCTTTGAGATGCCGCTTAGCCCAATAAGCTATCTGAAATAGGAGCGACGTAAATTGAACAAATGTTATAGAACTTCCCTGAATTCTTATATTAACCTTAATGTAAAATGATATAATCTGGTCCCTGTTTGCCCTACCCTAGAAGTTTAATAGTTCATTTTCCTCGCCATTTCATGCGCTTTGAGATGCCGCTTAGCCCAATACGCTATCTGAAATAGGAGCGACGGAAATTGAACAAATGTGATAGAATTTCCCTGAAATCTTATATTAACCTTAATGTAAAATGATGTAATCGGGTCTCTCTCCGCCCTACCCTAGAAGTTTAATAGTGCATTTTACTCGACATTTCATGCGCTTTGAGATGCCGCTTAGCCCAATACGCTATCTGAAATAGGAGCGTCGTAAATTGAACAAATGTGAAAGAATTTCCCTGAAATCTTATATTAAACAAAATATAAAATGATCTTATCGGTTCTCTGAATGCCCTATCATAGAAGCTTTGTAGTGCATTTTACTCGCCATTCCACGCGCTTTAAGGTGCCGCCTAGCCCAGTACGCTATCTGAAATAGGAGCGACGTAAGTTGAACAAATGTGATAGAATTTCGCTGAATTCTTATATTAACCTTAATGTAAAATGATGTAATCGGGACTCTCTCCGCCCTACCCTTGAAGTTCAATAGTGCATTTTACTCGCCATTTCATGCGCTTTGAGATGCCGCTTAGCCCAATACGCTATCTGAAATAGGAGCGACGTAAATTGAACAAATGTGATTGAATTTTCCTGAAATCTTATATTAAACAAAATATAAAATGATCTTATCTGGTCTCTGATTGCCCTATCATGGAAGCTTTGTAGTGCATTTTACTCGCCATTCCACGCTCTTTAAGATGCCGCCTAGCCCAGGACGCTATCTGGAATAGGAGCGACGTAAGTTGAACAAATGTGATAGAATCACACTGAATTCTTATATTAACCGTAATATAAAATGATCTAATCGGGTCTCTGTTTGCCGTACCCTAGAAGTTTAATAGTGCATTTTACTCGCCATTTCATGCGCTTTGAGATGCCGGTTATCCCAATACGCTATCTGAAATAGGAGCGACGTAAATTGAACAAATGTGATAGAATTTCGCTGAAATCTTATATTAAACAAAATATAAAATGATCTTATCAGGTCTCTGATTGCCCTATCATAGAAGCTTTGTAGTGCATTTTACTCGCCATTCCACGCGCTTTAAGAAGCCGCCTAGCCCAGTACGCTATCTGAAATAGGTGCGACGTAAGTTGAACAAATGTGATAGAATTTCGCTGAATTCTTATATTAACCTAAATGTAAAATGATGTAATCGGGTCTCTCTTCGCCCTACCCTAGAAGTTTAATAGTGCATTTCACTCGTCATTTCATGCGCTTTGAGATGCCGCTTAGCCCAATACGCTATCTAAAATAGGAGCGACGTGAATTGAACAAATGTGATAGAATTTCCCTGAAATCTTATATTAAACAAAATATAAAATGATCTTATCGGGTCTCTGATTGCCCTATCATAGAAGCTTTTTAGTGCATTTTACTCGCCATTCCACGCGCTTTAAGATGCCGCCTAGCCCAGTACGCTATCTGAAATAGGAGCGACGTAAGTTGAACAAATGTGATAGAATTTCGCTGAATTCTTATATTAACCTTAATGTAAAATGATGTAATCGGGTCTCTATTCGCCGTACCCTAGAAGTTTAATAGTGCATTTCACTCGTCATTTCATGCGCTTGGAGATACCGCTTAGCCCAATACGGTACCAGAAATAGGAGCGACGCAAATTGAACAAATGTGATAGAATTTCGCTGAATTCTTAAATTAACCAGAATATACAATGATCTAATCTGGTCTCTGTTTGCCTTACCCTAGAAATTTACCAGTGCATTTTACTCGCCATTTCATGCGCTTTGAGATGCCGCTTAGCCTAATACGCTATCTGAAATAGGAGCGACGTAAATTGAACAAATGTGATAGAATTTCCCTGAATTCTTATATTAACCTTAATGTAAAATGATCAAATCGGGTCTCCGTTCGCCCTACCCTAGAAGTTTAACAGTGCATTTCACTCGTCATTTCATGCGCTTTGAGATGCCGCTTAGCCCAATACGCTATCTGAAATAGGAGCGACGAAAATTGAACAAATGTGATAGAATATCCCTGAATTCTTATATTAACCTTAATGTAAAATGATCAAATCGGGTCTCCGTTCGCCCTACCCTAGAAGTTTAACAGTGCATTTCACTCGCCATTCCACGCGCTTTAAGATGCCGCATAGCCCAGTACGCTATCTGAAATAGGAGCGACGGAAATTGAACAAATGTGATAGAATTTCGCTGAATTCTGATATTAACAATAATGTAAAATGATGTAATCGGGTCTCTCTTCGCACTACCCTACAAGTTTAATAGTGCATTTCACTCGTCATTTCATGCGCTTTGAGATGCCGCTTAGCCCAATACGCTCTCTGAAATAGGAGCGACGTAAATTGAACAAATGTGATAGAATTTCGCTGAATTCTTATATTAACCAAAATATAAAATGATTTAATCGGGTCTCTGATTGCCCTATCATAGAAGTTTAATAGTGCATTTTTCTCGCCATTCTACGCACTTTAAGATGCCGCCTAGCCCAGTACGCAACCTGAAATAGGAGCGATGTAAATTGAACAAATGTGATAGAATTTTGCTGAATTCTTAAATTAACCATATTATAAAATGATCTAATCGGACCTCAGATTGCCCTATCATAGAAGTTTAATAGTACATTTTACTGGCCATTCCACGCGCTTTGAGATGCCGCTTAGCCTAATACGGTATCTGAAATTGGAGCGACGTAAATTGAACAAATGTGATAGAATTTCGCTGAATTCTTAAATTAACCATACTATAAAATGATCTAATCGGGTCTCTCTTCGCCCTACCCTAGAAGTTTAATTGTGCATTTCACTCGTCATTTCATGCGCTTTGAGATGCCGCTTAGCCCAATACGCTATCTGAAATAGGAGCGACGTAAATTGAACAAATGTGATAGAATTTCGCTGAATTCTTATATTAACCTTAATGTAAAATGATGTAATCGGGACTCTCTCCGCCCTACCCTTGAAGTTCAATAGTGCATTTTACTCGCCATTTCATGCGCTTTGAGATGCCGCTTAGCCCAATAAGCTATCTGAAATAGGAGCGACGTAAATTGAACAAATGTTATAGAACTTCCCTGAATTCTTATATTAACCTTAATGTAAAATGATCTAATCTGGTCCCTGTTTGCCCTACCCTAGAAGTTTAATAGTTCATTTTCCTCGCCATTTCATGCGCTTTGAGATGCCGCTTAGCCCAATACGCTATCTGAAATAGGAGCGACGTAAATTGAACAAATGTGATAGAATTTCCCTGAAATCTTATATTAACCTTAATGTAAAATGATGTAATCGGGTCTCTCTCCGCCCTACCCTAGAAGTTTAATAGTGCATTTTACTCGACATTTCATGCGCTTTGGGATGCCGCTTAGCCCAATACGCTATCTGAAATAGGAGCGTCGTAAATTGAACAAATGTGAAAGAATTTCCCTGAAATCTTATATTAAACAAAATATAAAATGATCTTATCGGGTCTCTGAATGCCCTATCATAGAAGCTTTGTAGTGCATTTTACTCGCCATTCCACGCGCTTTAAGGTGCCGCCTAGCCCAGTACGCTATCTGAAATAGGAGCGACGTAAGTTGAACAAATGTGATAGAACTTCGCTGAATTCTTATATTAACCTTAATGTAAAATGATGTAATCGGGACTCTCTCCGCCCTACCCTTGAAGTTCAATAGTGCATTTTACTCGCCATTTCATGCGCTTTGAGATGCCGCTTAGCCCAATACGCTATCTGAAATAGGAGCGACGTAAATTGAACAAATGTGATTGAATTTTCCTGAAATCTTATATTAAACAAAATATAAAATGATCTTATCTGGTCTCTGATTGCCCTATCATGGAAGCTTTGTAGTGCATTTTACTCGCCATTCCACGCTCTTTAAGATGCCGCCTAGCCCAGGACGCTATCTGAAATAGGAGCGACGTAAGTTGAACAAATGTGACAGAATCACACTGAATTCTTATATTAACCGTAATATAAAATGATCTAATCGGGTCTCTATTTGCCTTACCCTCGAAGTTTAATTGTGCATTTTACTCGCCATTTCATGCGCTTGGAGATACCGCTTAGCCCAATACGGTACCAGAAATAGGAGCGACGCAAATTGAACAAATGTGATAGAATTTCGCTGAATTCTTAAATTAACCAGAATATACAATGATCTTATCTGGTCTCTGTTTGCCTTACCCTAGAAATTTACCAGTGCATTTTACTCGCCATTTCATGCGCTTTGAGATGCCGCTTAGCCTAATACGCTATCTGAAATAGGAGCGACGTAAATTGAACAAATGTGATAGAATTTCCCTGAATTCTTATATTAACCTTAATGTAAAATGATCAAATCGGGTCTCCGTTCGCCCTACCCTAGAAGTTTAACAGTGCATTTCACTCGTCATTTCATGCGCTTTGAGATGCCGCTTAGCCCAATACGCTATCTGAAATAGGAGCGACGAAAATTGAACAAATGTGATAGAATATTCCTGAATTCTTATATTACCTTTAATGTAAAATGATCTAATCGGGTCTCTGTTTGCCCTACCCTAGAAGTTTAATAGTGCATTTTACTCCACATTTCATGCGCTTTGAAATGCCACTCAGCCCAATACGCTATCTGAAATAGGAGCGATGTAAATTGATCAAATGTGATAGAATTTCGCTGAATTCTTTTATTAACAATAATGTAAAATGATCTAATCGGGTCTCTGTTCGCCCTAGCATAGAAGTTTAATAGTGCATTTTACTCGCCATTCCACGCGCTTTAAGATGCCGCCTAGCGCAGTACTCAATCTGAAATTGGAGCAATGTAAATTGAACAAATGTGATAGAATTTTGCTGAATTCTGTAATTAACCATAATATAAAATGATCTAATCGGGTCTCTATTTGCCCTACCCTAGGAGTTTAATAGTGCATTTTACTCGCCATTTCTTGCGCTTTGAGATGCCGCTTAGCCCAATAAGCTATCTGAAATAGGAGCGACGTAAATTGAACAAATGTTATAGAACTTCCCTGAATTCTTATATTAACCTTAATGTAAAATGATATAATCTGGTCCCTGTTTGCCCTACCCTAGAAGTTTAATAGTTCATTTTCCTCGCCATTTCATGCGCTTTGAGATGCCGCTTAGCCCAATACGCTATCTGAAATAGGAGCGACGTAAGTTGAACAAATGTGATAGAATTACACTGAATTCTTATATTAACCGCAATATAAAATGATCTAATCGGGTCTCTGTTTGCACAACCCTAGAAGTTTAATAGTGCATTTTACTCGCTATTTCATGCGCTTTGAGATGCCGCTTAGCTCAATACGCTATCTGAAATATGTGCGACGTAAATTGAACAAATGTGATAGAATTTGGCTGAATTCTCAAATTAACCATAATATAAAATGATCTAATCGGGTCTCTGTTTGCCCTACCCTAGAAGTTTAATAGTGCATTTTACTCGCCATTTCATGCGCTTTGAGATGCCGCTTAGCCCAATAAGCTATCTGAAATAGGAGCGACGTAAATTGAACAAATGTTATAGAACTTCCCTGAATTCTTATATTAACCTTAATGTAAAATGATCTAATCTGGTCCCTGTTTGCCCTACCCTAGAAGTTTAATAGTTCATTTTCCTCGCCATTGCATGCGCTTTGAGATGCCTCTTAGCCCAATACGCTATCTGAAATAGGAGCGACGTAAATTGAACAAATGTGATAGAATTTCCCTGAAATCTTATATTAACCTTAATGTAAAATGATGTAATCGGGTCTCTCTCCGCCCTACCCTAGAAGTTTAATAGTGCATTTTACTCGACATTTCATGCGCTTTGAGATGCCGCTTAGCCCAATACGCTATCTGAAATAGGAGCGTCGTAAATTGAACAAATGTGAAAGAATTTCCCTGAAATCTTATATTAAACAAAATATAAAATGATCTTATCGGGTCTCTGAATGCCCTATCATAGAAGCTTTGTAGTGCATTTTACTCGCCATTCCACGCGCTTTAAGATGCCGCCTAGCCCAGTACGCTATCTGAAATAGGAGCGACGTAAGTTGAACAAATGTGATTGAATTTCGCTGAATTCTTATATTAACCTTAATGTAAAATGATGTAATCGGGACTCTCTCCGCCATACCCTTGAAGTTCAATAGTGCATTTTACTCGCCATTTCATGCGCTTTGAGATGCCGCTTACCCCAATACGCTATCTGAAATAGGAGCGACGTAAATTGAACAAATGTGATTGAATTTTCCTGAAATCTTATATTAAACAAAATATAAAATGATCTTATCTGGTCTCTGATTGCCCTATCATGGAAGCTTTGTAGTGCATTTTACTCGCCATTCCACGCTCTTTAAGATGCCGCCTAGCCCAGGACGCTATCTGAAATAGGAGCGACGTAAGTTGAACAAATGTGATAGAATCACACTGAATTCTTATATTAACCGTAATATAAAATGATCTAATCGGGTCTCTATTTGCCTTACCCTCGAAGTTTAATAGTGCATTTTACTCGCCATTTCATGCGCTTGGAGATGCCGCTTAGCCCAATACGGTACCAGAAATAGGAGCGACGTAAGTTGAACAAATGTGATAGAATCACACTGAATTCTTATATTAACCGTAATATAAAATGATCTAATCGGGTCTCTGTTTGCCGTGCCCTAGAAGTTTAATAGTGCATTTTACTCGCCATTTCATGCGCTTTGAGATGCCGCTTAGCCTAATACGCTATCTGAAATAGGAGCGACGTAAATTGAACAAATGTGATAGAATTTCCCTGAATTCTTATATTAACCTTAATGTAAAATGATCAAATCGGGTCTCCGTTCGCCCTACCCTAGAAGTTTAACAGTGCATTTCACTCGCCATTCCACGCGCTTTAAGATGCCGCATAGCCCAGTACGCTATCTGAAATAGGAGCGACGGAAATTGAACAAATGTGATAGAATTTCGCTGAATTCTGATATTAACAATAATGTAAAATGATGTAATCGGGTCTCTCTTCGCACTACCCTACAAGTTTAATAGTGCATTTCACTCGTCATTTCATGCGCTTTGAGATGCCGCTTAGCCCAATACGCTCTCTGAAATAGGAGCGACGTAAATTGAACAAATGTGATAGAATTTCGCTGAATTCTTATATTAACCAAAATATAAAATGATTTAATCGGGTCTCTGATTGCCCTATCATAGAAGTTTAATAGTGCATTTTTCTCGCCATTCTACGCACTTTAAGATGCCGCCTAGCCCAGTACGCAACCTGAAATAGGAGCGATGTAAATTGAACAAATGTGATAGAATTTTGCTGAATTCTTAAATTAACCATATTATAAAATGATCTAATCGGACCTCAGATTGCCCTATCATAGAAGTTTAATAGTACATTTTACTGGCCATTCCACGCGCTTTGAGATGCCGCTTAGCCCAATACGCTATCTGAAATAGGAGCGACGTAAATTGAACAAATGTGATAGAATTTCGCTGAATTCTTATATTAACCAAAATATGAAATGATCTAATCGGGTCTCTGATTGCCCTATCGTAGAAGTTTAATACTGCATTTTACTCGCCACTTCATGCGCTTTAAAATGCCGCTTAGCCCAATACGCGATCTGAAATAGGAGCCACGTAAATTGGACAAATGTGATAGAACTTCCCTGAAATCTTATATTAAACAAAATATAAAATGATCTAATCGGGTCTCTGATTGCCCTATCATAGAAGCTTGGTAGTGCATTTTACTCGCCATTCCACGCGCTTTAAGGTGCCTCCTAGCCCAGTACGCTATCTCAAATAGGAGCGACGTAAGTTGAACAAATGTGATAGAATTACACTGAATTCTTATATTAACCGTAATATAAAATGATCTAATCTGGTCTCTGTTTGCCGTACCCTAGAAGTATAATAGTGCATTTTACTCGCCATTTCATGCGCTTTGAGATGCCGCTTAGCCCAATACGCTATCTGAAATAGGAGCGACGTAAATTGAACAAATGTGATAGAATTTCCCTGAAATCTTATATTAAACAAAATATAAAATGATCTTACCGGGTCTCTGATTGCCCTATCATAGAAGCTTTGTAGTGCATTTTACTCGCCATTCCACGCGCTTTAAGATGCCGCCTAGCCCAGTACGCTATCTGAAATAGGTGCGACGTAAGTTGAACAAATGTGATAGAATTTCGCTGAATTCTTATATTAACCTAAATGTAAAATGATGTAATCGGGTCTCTCTTCGCCCTACCCTAGAAGTTTAATAGTGCATTTCACTCGTCATTTCATGTGCTTTGAGATGCCGCTTAGCCCAATACGCTATCTGAAAAAGGAGCGACGTAAATTGAACAAATGTAATAGAATTTCCCTGAAATCTTATATTAAACAAAATATAAAATGATCTTGTCGGGTCTCTGATTGCCCTATCATAGAAGCTTTTTAGTACATTTTACTCGCCATTCCACGCGCTTTAAGATGCCGCCTAGCCCAGTACGCTATCTGAAATTGGAGCGATGTAAATTGAACAAATGTGATAGAATTTTGCTGAAATCTCTAATTAACCATAATATAAAATGATCTAATCGGGTCTCTATTTGCTCTACCCTAGGAGTTTAATAGTGCATTTTACTCGCCATTTCATGCGCTTTGAGATGCCGCTTATCCCAATAAGCTATCTGAAATAGGAGCGACGTAAATTGAACAAATGTGATAGAACTTCCCTCAATTCTTATATTAACATTAATGTAAAATGATCTAATCGGGTCTCTGTTTGCCCTAACCTAGAAGTTTAGTTGTGCATTTTACTGGACATTCCACGCGCTTTAAGAGGCCGCTTAGCCCAATACGCTATCTGAAATAGGAGCGACGTAAATTGAACGAATGTGATAGAATTTCCCTGAATTCTTATATTAACCTTAATGTAAAATGATCTAATCGGGTCTCTGCTTGCCCTACCCTAGAAGTTTAGTACTGCATTTTACGCGCCATTCCACGCGCTTTAAGATGCCGCTTAGCCCAATACGCTATCTGAAATAGGAGCGACGTAAATTGAACAAGTGTGATAGAATTTCGCTGAATTCTTATATTAACCAAAATATAAAATGATCCAATCTGGTCTCTGATTGCCCTACCATAGAAGGTTAATTGTGCATTTTAATCGCCATTCCACGCGCTTTAAGATGCCGCATAGCCCAGTACGCTATCTGAAATAGGAGCGACGGAAATTGAACAAATGTGATAGAATTTCGCTGAATTCTGATATTAACAATAATGTAAAATGATGTAATCGGGTCTCTCTTCGCACTACCCTACAAGTTTAATAGTGCATTTCACTCGTCATTTCATGCGCTTTGAGATGCCGCTTAGCCCAATACGCTATCTGAAATAGGAGCGACGTAAATTGAACAAATGTGATAATATTTCCCTGAAATCTTATATGAAACAAAATATAAAATGATCTTATCGGGTCTCTGATTGCCCTATCATAGAAGCATTGTAGTGTATTTTACTCTCCATTCTACGCGCTTTAAGATGCCGCCTAGCCCAGTACGCTATCTGAAATAGGAGCGACGTAAGTTGAACAAATGTGATAAAATTACACTGAATTCTTATATTAACCGTAATATAAAATGATCTAATCGGGTCTCTGTTTGCACAACCCTAGAAGTTTAATTGTGCATTTTACTCGCTATTTCATGCGCTGTGAGATGCCGCTTAGCTCAATACGCTATCTGAAATATGTGCGACGTAAATTGAACAAATGTGATAGAATTTGGCTGAATTCTCAAATTAACCATAATATAAAATGATCTAATCGGGTCTCTGTTTGCCCTACCCTAGAAGTTTAATAGTGCATTTTACTGGCCATTTCATGCGCTTTGAGATGCCGCTTAGCCCAAAAAGCTATCTGAAATAGGAGCGACGTAAATTGAGCAAATGTTATAGAACTTCCCTGAATTCTTATATTAACCTTAATGTAAAATGATCTAATCTGGTCCCTGTTTGCCCTACGGTAGGGTAGGGCAAACAGAGACCCGATAAGATCATTTTATATTATGGTTAATTTAACAATTCAGCGAAATTCTATCACATTTGCTCAATTTACGTCGCTCCTATTTCAGATAGCGTATTGGGCTAAGCGGCACCTCAAAGCGCATGAAATGACGAGTAAAATGCACCATCAAACATCTAGGGTAGGGTGAACAGAGAGCCGATTAGATCATTTTACATTATGGTACAATATAAGAATTCAGCGAAAATCAATCACATTCGTTCAATTTACGTCGCTCCTATTTCAGATAGCGTATTGGGCTAAGCGGCATCTCAAAGCGCATGAAATGGCGAGTAGAATGCACTGTCAAACTTCTAGGGTAAGGCAAAGAGAGACCCGATTATATCATTTTATATTGCGGTTAATATGAGAATTCAGCGTAATTCTATCGCATTTGTTCAATTTACGTCGCTCCTATTTCAGATAGCGTATTGGGCTAAGCGTCAGCTCAAAGCGCATGAAATGGCGAGTGAAATGCACTATTAAACTTCTAGGGAAGGCAAAGAGAGACCCGATTAGATCATTTTACATTACGGTGAATTTAAGAATTCAGCGAAATTCTGTCACATTTGTCCAATTTACGTCGCTCCTATTTCAGATAGCGAATTGGGCTAAGCGGCATCTCAAAGCGCATGAAATGACGAGTTAAATGCACTATTAAACTTCTAGGGTATGGCGAACAGAGACCCGATTAGATCATTTTATATTACGCTTAAAATAAGAATTCAGCGAAATTCTATCACATTTGTTCAATTTACGTCGCTCCTATTTCAGATAGCGTATTGGGCTAAGCGGCATCTCAAAGCGCATGAAATGGCGAGTAAAATGTACTATTATACTTCTAGGGTAGGGCAAACGGAGACCCGATTAGATCATTTTATATTGTGGTTAATTTAAGAATTCAGCGAAATTCTATCACATTTGTTCAATTTACGTCGCTCCTATTTCAGATAGCGTATTAGGCTAAGCGGTATCTCAAAGCGCATGAAATGGCGAGAAAAAAGCACCATCAAACTTCTAGGGAAGGCAAACAGAGACCCGACTAAATCATTTTATATAATGGTTAATATAAGAATGCAGCGTAATTCTACCACATTTGTTCAATTTACGTCGCTCCTATTTCAGATAGCGTATTGGGCTAAGGGGCATGTCAAAGCGCATGAAATGGCGAGTAAAATGCACTATTAAACTTCTAGGGTTGGGCAAACAGAGACCCGATTAGATCATTTTATATTATGGTTAACTTAGAATTCAGCGAAATTCTATCACATTTGTTCAATTTACATCGCTCCTATTTCAGATAGCGTACTGGGCTAAGCGGCATCTCAAAGCGCATGAAATGGCGAGTAAAATGCACTGTTAAACTTCTAGGGTAGCGCGAACAGAGACCCGATTAGATAATTTTATATTTTGGTTAATATAAGAATTCAGCGAAATTCTATCCCATTTGTTCAATTTACGCCGTTCCTATTTCAGATAGCGTATTGGGCTAAGCGGCATCTCAAAGCGCATGAAATGTCGAGCAAAATGCACTATTAAACTTCTTGGGTAGCAAAAACAGAGACCCGATTAGATCATTTTACATTACGGTGAATTTAAGAATTCATCGAAATTCTGTCACATTTGTTCAATTTACGTCGCTCCTATTTCTAATAGCGTATTGGGCTAAGCGGTATCTCAAAGCGCATGAACTGGCGAGTAAAATACACTATCGATATTCTAGGGTAAGGCAAACAGAGACCCGATGAGATCACTTTATATTACGGTTAACATAAGAATGCAGCGAGATTCTATCACATTCGTTCAATTTACGTCGCTTCTATTTCAGATAGCGTATTGGGCTAAGCAGCATCTCAAAGCGCATGAAATGGCGAGAAAAATGCACTATCAAACTTCTAGGGAAAGGCAAACAGAGACCCGATTAGATCATTTTAAATTACGGTTAATATAAGAATCCGGCGTAATTCTATCACATTTGTTCAATTTATTTCGCTCCTATTTCAGATAGCGTATTCGGCTAAGCGGCATCTTAAAGCGCATGAAATGTGGAGTAAAATGCACTATTAAACTTCTAGGGTAGGGCAACCAGAGTCCCGATTAAATCATTTTATATTATGGTTAATTTAAGAATTCGGCGAAATTCTATCACATTCAGTCAATTTACGTCGCTCCTATTTCAGATAGCGTATTGGGCTAAGCGGCATCTCAAAGCGCATGAAATGGCGAGTAAATTGCACTATTAAACTTCTAGGGTAGGGCAAACAGAGATCCGATTAGATCGTTTCATATTATGGTTAATTTAAGAATTCAGCGAAATTCTATCACATTTGTTCAATTTACGTCGCTCCTATTTCTAATAGCGTATTGGGCTAAGCGGTATCTCAAAGGGCATGAACTGGCGAGTAAAATACACTATCGATCTTCTAGGGTAAGGCAAACAGAGACCCGATGAGATCACTTTATATTACGGTTAACATAAAGATGCAGCGAGATTCTATCACATTCGTTCAATTTACGTCGCTTCTATTTCAGATAGCGTATTGGGCTAAGCGGCATCTCAAAGCGCATGAAATGGCGAGAAAAATGCACTATCAAACTTCTAGGGAAAGGCAAACAGAGACCCGATTAGATCATTTTAAATTACGGTTAATATAAGAATCCGGCGTAATTCTATCACATTTGTTCAATTTATTTCGCTCCTATTTCAGATAGCGTATTCGGCTAAGCGGCATCTTAAAGCGCATGAAATGTGGAGTAAAATGCACTATTAAACTTCTAGGGCAGGGCAACCAGAGTCCCGATTAGATCATTTTATATTATGGTTAATTTAAGAATTCAGCGAAATTCTATCACATTCAGTCAATTTACGTCGCTCCTATTTCAGATAGCGTATTGGGCTAAGCGGCATTTCAAAGCGCATGAAATGGCGAGTAAATTGCACTATTAAACTTCTAGGGTAGGGCAAACAGAGACCCGATTAGATCATTTTATGTTATGGTTAATTTAAGAATTCAGCGAAATTCTATCACATTTGTTCGATTTACGTCGCTCCTATTTCTAATAGCGTATTGGGCTAAGCGGCATCTCAAAGCGCATGAAATGGCGAGTAAAATGCACTATTAAACTTCTAGGGTAGGGCAACCAGAGTCCCGATCAGATCATTTTATATTATGGTTAATTTAAGAATTCAGCGAAATTCTATCACATTCTTTCAATTTACGTCGCTCCTATTTCAGATAGCGTATTGGGCTAAGCGGCATCTCAAAGCGCATGAAATGGCGAGTAAATTGCACTATTAAACTTCTAGGGTAGGGCAAACAGAGACCCGATTAGATCATTTCATATTATGGTTAATTTAAGAATTCAGCGAAATTCTATCACATTTGTTAAATTTATTTCGCTCCTATTTCAGGTAGCGTATTCGGCTAAGCGGCATCTTAAAGCGCATGAAATGTGGAGTAAAATGCACTATGAAACTTCTAGGGTAGGGCAACCAGAGTCCCGATTAGATCATTTTATATTATGGTTAATTTAAGAATTCAGCGAAATTCTATCACATTCGTTCAATTTGCGTCGCTCCTATTTCAGATAGCGTATTGGGCTAAGCGGCAACTCAAAGCGCATGAAATGGCGAGTAAATTGCACTATTAAACTTCTAGGGTAGGGCAAACAGAGACCCGATTAGATCATTTTATATTATGGTTAATTTAAGAATTCAGCGAAATTCTATCACATTTGTTCAATTTACGTCGCTCCTATTTCTAATAGCGTATTGGGCTAAGCGGCATCTCAAAGCGCATGAAATGGCGAGTAAAATGCACTATTAAACTTCGAGGGTAAGGCAAACAGAGACCCGATGAGATCATTTTATATTACGGTTAATATAAGAATGCAGCGTAATTCTATCATGTTTGTTCAATTTACGTCGCTCCCATTTCAGATAGCGTATTGGGCTAAGCGGCATCTCAAAGCGCATGAAATGGCGAGTAAAATGCACTATCAAACTTCTAGGGAAAGGCAAACAGAGACTCGATTAGATCATTTTAAATTTCGGTTAATATAAGAATTCGGCGTAATTCTATCACATTTGTTCAATTTATGTCGCTCCTATTTCAGATTGCGTATTCGGCTATGCGGCAGCTTAAAGCGCATGAAATGTCGAGTAAAATGCACTATTAAACTTCTAGGGTAGGGCAACCAGAGTCCCGATTAGATCATTTTATATTATGGTTAATTTAAGAATTCAGCGAAATTCTATCACATTTGTTCAATTTTCGTCGCTCCTATTTCAGATAACGTATTGGGCTAAGCGGCATCTCGAAGCGCATGAAATGGCGAGTAAAATGCACTATTAAACTTCGAGGGTAAGGCAAACGGAGACCCGATTAGATCATTTTATATTATGGTTAATTTAAGAATTCAGCGAAATTCTATCACATTTGTTCAATTTACGTCGCTCCTATTTCAGATCGCCTACTGGGCTAGGCGGCATCCTAAAGCGTGTGGAATGTCGAGTGAAATGCAGTATTAAACTTCTAGGGTGGGGCGAACAGAGACCCGATTATATCATTTTACATTATGGTTAATATAAGAATTCAGTGAAATTCTATCACATTTGTTCAATTTACGTCGCTCCTATTTCATATGGCGTATCGGGCTAAGCGGCATCTCAAAGCGCATGAAATGGCGAGTAAAATGCACTATTAAACTTCGAGGGTAAGGCAAACAGAGACCCGATTGGATCATTTTAAATTACGGTTAATATAAGGATACGGCGTAATACTATCACATTTGTTCAATTTACGTCGCTCCTATTTCAGATAGCGTATTGGGCTAAGCGTCATCTCAAAGCGCATGAAATGCCGAGTAAAATGCACCATCAAACTTCTAGGGTAGGGTGAACAGAGAGCCGATTAGATCATTTTACATTATGGTTAATATAAGAATTCAGCGAAATTCAATCACATTCGTTCAATTTACGTCGCTCCTATTTCAGATAGCGTATTGGGCTAAGCGGCATCTCAAAGCGCATGAAATTTCGAGTAAAATGCACTATCAAACTTCTAGGGTAAGGCAAACAGAGACCCGATTAGATCATTTTAACTTACGGTTAATATAAGAATTCAGCGTAATTCTATCACATTTGTTCAATTTACGTCGCTCCTATTTCAGATAGCGTATTCGGATATGCGGCATCTTAAAGCGCATGAAATGGCGAGTAAAATGCACTGTTAAACGTCTAGGGTAGGGCAACCAGAGACCCGATTAGGTCATTTTATATTATGGTTAATTTAAGAATTCAGCGAAATTTTATCACATTCGTTCAATTTACGTCGCTCCTATTTCAGACAGCGTATTTGGCTAAGCGGCATCTCAAAGCGCATGAAATGGCGAATAAAATGTGCTATCAAACTTCTAGGGTAAGGCAAACAGAGACCCGATTAGATCATTTTATATTACGGTTAATATAAGAAGGCAGCGTAATTCTATCACATTTGTTCAATTTACGTCGCTCCTATTTCAGATAGCGTATTGGGCTAAGCGGCACCTCAAATCGCATGAAATGCCGAGTAAAATGCACCATCAAACTTCTAGGGTAGGGTGAACAGAGTGCCGATTAGATCATTTTACATTATGGTTAATATTAGAATTCAGCGAAATTCAATCACATTCGTTCAATTTACGTCGCTCCTATTTCAGATAGCGTATTGGGCTAAGCGGCACCTCAAAGCGCATGAAATGGCGAGTAGAATGCACTGTCAAACTTCTAGGGTAAGGCAAACAGAGACCCGATTATATCATTTTATATTGCGGTTAATAATAGAATTCAGCATAATTCTATCGCATTTGTTCAATTTACATCGCTCCTATTTCAGATAGCGTACTGGGCCAAGCGGCATCTCAAAGCGCATGCAATGGCGAGTAAAATGCACTATTAAACTTCTAGGGTAGGGCAAACATAGACCCGATTAGATCATTTTACATTATGGTCAATATAAGAATTCAGCGAAATTCAATCACATTCGTTCAATTTACGTCGCTCCTATTTCAGATAGCGTATTGGGCTAAGCGGCATCTCAAAGCGCATGAAATTTCGAGTAAAATGCACTATCAAACTTCTAGGGTAAGGCAAACAGAGACCCGATTATATCATTTTATATTATGATTAATTTAAGAATTCAGCGAAATTCTATCACATTTGTTCAATTTACGTCGGTCCTATTTCAGATAGCGTATTGGGCTAAGTGGCATCTCAAACAGCATGAAATGGCGAGTAAGATGCACTATTAAACTTCTATGGTAAAGCAAACAGAGACCCGATTAGATCATTTTATATTACGGTTAATATAAGAAGGCAGCGTAATTCTATCACATTTGTTCAATTTACGTCGCTCCTATTTCAGATAGCGTATTCGGCTAAGCGGCATCTCAAAGCGCATGAAATGGCGAGTAAAATGCACTATTAAATTTCTAGGGTGGGGCCAACAGAGACCCGATTAGATCATTTTATATTATGGTTAATTTAAGAATTCAGCGAAGTTCTATCACATTCGTTCAATTTACGTCGCTCCTATTTCAGATAGCGTATTGGGCTAAGCGGCATCTCAAAGCGCATGAAATGGCCAGTAAAATGCACTATTAAACTTCTAGAGTACGGCAAACAGAGACCCGATTAGATCATTTTATATTATGGTTAATTTACGAATTCAGCAAAATTCTATTACATTTGTTCAATTTTCGTCGCTCTTATTTCAGATAGCTTATTGGGCTAAGCGGCATCTCAAACCGCATGAAATGGAGAGTAAAATGCACTATTAAACTTCTAGGGTAGGGCAAACAGAGACCCGATTAGATCATTTTATATTATGGTTAATTTAAGAATTCAGCAAAATTCTATTACATTTGTTCAATTTACGTCGCTCTAATTCGGATAGCTTATTGGGCTATGCGGCATCTCAAAGCGCATGAAATGACGAGTAAAATGCACTATTAAACTTCTAGGGTAGGGCGAACAGAGGCCCGATTGGATCATTTTATATTTTGGTTAATATAAGAATTCAGCGAAATTCTATCACATTTGTTCAATTTACGTCGGTCCTATTTCAGATAGCGTATTGGGCTAAGTGGCATCTCAAACAGCATGAAATGGCGAGTAAGATGCACTATTAAACTTCTATGGTAAAGCAAACAGAGACCCGATTAGATCATTTTATATTACGGTTAATATAAGAAGGCAGCGTAATTCTATCACATTAGTTCAATTTACGTCGCTCCTATTTCAGATAGCGTATTCGGCTAAGCGGCATCTCAAAGCGCATGAAATGGCGAGTAAAATGCACTATTAAATTTCTAGGGTGGGGCCAACAGAGACCCGATTAGATCATTTTATATTATGGTTAATTTAAGAATTCAGCGAAGTTCTATCACATTCGTTCAATTTACGTCGCTTCTATTTCAGATAGCGTATTGGGCTAAGCGGCATCTCAAAGCGCATGAAATGGCCAGTAAAATGCACTATTAAACTTCTAGAGTACGGCAAACAGAGACCCGATTAGATCATTTTATATTATGGTTAATTTAAGAATTCAGCAAAATTCTATTACATTTGTTCAATTTACGTCGGTCCTATTTCAGATAGCGTATTGGGCTAAGTGGCATCTCAAACAGCATGAAATGGCGAGTAAGATGCACTATTAAACTTCTATGGTAAAGCAAACAGAGACCCGATTAGATCATTTTATATTACGGTTAATATAAGAAGGCAGCGTAATTCTATCACATTTGTTCAATTTACGTCGCTCCTATTTCAGATAGCGTATTGGGCTAAGCGGCACCTCAAATCGCATGAAATGCCGAGTAAAATGCACCATCAAACTTCTAGGGTAGGATGAACAGAGTGCCGATTAGATCATTTTACATTATGGTCAATATTAGAATTCAGCGAAATTCAATCACATTCGTTCAATTTACGTCGCTCCTATTTCAGATAGCGTATTGGGCTAAGCGGCACCTCAAAGCGCATGAAATGGCGAGTAGAATGCACTGTCAAACTTCTAGGGTAAGGCAAACAGAGACCCGATTATATCATTTTATATTGCGGTTAATAATAGAATTCAGCATAATTCTATCGCATTTGTTCAATTTACATCGCTCCTATTTCAGGTAGCGCACTGGGCCAAGCGGCATCTCAAAGCGCATGCAATGGCGAGTAAAATGCACTATTAAACTTCTAGGGTAGGGCAAACATAGACCCGATTAGATCATTTTACATTATGGTCAATATAAGAATTCAGCGAAATTCAATCACATTCGTTCAATTTACGTCGCTCCTATTTCAGATAGCGTATTGGGCTAAGCGGCATCTCAAAGCGCATGAAATTTCGAGTAAAATGCACTATCAAACTTCTAGGGTAAGGCAAACAGAGACCCGATTATATCATTTTATATTGCGGTTAATAATAGAATTCAGCATAATTCTATCGCATTTGTTCAATTTACATCGCTCCTATTCCAGGTAGCGCACTGGGCCAAGCGGCATCTCAAAGCGCATGCAAGGGCGAGTAAAATGCACTATTAAACTTCTAGGGTAGGGCAAACATAGACCCGATTAGATCATTTTACATTATGGTCAATATAAGAATTCAGCGAAATTCAATCACATTCGTTCAATTTACGTCGCTCCTATTTCAGATAGCGTATTGGGCTAAGCGGCATCTCAAAGCGCATGAAATTTCGAGTAAAATGCACTATCAAACTTCTAGGGTAAGGCAAACAGAGACCCGGTTATATCATTTTATATTATGATTAATTTAAGAATTCAGCGGAATTCTATCACATTTGTTCAATTTACGTCGGTCCTATTTCAGATAGCGTATTGGGCTAAGTGGCATCTCAAACAGCATGAAATGGCGAGTAAGATGCACTATTAAACTTCTATGGTAAAGCAAACAGAGACCCGATTAGATCATTTTATATTACGGTTAATATAAGAAGGCAGCGTAATTCTATCACATTTGTTCAATTTACGTCGCTCCTATTTCAGATAGCGTATTCGGCTAAGCGGCATCTCAAAGCGCATGAAATGGCGAGTAAAATGCACTATTAAATTTCTAGGGTGGGGCCAACAGAGACCCGATTAGATCATTTTATATTATGGTTAATTTAAGAATTCAGCGAAGTTCTATCACATTCGTTCAATTTACGTCGCTTCTATTTCAGATAGCGTATTGGGCTAAGCGGCATCTCAAAGCGCATGAAATGGCCAGTAAAATGCACTATTAAACTTCTAGAGTACGGCAAACAGAGACCCGATTAGATCATTTTATATTATGGTTAATTTACGAATTCAGCAAAATTCTATTACATTTGTTCAATTTTCGTCGCTCTTATTTCAGATAGCTTATTGTGCTAAGCGGCATCTCAAACCGCATGAAATGGAGAGTAAAATGCACTATTAAACTCCTAGGGTAGGGCAAACAGAGACCCGATTAGATCATTTTATATTATGGTTAATTTAAGAATTCAGCAAAATTCTATTACATTTGTTCAATTTACGTCGCTCTAATTCGGATAGCTTATTGGGCTATGCGGCATCTCAAAGCGCATGAAATGACGAGTAAAATGCACTATTAAACTTCTAGGGTAGGGCGAACAGAGGCCCGATTGGATCATTTTATATTTTGGTTAATATAAGAATTCAGCGAAATTCTATCACATTTGTTCAATTTACGTCGGTCCTATTTCAGATAGCGTATTGGGCTAAGTGGCATCTCAAACAGCATGAAATGGCGAGTAAGATGCACTATTAAACTTCTATGGTAAAGCAAACAGAGACCCGATTAGATCATTTTATATTACGGTTAATATAAGAAGGCAGCGTAATTCTATCACATTAGTTCAATTTACGTCGCTCCTATTTCAGATAGCGTATTCGGCTAAGCGGCATCTCAAAGCGCATGAAATGGCGAGTAAAATGCACTATTAAATTTCTAGGGTGGGGCCAACAGAGACCCGATTAGATCATTTTATATTATGGTTAATTTAAGAATTCAGCGAAGTTCTATCACATTCGTTCAATTTACGTCGCTTCTATTTCAGATAGCGTATTGGGCTAAGCGGCATCTCAAAGCGCATGAAATGGCCAGTAAAATGCACTATTAAACTTCTAGAGTACGGCAAACAGAGACCCGATTAGATCATTTTATATTATGGTTAATTTAAGAATTCAGCAAAATTCTATTACATTTGTTCAATTTTCGTCGCTCTTATTTCAGATAGCTTATTGGGCTAAGCGGCATCTCAAACCGCATGAAATGGAGAGTAAAATGCACTATTAAACTCCTAGGGTAGGGCAAACAGAGACCCGATTAGATCATTTTATATTATGGTTAATTTAAGAATTCAGCAAAATTCTATTACATTTGTTCAATTTACGTCGCTCTAATTCGGATAGCTTATTGGGCTATGCGGCACCTCAAAGCGCATGAAATGACGAGTAAAATGCACTATTAAACTTCTAGGGTAGGGCGAACAGAGGCCCGATTGGATCATTTTATATTTTGTTTAATATAAGAATTCAGCGAAATTCTATCACATTTGTTCAATTTACGTCGCTCCTATTTCAGATAGCGTATAGGGCTAAGCGGCATATCAAGGCGCATGAAATATCGAGTGAAATGCACTATTAAACTTCTAGGGTAGGTCGAACAGAGACCTGATTAGTTCATTTAACATTAAGGTTAATATAAGAATTCAGCGAAATTCTATCACATTTGTTCAATTTACGTCGCTCCTATTGCAGAGAGCGTATTGGGCTAGGCAGCATCTTAAAGCGCGTGGAATGGCGAGTAAAATGCACTACTAAACTTCTATGATAGGGCAATCAGAGACCCGATTAGATCATTTTATATTTTGGTTAATATAAGAATTCAGCGAAATTCTATCACATTTTATTCAATTTACGTCGCTCCTATTTCAGATAGCGTATTGGGCTAAGCGGCATCTCAAACCGCATGAAATGGAGAGTAAAATGCACTATTAAACTTCTAGGGTAGGGCAAACGGAGACCCGATTAGATGATTTTATATTATGGTTAATTTAAGAATTCAGCAAAATTCTATCACATTTGTTCATTTTACGTCGCTCCTATCTCAGATAGCGTACTGGGCTAAGCGGCATCTCAAAGCGCGCGGAATGGCGAGTAAAATGAACTATTAAACTTTCTATGGTAGGGCAATCAGAGACCCGATTAGATCATTTTATATTTTGGTTAATATAAGAATTCAGCGAAATTCTATCATATTTGTTCAATTTACGTCGCTCCTATTTCAGATAGCGTACTGGACTAGGCGGCATCTTAAAGCGCGTGGAATTGCGAGTAAAATGCACTATTAAACTTCTAGGGTAAGTCAAACAGAGACCCGATTAGTTCATTTTATATTACGGTTAATATAAGAATTCAGCGAAATTCTATCACATTTGTTCAATTTACGTCGCTCCTATTTCAGATAGCGTATTGGGCTAAGCGGCATCTCAAAGCACGAGGAATGGCGAGTAAAATGCACTATTAAACTTCTATGATACGGCAATCAGAGACCCGATCGGATCATTTTATACTACGGTTAATTTAAGAATTCAGCGAAATTCTATCACATTTGTTCAATTTACGTCGCTCCTATTTCAGATATCGCATTGGTCTAAGCGGCTTCTCAAACTGCATGAAATGGCGAGTAAATTGCACTATTAAACTTCTAGGGTACGGCAAACAGAGACCCGATTATATCATTTTATATTACTGTTAATTTAAGAATTCAGCGAAATTCTATCACATTTGTTCAATTTACGTCGCTCCTATTTCTAATAGCGTATTGGGCTAAGCGGCATCTCAAAGCGCATGAAATTGCGAGTAAAATGCACTATTACACTTCTAGGGTAGGGCAAACAGAGACCCGATTAGATCATTTTATATTATGGTTAATTTAAGAATTCAGCAAAATTCTATCACATTTGTTCATTTTACGTCGCTCCTATTTCAGATAGCGTATTGGGCTAAGCGTCATCTCAAAGCGCATGAAATGCCGAGTAAAATGCACCATCAAACTTCTAGGGTAGGGTGAACAGAGAGCCGATTAGATCATTTTACATTATGGTTAATATAAGAATTCAGCGAAATTCAATCACATTCGTTCAATTTACGTCGCTCCTATTTCAGATAGCGTATTGGGCTAAGCGGCATCTCAAAGCGCATGAAATTTCGAGTAAAATGCACTATCAAACTTCTAGGGTAAGGCAAACAGAGACCCGATTAGATCATTTTAAATTACGGTTAATATAAGAATTCAGCGTAATTCTATCACATTTGTTCAATTTACGTCGCTCCTATTTCAGATAGCGTATTCGGATATGCGGCATCTTAAAGCGCATGAAATGGCGAGTAAAATGAACTGTTAAACGTCTAGGGTAGGGCAACCAGAGACCCGATTAGGTCATTTTATATTATGGTTAATTTAAGAATTCAGCGAAATTTTATCACATTCGTTCAATTTACGTCGCTCCTATTTCAGACAGCGTATTTGGCTAAGCGGCATCTCAAAGCGCATGAAATGGCGAATAAAATGTGCTATCAAACTTCTAGGGTAAGGCAAACAGAGACCCGATTATATCATTTTATATTGCGGTTAATATAAGAATTCAGCGAAATTCTATCACATTTGTTCAATTTACGTCGCTCCTATTTCTAATAGCGTATTGGGCTAAGCGGCATCTCAAAGCGCATGAAATGGCGAGTAAAATGCACTATTAAACTTCGAGGGTAAGGCAAACAGAGACCCGATGAGATCATTTTATATTACGGTTAATATAAGATTTCAGCGTAATTCTATCACATTTGTTCAATTGACGTCGCTCCTATTTCAGATCGCCTACTGGGCTAGGCGGCATCCTAAAGCGTGTGGAATGTCGAGTGAAATGCAGAATTAAACTTCTAGGGTGGGGCGCACAGAGACCCGATTATATCATTTTACATTATGGTTAATATAAGAATTCAGTGAAATTCTATCACATTTGTTCAATTTACGTCGCTCCTATTTCATATGGCGTATCGGGCTAAGCGGCATCTCAAAGCGCATGAAATGGCGAGTAAAATGCACTATTAAACTTCGTGGGTAAGGCAAACAGAGACCCGATTGGATCATTTTAAATTACGGTTAATATAAGGATACGGCGTAATACTATCACATTTGTTCAATTTACGTCGCTCCTATTTCAGATAGCGTATTCGGCTAAGCGGCATCTCAAAGCGCATGAAATGGCGAGTAAAATGCACTATTATACTTCTAGGGTGGGGTAAACAGAGTCCCGATTAGATCATTTTATATTATGGTTAATTTAAGAATTCAGCTAAATTCTATCACATTCGTTCAATTTACGTCGCTCCTATTTCAGATAGCGTATTGGGCTAAGCGGCATCTCAAAGCGCATGAACTGGCGAGTAAAATACACTATCGAACTTCTAGGGTAAGGCAAACAGAGACCCGATGAGATCACTTTATATTACGGTTAACATAAGAATGCAGCGAGATTCTATCACATTCGTTCAATTTACGTCGCTTCTATTTCTAATAGCGTATTGGGCTAAGCGGCATCTCAAAGCGCATGCAATGGCGAGCAAAATTCACTATTAAACTTCTAGGGTAGGGCAAACATAGACCCGATTAGATCATTTTATATTATGGTTAATTTAAGAATTCAGCGAAATTCTATCACATTTGTTCAATTTGCGTCGCTCCTATTTCAGGTACCGTATTGGGATAAGCGGCATCTCAAAGCGCATGAAATGGCGAGTAAAATGCACTATTAAACATCTAGGGTAGGGCAACCAGAGAGCCGATAAGATCATTTTACATTATGGTTAATATAAGAATTCAGCGAAATTCAATCACATTTGTTCAATATACGTCGCTCCTATTTCAGATAGCGTTGAGGTGTATGGTGTGCGTAATGGATAACTCCGATTTGCGTTACACGCTCAATTTATTTACAATTAATATAACAGAATAAGAACAGGTATTGTCTGCGTCGCACGGTCGTACACGTGGTGAGTCGTAAGAGGTTCTGCCTCGTGTTCTCGTATGGTGACCGCGGCGCGCGGTCAGAAAACAACAGAAAAACTCGTCGCGCAATCGGCAACCGTCGTCCGTTGCCGGTCTACGACGCGCCTGTGTTCGTACACTTTTAAAGAAAGATAGACCGTAAGCATTTAAAGAAAAGAAAGTTAGCGAGGGTAATATCTCGATCTTTCACGGCAGGGATGTGGTAGCAGTGCCGTAGCTGCTACATCACCCCCCTGCCAGTGATTTACCTAATCACGAAAATCCAGCTTGAAATCTGTCGAGAAATCGTACTCGCCTACCTGCGCGGGTGGTAAATTGTGGTGTTACAATATCGCGAGATACATTTGGTTCTGTGTCGGAATTATTACAATTTTTATGTGTTAAATGATCACTTACAATATACGCGGGTTTTAACCTCTCGATTGAAATTGTGACATGTTTTCCTTGACGGTCTATTAGAAAGGTTTTATGTCCGCGGCTAATGACACGATATGGTCCATCATAAGGTTGTTGTAGAATGCCTTTCGATGCGTCGTGTCGTACGAAAACATGCTCGGAACTGGCAAGGTCTTTGTACACGAAGGTCCGCCGTGACCCATGGTGAGAACCTGCGACTGGGCTCAGATCCTGGAAATGTTGTCGCAGTTCCTTTACAAATGAAGTTGCGTCAGTGTCAGCTTCACCTGGACGCGGAGACAGGAATTCTCCAGGAAGTCGCAATGGTTCGCCGTACACCAACTCTGCCGTCGTTGCTTTTAAATCTTCCCTCCAGGCTGAACGAATACCCAGCAACGTGGTGGGAAGAATCTCTGTCCAACGTTGATTTTCATGGCAACGTATGGCTGCCTTTAACTGACGGTGGAACCTTTCCACCATCCCATTAGCCGCCGGGTGATATGCCGTAGTTCTTAGATGTCTGCTACCTGTTAACACACTTAATTGTTTAAAAAGATTGGACTCAAATTGTCTACCTTGGTCCGTGGTGATCCTTAGCGGCGTTCCAAACCGAACAATCCACCCCTCGTAAAAGGCTCGAGCTACTGTGGCTGCTTCCTGGTCGCGGAGAGGTATTGCCTCAGGCCAGCGCGTAAAGCGATCCACGCAGGTAAGGCAATATCTGTATCCTTCGGAGACAGGTAGGATGACAATGTCCAAATGAACATGTTCGAACCTCGCCGATGGTCGCGAAAAAGAACCGAGGGGTGCTGATACGTGCCTGGTGATCTTGGAGCGTTGACATTGGATACAGTTCCGGGCCCATCTTCTGCAGTCTGTTTTGATCGATGGCCAAACGTACCTTTGCGTGATCAGTTTGACAGTGGCGTTGATTCCTGGATGCGATATTTTGTGTAGTGCGTTGAATGCAGTTTGACGAAACGATTTTGTGAGGAAAGGGCGAACGGTGTCTGTAGATATGTCACAGTAAATTTGTTGTGTACTTCCAGGAATGGATATGCGTTTTAAATTCAAACCGGTGTTGCCTTGTAAGTACGTCAGTAATTCCTCATCTTCTTCTTGCGATTTGGCCAGCATTTCAAAATCCAAAGTCTCTTCGATTTCGTCCACTCTTGACAACGCATCGGCGACAACGTTATCTCGACCTGCTACGTGGCGGATGTCCGTTGAGAATTCACTAATGAAGCTGAGATATCGAAATTGTCTTGGGGTGAATTTTTCTGGTTTCTGTTGGAAAGCGTAAATGATTGGTTTGTGGTCTGTGAAGATGGTGAAGGTTCTTCCCTCGATCATATAACGGAAATATTTGACTGCGAGGTAGATAGCGAGCAATTCTCTGTCGTATGTAGCGTATTTCTGTTCCGTTGAGCTGAGTTTTTTTGAAAAGAAACCCAGTGGTTCCCAATTATCACCGATGCGTTGTTGAAGCGCGGCGCCAACAGCAGAATTCGAGGCGTCGCATATGATGGCCAATGGTGCGTCGATTTCAGGGTGTGTTAGTAGAGTAGCCTCTACTAACGCCTTTTTAGAGTCTTCAAATGCTGCGGTGGCGTCTGGTGTCCAATTTACAGGTGCGCTGCCTTTTATATTGTCCGCCAGCATGTCGTTCAGAGGTGCATGTACCTGTGCGGCTTTAGGTATGAAACGTCTATAAAAATTTACCATACCTAAAAACTGCCGTAATTGTTTCGCTGTGGTCGGCCGTGGATACTTTAAAATGGCCTCAACCTTTTCGGTGGATGGTCGGGTGCCTGATTCCGACACCAGGTAGCCTAAAAATTTTAACTCCGTCCTTCCGAAGATACATTTTGCCGTATTTATCACGATACCGTATTGTTTTAGCCGTTCAAAAACTATCTTGAGGTGTTGAAGGTGTTCCTCTTCGGATGTTGAAGCCACCAGTATGTCGTCAATGTATGCGAAACAAAAGTTCAAACCTCGCAACGCTTCATCGATAAAGCGCTGAAAGGTTTGAGCCGCGTTGCGTAACCCAAACGACATGAACGGAAATTCGAATAATCCGAAAGGAGTGGTAATAGCTGTCTTCGGAATATCTTCGGGTGCAACGGGGATTTGGTTGTAAGCTCGAACGAGATCAATGGTAGAAAAAATTTTCTTACCCCGCAAAGTTTGTGCAAAATCTTCAATATGCCTGACGGGATATCGGTCCGGCAAGGTCCTGGCGTTGAGAGCACGATAATCGCCACATGGTCTCCATTCGTCACTTCCTTTTTTGGGTACCATGTGCAAAGGTGACGACCAGCTACTCTCCGACGGTCGGGTTGTTCCTAATCGCGACATGGTTTCAAATTCCTTTTTGGCTGCCTGTAGCCTACCTGGTGCAAGACGCCGTGGTTTGCAGGTAACAGGTGGACCTGGTGCAGTACGAATGTGGTGCATCGTGCTGTGTTTTGGTTCGGAAGGTGTTCCTTCCGGTTTCGTAATTTCGGGAAATCGCTGGAGTAGAAAATGGTAAGCGGATTCCCCGAAGACTGTTTTGATGCTCGGGACGGCTTCGCGGGCAGGCATTCCTCGTGTCGAGAGAGACGTCACTTGATCTAAGAGACGGCGATTGCGAACGTCTACTATTAGTCCGAAGTGAGCGAGGAAATCGACCCCGATTATGGGCCTGGAGACGTCGGCGATTACGAATCTCCATGTGAAAACCCGACGTAACCCTAAATTGAGAGTTAAAGTCGTAGTCCCGTACGTTGCGATGGTGGTGCCATTCGCTGCGGAAAGCTCGTAGGATGATTTTTCGCGCCGTCCTCGGATCATTGCTCGTGGAAAAACACAGAGGTCGGCGCCTGTGTCGACCAAAAATTGCGTCTTCGTGTCGTGATCGATGACGAAGAGACGGCGTAAAGTCGGGCTGGGGTCGCTAGCCGTCGTTAACGACTGCCCGGAATGTTTCCCGCCTGGAAGGTGCACGGCTTAATGCAGTCCCTTGCGTCGGTACCGAAACTCCAGTGGTACCAGCAAATTCCATCCTTGCCATGTGTGCGCTTCCTCGATCGAGATCCGGAACGGCTCCGAGGACGTGAACGGGATCGAGGCTCCCTATCTCTCCGCGAGGTACGATCGCTCGTCATTTCTTGACGAAGCGCCGCTATTTCTTCTCGTAGCGACAGAGCGAGCTGCGACATTTTCAGTTGCAATAAAGCCTCGAGGGACCTACCTGCGTCGATTTCCTGCGGCGCCGGGGGTGACGCTTCGGCAATTTGATGGCGATGAGGCCTGGCATCGGTGATAGCGTCCGCCAGCTCGGCCACTTCGTCCAGTTCCGTGTCCTTCTGCGTGGCTAAAATTACCTGCGTGCTCGTCGGTAACCTCCCTAGCCAAAGGGTTCGCAATAAGGCGTCTGATACTTGCGTCCCGGCTAGGCTGCGCAGATGCCTCAAAAATTGCGAAGGTTTCCGATCGCCTATTTCCTCATGCTCCAAGAGGCGTCGCGTCTTCTGCTCTTGAGACACGCTCAAACGTCGGATCAGCTCGGTTTTTAATTTTTCGTACTGACCGGTCGCTGGCGGGTTCATTATTGTGTCTCGAACCTCTGTGGCGTAGCGTGGATCCAGGGCACTCAGGATATACCCGAACCTGGTGCTGTCGGTGGTCACTCCGGATACCTCAAAACTCCTTTCCACCATGCTGAACCACATTTCCGGATCGCTAGGACAAAAATCCGGTATACGAACGGCGACTGTTTCTATCGACGTTCTGCTCGTGGAGGCGTTGGCAGGGATAGCCGCGTTCATGGCCGTATTGCTGCTTCAGCGGAGAGATCACCTGCACTTTTAACAGTTCTGCACGAATTACACTATTGTATAAAAAGTTCACGGAAGTCTTTAAAGAAATACAGTCGATGGAGAGAAGAAAAAAAAATTGTCTTGTCACGATCACGATCACGATCACAATCACTTCACGATCACGTCGCGATCACGTCGGGGTCACCAATAATTGAGGTGTATGGTGTGCGTAATGGATAACTCCGATTTGCGTTACACGCTCAATTTATTTACAATTAATATAACAGAATAAGAACAGGTATTGTCTGCGTCGCACGGTCGTACACGTGGTGAGTCGTAAGAGGTTCTGCCTCGTGTTCTCGTATGGTGACCGCGGCGCGCGGTCAGAAAACAACAGAAAAACTCGTCGCGCAATCGGCAACCGTCGTCCGTTGCCGGTCTACGACGCGCCTGTGTTCGTACACTTTTAAAGAAAGATAGACCGTAAGCATTTAAAGAAAAGAAAGTTAGCGAGGGTAATATCTCGATCTTTCACGGCAGGGATGTGGTAGCAGTGCCGTAGCTGCTACAGCGTATTGGGCTAAGCGGCATCTCAAAGCGCATGAAATGCCGAGTAAAATGCACCATCAAACTTCTAGGGTAGGGTGAACAGAGACCAGATTATATCATTTTATATTGCGGTTAATATGAGAATTCAGCGTAATTCTATCGCATTTGTTCAATTTACGTCGCTCCTATTTCAGATAGCGTACTGGGCCAAGCGGCATCTCAAAGCGCATGCAATGGCGAGTAAAATGCACAATTAAACTTCTAGGGTAGGGCAAACATAGACCCGATTAGATCATTTTTCATTATGGTCAATATAAGAATTCAGCGAAATTCAATCACATTCGTTCAATTTACGTCGGTCCTATTTCAGATAGCGTATTGGGCTAAGCGGCATCTCAAAGCGCATGAAATTTCGAGTAAAATGCACTATCAAACTTCTAGGGTAAGGCAAACAGAGACCCGATTATATCATTTTATATTATGATTAATTTAAGAATTCAGCGAAATTCTATCACATTTGTTCAATTTACGTCGGTCCTATTTCAGATAGCGTATTGGGCTAAGTGGCATCTCAAACCGCATGAAATGGCGAGTAAGATGCACTATTAAACTTCTATGGTAAAGCAAACAGAGACCCGATTACATCATTTTATATTACGGTTAATATAAGAAGGCAGCGTAATTCTATCACATTTGTTCAATTTACGTCGCTCCTATTTCAGATAGCGAATTCGGCTAAGCGGCATCTCAAAGCGCATGAAATGGCGAGTAAAATGCACTATTAAATTTCTAGGGTGGGGCCAACAGAGACCCGATTAGATCATTTTATATTATGGTTAATTTAAGAATTCAGGGAAATTCTATCACATTTGTTCAATTTACGTCGCTCCTATTTCAGATAGCGTATTGGGCTAAGCGGCATCTCAAAGCGCATGAAATGGCGAGTGAAATGCACTATTAAACTTCGAGGGTAAGGCAGACAGAGACCCGATTAGATCGTTTTATATTATGGTTAATTTAAGAATTCAGCGAAATTCTATCACATTTGTTCAATTTACGTCGCTCCTATTTCAGATAGCGTATTCGGCTAAGCGGCATCTCAAAGCGCATGAAATGGCGAGTAAAATGCACTATTAAATTTCTAGGGTGGGGCCAACAGAGACCCGATTAGATCTTTTTATATTATGGTTAATTTAAGAATTCAGCGAAATTCTATCACATTTGTTCAATTTACGTCGCTCCTATTTCAGATAGCGTATTGGGCTAAGCGGCATCTCACAGCGCATGAAATGGCGAGTAAAATGCACTATTAAACTTCGAGGGTAAGGCAAACAGAGACCCGATTAGATCATTTTATATTATGGTTAATTTAAGAATTCAGAGAAATTCTATCACATTTGTTCAATTTACGTCGCTCCTATTTCAGATAGTGTATTGGGCAAAGCGGCATCTCATAGCCCATGAAATGGCGAGTAAAATGCACTATTAAATTTCTAGGGTGGGGCCAACAGAGACCCGATTATATCATTTTATATTATGGTTAATTTAAGAATTCAGCGAAATTCTATCACATTTGTCAATTTGCGTCGCTCCTATTTCAGATAGTATATTGGTCTAAGCGGCATCTCAAAGCGCATGAAATGGCGAGAGAAATGCACTATCAAACTTGTAGGGAAGGCAAACAGAGACCCGACTAGATCATTTTATATAACGGTTAATATAAGAATGCAGCGTAATTCTATCACATTTGTTCAATTTACGTCGCTCCTATCTCAGATAGCGTAGTGGGCTAAGCGGCATCTCAAAGCGCATGAAATGGCGAGTGAAATGCACTATTAAACTTCTAGGGAAGGCAAAGAGAGACCCGATTAGATCATTTTACATTACGGTGAATTTAAGAATTCAGCGAAATTCTGTCACATTTGTCCAATTTACGTCGCTCCTATTTCAGATAGGGAATTGGGCTAAGCGGCATCTCAAAGCGCATGAAATGACGAGTTAAATGCACTATTAAACTTCTAGGGTATGGCGAACAGAGACCCGATTAGATCAATTTATATTACGCTTAAAATAAGAATTCAGCGAAATTCTATCACATTTGTTCAATTTACGTCGCTCCTATTTCAGATAGCGTATTGGGCTAAGCGGCATCTCAAAGCGCATGAAATGGCGAGTAAAATGTACTAGTATACTTCTAGGGTAGGGCAAACGGAGACCCGATTAGATCATTTTATATTGTGGTTAATTTAAGAATTCAGCGAAATTCTATCACATTTGTTCAATTTACGTCGCTCCTATTTCAGATAGCGTATTAGGCTAAGCGGTATCTCAAAGCGCATGAAATGGCGAGAAAAAAGCACCATCAAACTTCTAGGGAAAGCAAACAGAGACCCGACTAAATCATTTTATATAATGGTTAATATAAGAATGCAGCGTAATTCTACCACATTTGTTCAATTTACGTCGCTCCTATTTCAGATAGCGTATTGGGCTAAGCGGCATGTCAAAGCGCATGAAATGGCGAGTAAAATGCACTATTAAACTTCTAGGGTTGGGCAAACAGAGACCCGATTAGATCATTTTATATTATGTTTAACTTAGAATTCAGCGAAATTCTATCACATTTGTTCAATTTACATCGCTCCTATTTCAGATAGCGTACTGGGCTAAGCGGCATCTCAAAGCGCATGAAATGGCGAGTAAAATGCACTGTTAAACTTCTAGGGTAGCGCGAACAGAGACCCGATTAGATAATTTTATATTTTGGTTAATATAAGAATTCAGCGAAATTCTATCCCATTTGTTCAATTTACGCCGTTCCTATTTCAGATAGCGTATTGGGCTAAGCGGCATCTCAAAGCGCATGAAATGTCGAGCAAAATGCACTATTAAACTTCTTGGGTAGCAAAAACAGAGACCCGATTAGATCATTTTACATTACGGTGAATTTAAGAATTCATCGAAATTCTGTCACATTTGTTCAATTTACGTCGCTCCTATTTCTAATAGCGTATTGGGCTAAGCGGTATCTCAAAGCGCATGAACTGGCGAGTAAAATACACTATCGATATTCTAGGGTAAGGCAAACAGAGACCCGATGAGATCACTTTATATTACGGTTAACATAAGAATGCAGCGAGATTCTATCACATTCGTTCAATTTACGTCGCTTCTATTTCAGATAGCGTATTGGGCTAAGCGGCATCTCAAAGCGCATGAAATGGCGAGAAAAATGCACTATCAAACTTCTAGGGAAAGGCAAACAGAGACCCGATTAGATCATTTTAAATTACGGTTAATATAAGAATCCGGCGTAATTCTATCACATTTGTTCAATTTATTTCGCTCCTATTTCAGATAGCGTATTCGGCTAAGCGGCATCTTAAAGCGCATGAAATGTGGAGTAAAATGCACTATTAAACTTCTAGGGTAGGGCAACCAGAGTCCCGATTAAATCATTTTATATTATGGTTAATTTAAGAATTCGGCGAAATTCTATCACATTCAGTCAATTTACGTCGCTCCTATTTCAGATAGCGTATTGGGCTAAGCGGCATCTCAAAGCGCATGAAATGGCGAGTAGATTGCACTATTAAACTTCTAGGGTAGGGCAAACAGAGATCCGATTAGATCGTTTCATATTATGGTTAATTTAAGAATTCAGCGAAATTCTATCACATTTGTTCAATTTACGTCGCTCCTATTTCTAATAGCGTATTGGGCTAAGCGGTATCTCAAAGCGCATGAACTGGCGAGTAAAATACACTATCGATCTTCTAGGGTAAGGCAAACAGAGACCCGATGAGATCACTTTATATTACGGTTAACATAAGGATGCAGCGAGATTCTATCACATTCGTTCAATTTACGTCGCTTCTATTTCAGATAGCGTATTGGGCTAAGCGGCATCTCAAAGCGCATGAAATGGCGAGAAAAATGCACTATCAAACTTCTAGGGAAAGGCAAACAGAGACCCGATTAGATCATTTGAAATTACGGTTAATATAAGAATCCGGCGTAATTCTATCACATTTGTTCAATTTATTTCGCTCCTATTTCAGATAGCGTATTCGGCTAAGCGGAATCTTAAAGCGCATGAAATGTGGAGTAAACTGCACTATTAAACTTCTAGGGTAGGGCAACCAGAGTCCCGATTAGATCATTTTATATTATGGTTGATTTAAGAATTCAGCGAAATTCTATCACATTCAGTCAATTTACGTCGCTCCTATTTCAGATAGCGTATTGGGCTAAGCGGCATCTCAAAGCGCATGAAATGGCGAGTAAATTGCACTATTAAACTTCTAGGGTGGGGCAAACAGAGACCCGATTAGATCATTTTATATTATGGTTAATTTAAGAATTCAGCGAAATTCTATCACATTTCTTCAATTTACGTCGCTCCTATTTCTAATAGCGTATTCGGCTAAGCGGCAGCTTAAAGCGCATGAAATGTCGAGCAAAATGCACTATTAAACTTCTAGGGTAGGGCAACCAGAGTCCCGATCAGATCATTTTATATTATGGTTAATTTAAGAATTCAGCGAAATTCTATCACATTCTTTCAATTTACGTCGCTCCTATTTCAGATAGCGTATTGGGCTAAGCGGCATCTCAAAGCGCATGAAATGGCGAGTAAATTGCACTATTAAACTTCTAGGGTAGGGCAAACAGAGACCCGATTAGATCATTTCATATTATGGTTAATTTAAGAATTCAGCGAAATTCTATCACATTTGTTAAATTTATTTCGATCCTATTTCAGGTAGCGTATTCAGCTAAGCGGCATCTTAAAGCGCATGAAATGTGGAGTAAAATGCACTATGAAACTTCCAGGGTAGGGCAACCAGAGTCCCGATTAGATCATTTTATATTATGGTTAATTTAAGAATTCAGCGAAATTCTATCACATTCGTTCAATTTGCGTCGCTCCTATTTCAGATTGCGTATTCGGCTATGCGGCAGCTTAAAGCGCATGAAATGTCGAGTAAAATGCACTACTAAACTTCTAGGGTAGGGCAACCAGAGTCCCGATTAGATCATTTTATATTATGGTTAATTTAAGAATTCAGCGAAATTCTATCAGATTTGTTCAATTTTCGTCGCTCCTATTTCAGATAACGTATTGGGCTAAGCGGCATCTCGAAGCGCATGAAATGGAGAGTAAAATGCACTATTAAACTTCGAGGGTAAGGCAAACGGAGACCCGATTAGATCATTTTATATTATGGTTAATTTAAGAATTCAGCGAAATTCTATCACATTTGTTCAATTTACGTCGCTCCTATTTCAGATCGCCTACTGGGCTAGGCGGCATCCTAAAGCGTGTGGAATGTCGAGTGAAATGCAGTATTAAACTTCTAGGGTGGGGCGCACAGAGACCCGATTATATCATTTTACATTATGGTTAATATAAGAATTCAGTGAAATTCTATCACATTTGTTCAATTTACGTCGCTCCTATTTCATATGGCGTATCGGGCTAAGCGGCATCTCAAAGCGCATGAAATGGCGAGTAAAATGCACTATTAAACTTCGAGGGTAAGGCAAACAGAGACCCGATTGGATCATTTTAAATTACGGTTAATATAAGGATACGGCGTAATACTATCACATTTGTTCAATTTACGTCGCTCCTATTTCAGATAGCGTATTCGGCTAAGCGGCATCTCAAAGCGCATGAAATGGCGAGTAAAATGCACTATTATACTTCTAGGGTGGGGTAAACAGAGTCCCGATTAGATCATTTTATATTATGGTTAATTTAAGAATTCAGCTAAATTCTATCACATTCGTTCAATTTACGTCGCTCCTATTTCAGATAGCGTATTGGGCTAAGCGGCATCTCAAAGCGCATGAACTGGCGAGTAAAATACACTATCGAACTTCTAGGGTAAGGCAAACGGAGACCCGATTATATCATTTTACATTATGGTTAATTTAAGAATTCAGCGAAATTCTATCACATTCGTTCAATTTACGTCGCTCCTATTTCAGATAGCGTATTGGGCTAAGCGGCATCTCAAAGCGCATGAAATGCCGAGTAAAATGCACCATCAAACTTCTAGGGTAGGGTGAACAGAGACCCGATTATATCGTTTTATATTACGGTTAATATAAGAATTCAGCGTTGTTCTATCACATTTGTTCAATTTACGTCGCTCCTATTTCAGATAGCGTATTGGGCTAAGCGTCATCTCAAAGCGCATGAAATGGCGAGTAAATTGCACTATTAAACTTCTAGGGTAGGGCAAACAGAGACCCGATTAGATCATTTCATATTATGGTTAATTTAAGAATTCAGCGAAATTCTATCACATTTGTTAAATTTATTTCGATCCTATTTCAGGTAGCGTATTCGGCTAAGCGGCATCTTAATGCGCATGAAATGTGGAGTAAAATGCACTATGAAACTTCTAGGGTAGGGCAACCAGAGTCCCGATTAGATCATTTTATATTATGGTTAATTTAAGAATTCAGCGAAATTCTATCACATTCGTTCAATTTGCGTCGCTCCTATTTCAGATAGCGTATTGGGCTAAGCGGCAACTCAAAGCGCATGAAATGGCGAGTAAATTGCACTATTAAACTTCTAGGGTAGGGCAAACAGAGACCCGATTAGATCATTTTATATTATGGTTAATTTAAGAATTCAGCGAAATTCTATCACATTTGTTCAATTTACGTCGCTCCTATTTCTAATAGCGTATTGGGCTAAGCGGCATCTCAAAGCGCATGAAATGGCGAGTGAAATGCACTATTAAACTTCGAGGGTAAGGCAAACAGAGACCCGAAGAGATCATTTTATATTACGGTTAATATAAGAATGCAGCGTAATTCTATCATGTTTGTTCAATTTACGTCGCTCCCATTTCAGATAGCGTATTGGGCTAAGCGGCATCTCAAAGCGCATGAAATGGCGAGTAAAATGCACTATCAAACTTCTAGGGAAAGGCAAACAGAGACTCGATTAGATCATTTTAAATTACGGTTAATATAAGAATTCGGCGTAATTCTATCACATTTGTTCAATTTATGTCGCTCCTATTTCAGATTGCGTATTCGGCTATGCGGCAGCTTAAAGCGCATGAAATGTCGAGTAAAATGCACTATTAAACTTCTAGGGTAGGGCAACCAGAGTCCCGATTAGATCATTTTATATTATGGTTAATTTAAGAATTCAGCGAAATTCTATCACATTTGTTCAATTTTCGTCGCTCCTATTTCAGATAACGTATTGGGCTAAGCGGCATCTCGAAGCGCATGAAATGGCGAGTAAAATGCACTATTAAACTTCGAGGGTAAGGCAAACGGAGACCCGATTAGATCATTTTATATTATGGTTAATTTAAGAATTCAGCGAAATTCTATCACATTTGTTCAATTTACGTCGCTCCTATTTCAGATCGCCTACTGGGCTAGGCGGCATCCTAAAGCGTGTGGAATGTCGAGTGAAATGCAGTATTAAACTTCTAGGGTGGGGCGAACAGAGACCCGATTATATCATTTTACATTATGGTTAATATAAGAATTCAGTGAAATTCTATCACATTTGTTCAATTTACGTCGCTCCTATTTCATATGGCGTATCGGGCTAAGCGGCATCTCAAAGCGCATGAAATGGCGAGTAAAATGCACTATTAAACTTCGAGGGTAAGGCAAACAGAGACCCGATTGGATCATTTTAAATTACGGTTAATATAAGGATACGGCGTAATACTATCACATTTGTTCAATTTACGTCGCTCCTATTTCAGATAGCGTATTCGGCTAAGCGGCATCTCAAAGCGCATGAAATGGCGAGTAAAATGCACTATTATACTTCTAGGGTGGGGTAAACAGAGTCCCGATTAGATCATTTTATATTATGGTTAATTTAAGAATTCAGCTAAATTCTATCACATTCGTTCAATTTACGTCGCTCCTATTTCTAATAGCGTATTCGGCTAAGCGTCATCTCAAAGCGCATGAAATGCCGAGTAAAATGCACCATCAAACTTCTAGGGTAGGGTGAACAGAGAGCCGATTAGATCATTTTACATTATGGTTAATATAAGAATTCAGCGAAATTCAATCACATTCGTTCAATTTACGTCGCTCCTATTTCAGATAGCGTATTGGGCTAAGCGGCATCTCAAAGCGCATGAAATTTCGAGTAAAATGCACTATCAAACTTCTAGGGTAAGGCAAACAGAGACCCGATTAGATCATTTTAAATTACGGTTAATATAAGAATTCAGCGTAATTCTATCACATTTGTTCAATTTACGTCGCTCCTATTTCAGATAGCGTATTCGGATATGCGGCATCTTAAAGCGCATGAAATGGCGAGTAAAATGCACTGTTAAACGTCTAGGGTAGGGCAACCAGAGACCCGATTAGGTCATTTTATATTATGGTTAATTTAAGAATTCAGCGAAATTTTATCACATTCGTTCAATTTACGTCGCTCCTATTTCAGACAGCGTATTTGGCTAAGCGGCATCTCAAAGCGCATGAAATGGCGAATAAAATGTGCTATCAAACTTCTAGGGTAAGGCAAACAGAGACCCGATTAGATCATTTTATATTACGGTTAATATAAGAAGGCAGCATAATTCTATCACATTTGTTCAATTTACGTCGCTCCTATTTCAGATAGCGTATTGGGCTAAGCGGCACCTCAAATCGCATGAAATGCCGAGTAAAATGCACCATCAAACTTCTAGGGTAGGATGAACAGAGTGCCGATTAGATCATTTTACATTATGGTCAATATTAGAATTCAGCGAAATTCAATCACATTCGTTCAATTTACGTCGCTTCTATTTCAGATAGCGTATTGGGCTAAGCGGCATCTCAAAGCGCATGAAATGGCCAGTAAAATGCACTATTAAACTTCTAGAGTACGGCAAACAGAGACCCGATTAGATCATTTTATATTATGGTTAATTTACGAATTCAGCAAAATTCTATTACATTTGTTCAATTTTCGTCGCTCTTATTTCAGATAGCTTATTGGGCTAAGCGGCATCTCAAACCGCATGAAATGGAGAGTAAAATGCACTATTAAACTCCTAGGGTAGGGCAAACAGAGACCCGATTAGATCATTTTATATTATGGTTAATTTAAGAATTCAGCAAAATTCTATTACATTTGTTCAATTTACGTCGCTCTAATTCGGATAGCTTATTGGGCTATGCGGCATCTCAAAGCGCATGAAATGACGAGTAAAATGCACTGTCAAACTTCTAGGGTAAGGCAAACAGAGACCCGATTATATCATTTTATATTGCGGTTAATAATAGAATTCAGCATAATTCTATCGCATTTGTTCAATTTACATCGCTCCTATTTCAGGTAGCGCACTGGGCCAAGCGGCATCTCAAAGCGCATGCAATGGCGAGTAAAATGCACTATTAAACTTCTAGGGTAGGGCAAACATAGACCCGATTAGATCATTTTACATTATGGTCAATATAAGAATTCAGCGAAATTCAATCACATTCGTTCAATTTACGTCGCTCCTATTTCAGATAGCGTATTGGGCTAAGAGGCATCTCAAAGCGCATGAAATTTCGAGTAAAATGCACTATCAAACTTCTAGGGTAAGGCAAACAGAGACCCGGTTATATCATTTTATATTATGATTAATTTAAGAATTCAGCGGAATTCTATCACATTTGTTCAATTTACGTCGGTCCTATTTCAGATAGCGTATTGGGCTAAGTGGCATCTCAAACAGCATGAAATGGCGAGTAAGATGCACTATTAAACTTCTATGGTAAAGCAAACAGAGACCCGATTAGATCATTTTATATTACGGTTAATATAAGAAGGCAGCGTAATTCTATCACATTTGTTCAATTTACGTCGCTCCTATTTCAGATAGCGTATTCGGCTAAGCGGCATCTCAAAGCGCATGAAATGGCGAGTAAAATGCACTATTAAATTTCTAGGGTGGGGCCAACAGAGACCCGATTAGATCATTTTATATTATGGTTAATTTAAGAATTCAGCGAAGTTCTATCACATTCGTTCAATTTACGTCGCTTCTATTTCAGATAGCGTATTGGGCTAAGCGGCATCTCAAAGCGCATGAAATGGCCAGTAAAATGCACTATTAAACTTCTAGAGTACGGCAAACAGAGACCCGATTAGATCATTTTATATTATGGTTAATTTACGAATTCAGCAAAATTCTATTACATTTGTTCAATTTTCGTCGCTCTTATTTCAGATAGCTTATTGGGCTAAGCGGCATCTCAAACCGCATGAAATGGAGAGTAAAATGCACTATTAAACTCCTAGGGTAGGGCAAACAGAGACCCGATTAGATCATTTTATATTATGGTTAATTTAAGAATTCAGCAAAATTCTATTACATTTGTTCAATTTACGTCGCTCTAATTCGGATAGCTTATTGGGCTATGCGGCATCTCAAAGCGCATGAAATGACGAGTAAAATGCACTGTCAAACTTCTAGGGTAAGGCAAACAGAGACCCGATTATATCATTTTACATTGCGGTTAATAATAGAATTCAGCATAATTCTATCGCATTTGTTCAATTTACATCGCTCCTATTTCAGGTAGCGCACTGGGCCAAGCGGCATCTCAAAGCGCATGCAATGGCGAGTAAAATGCACTATTAAACTTCTAGGGTAGGGCAAACATAGACCCGATTAGATCATTTTACATTATGGTCAATATAAGAATTCAGCGAAATTCAATCACATTCGTTCAATTTACGTCGCTCCTATTTCAGATAGCGTATTGGGCTAAGAGGCATCTCAAAGCGCATGAAATTTCGAGTAAAATGCACTATCAAACTTCTAGGGTAAGGCAAACAGAGACCCGGTTATATCATTTTATATTATGATTAATTTAAGAATTCAGCGGAATTCTATCACATTTGTTCAATTTACGTCGGTCCTATTTCAGATAGCGTATTGGGCTAAGTGGCATCTCAAACAGCATGAAATGGCGAGTAAGATGCACTATTAAACTTCTATGGTAAAGCAAACAGAGACCCGATTAGATCATTTTATATTACGGTTAATATAAGAAGGCAGCGTAATTCTATCACATTTGTTCAATTTACGTCGCTCCTATTTCAGATAGCGTATTCGGCTAAGCGGCATCTCAAAGCGCATGAAATGGCGAGTAAAATGCACTATTAAATTTCTAGGGTGGGGCCAACAGAGACCCGATTAGATCATTTTATATTATGGTTAATTTAAGAATTCAGCGAAGTTCTATCACATTCGTTCAATTTACGTCGCTTCTATTTCAGATAGCGTATTGGGCTAAGCGGCATCTCAAAGCGCATGAAATGGCCAGTAAAATGCACTATTAAACTTCTAGAGTACGGCAAACAGAGACCCGATTAGATCATTTTATATTATGGTTAATTTACGAATTCAGCAAAATTCTATTACATTTGTTCAATTTTCGTCGCTCTTATTTCAGATAGCTTATTGGGCTAAGCGGCATCTCAAACCGCATGAAATGGAGAGTAAAATGCACTATTAAACTCCTAGGGTAGGGCAAACAGAGACCCGATTAGATCATTTTATATTATGGTTAATTTAAGAATTCAGCAAAATTCTATTACATTTGTTCAATTTACGTCGCTCTAATTCGGATAGCTTATTGGGCTGTGCGGCATCTCAAAGCGCATGAAATGACGAGTAAAATGCACTATTAAACTTCTAGGGTAGGGCGAACAGAGGCCCGATTGGATCATTTTATATTTTGGTTAATATAAGAATTCAGCGAAATTCTATCACATTTGTTCAATTTACGTCGGTCCTATTTCAGATAGCGTATTGGGCTAAGTGGCATCTCAAACAGCATGAAATGGCGAGTAAGATGCACTATTAAACTTCTATGGTAAAGCAAACAGAGACCCGATTAGATCATTTTATATTACGGTTAATATAAGAAGGCAGCGTAATTCTATCACATTTGTTCAATTTACGTCGCTCCTATTTCAGATAGCGTATTCGGCTAAGCGGCATCTCAAAGCGCATGAAATGGCGAGTAAAATGCACTATTAAATTTCTAGGGTGGGGCCAACAGAGACCCGATTAGATCATTTTATATTATGGTTAATTTAAGAATTCAGCGAAGTTCTATCACATTCGTTCAATTTACGTCGCTTCTATTTCAGATAGCGTATTGGGCTAAGCGGCATCTCAAAGCACATGAAATGGCCAGTAAAATGCACTATTAAACTTCTAGAGTACGGCAAACAGAGACCCGATTAGATCATTTTATATTATGGTTAATTTACGAATTCAGCAAAATTCTATTACATTTGTTCAATTTTCGTCGCTCTTATTTCAGATAGCTTATTGGGCTAAGCGGCATCTCAAACCGCATGAAATGGAGAGTAAAATGCACTATTAAACTCCTAGGGTAGGGCAAACAGAGACCCGATTAGATCATTTTATATTATGGTTAATTTAAGAATTCAGCAAAATTCTATTACATTTGTTCAATTTACGTCGCTCTAATTCGGATAGCTTATTGGGCTATGCGGCATCTCAAAGCGCATGAAATGACGAGTAAAATGCACTATTAAACTTCTAGGGTAGGGCGAACAGAGGCCCGATTGGATCATTTTATATTTTGGTTAATATAAGAATTCAGCGAAATTCTATCACATTTGTTCAATTTACGTCGGTCCTATTTCAGATAGCGTATTGGGCTAAGTGGCATCTCAAACAGCATGAAATGGCGAGTAAGATGCACTATTAAACTTCTATGGTAAAGCAAACAGAGACCCGATTAGATCATTTTATATTACGGTTAATATAAGAAGGCAGCGTAATTCTATCACATTAGTTTAATTTACGTCGCTCCTATTTCAGATAGCGTATTCGGCTAAGCGGCATCTCAAAGCGCATGAAATGGCGAGTAAAATGCACTATTAAATTTCTAGGGTGGGGCCAACAGAGACCCGATTAGATCATTTTATATTATGGTTAATTTAAGAATTCAGCGAAGTTCTATCACATTCGTTCAATTTACGTCGCTTCTATTTCAGATAGCGTATTGGGCTAAGCGGCATCTCAAAGCGCATGAAATGGCCAGTAAAATGCACTATTAAACTTCTAGAGTACGGCAAACAGAGACCCGATTAGATCATTTTATATTATGGTTAATTTAAGAATTCAGCAAAATTCTATTACATTTGTTCAATTTTCGTCGCTCTTATTTCAGATAGCTTATTGGGCTAAGCGGCATCTCAAACCGCATGAAATGGAGAGTAAAATGCACTATTAAACTCCTAGGGTAGGGCAAACAGAGACCCGATTAGATCATTTTATATTATGGTTAATTTAAGAATTCAGCAAAATTCTATTACATTTGTTCAATTTACGTCGCTCTAATTCGGATAGCTTATTGGGCTATGCGGCATCTCAAAGCGCATGAAATGACGAGTAAAATGCACTATTAAACTTCTAGGGTAGGGCGAACAGAGACCCGATTGGATCATTTTATATTTTGTTTAATATAAGAATTCAGCGAAATTCTATCACATTTGTTCAATTTACGTCGCTCCTATTTCAGATAGCGTATAGGGCTAAGCGGCATATCAAGGCGCATGAAATATCGAGTGAAATGCACTATTAAACTTCTAGGGTAGGTCGAACAGAGACCTGATTAGTTCATTTAACATTAAGGTTAATATAAGAATTCAGCGAAATTCTATCACATTTGTTCAATTTACGTCGCTCCTATTGCAGAGAGCGTATTGGGCTAGGCAGCATCTTAAAGCGCGTGGAATGGCGAGTAAAATGCACTACTAAACTTCTATGATAGGGCAATCAGAGACCCGATTAGATCATTTTATATTTTGGTTAATATAAGAATTCAGCGAAATTCTATCACATTTTATTCAATTTACGTCGCTCCTATTTCAGATAGCGTATTGGGCTAAGCGGCATCTCAAACCGCATGAAATGGAGAGTAAAATGCACTATTAAACTTCTAGGGTAGGGCAAACGGAGACCCGATTAGATCATTTTATATTATGGTTAATTTAAGAATTCAGCAAAATTCTATCACATTTGTTCATTTTACGTCGCTCCTATCTCAGATAGCGTACTGGGCTAAGCGGCATCTCAAAGCGCGCGGAATGGCGAGTAAAATGCACTATTAAACTTTCTATGGTAGGGCAATCAGAGACCCGATTAGATCATTTTATATTTTGGTTAATATAAGAATTCAGCGAAATTCTATCACATTTGTTCATTTTACGTCGCTCCTACTTCAGATAGCGTAATGGGCTAAGCGGCATCTCAAAGCGCGTGCAATGGCGAGTAAAATTCACTATTAAACTTCTATGATAGGGCAATCAGAGACCCGATTAGATCATTTTATATTTTGGTTAATATAAGAATTCAGCGAAATTCTATCATATTTGTTCAATTTACGTCGCTCCTATTTCAGATAGCGTACTGGACTAGGCGGCATCTTAAAGCGCGTGGAATTGCGAGTAAAATGCACTATTAAACTTCTAGGGTAAGTCAAACAGAGACCCGATTAGTTCATTTTATATTACGGTTAATATAAGAATTCAGCAAAATTCTATCACATTTGTTCAATTTACGTCGCTCCTATTTCTAATAGCGTATTGGGCTAAGCGGCATCTCAAAGCGCATGAAATTGCGAGTAAAATGCACTATTACACTTCTAGGGTAGGGCAAACAGAGACCCGATTAGATCATTTTATATTATGGTTAATTTAAGAATTCAGCAAAATTCTATCACATTTGTTCATTTTACGTCGCTCCTATTTCAGATAGCGTATTGGGCTAAGCGTCATCTCAAAGCGCATGAAATGCCGAGTAAAATGCACCATCAAACTTCTAGGGTAGGGTGAACAGAGAGCCGATTAGATCATTTTACATTATGGTTAATATAAGAATTCAGCGAAATTCAATCACATTCGTTCAATTTACGTCGCTCCTATTTCAGATAGCGTATTGGGCTAAGCGGCATCTCAAAGCGCATGAAATTTCGAGTAAAATGCACTATCAAACTTCTAGGGTAAGGCAAACAGAGTCCCGATTAGATCATTTTAAATTACGGTTAATATAAGAATTCAGCGTAATTCTATCACATTTGTTCAATTTACGTCGCTCCTATTTCAGATAGCGTATTCGGATATGCGGCATCTTAAAGCGCATGAAATGGCGAGTAAAATGCACTGTTAAACGTCTAGGGTAGGGCAACCAGAGACCCGATTAGGTCATTTTATATTATGGTTAATTTAAGAATTCAGCGAAATTTTATCACATTCGTTCAATTTACGTCGCTCCTATTTCAGACAGCGTATTTGGATAAGCGGCATCTCAAAGCGCATGAAATGGCGAATAAAATGTGCTATCAAACTTCTAGGGTAAGGTAAACAGAGACCCGATTATATCATTTTATATTGCGGTTAATATAAGAATTCAGCGTAGTTCTATCACATTTGTTCAATTTACGTCGCTCCTATTTCAGATAGCGTATTGTGCTAAGCGGCACCTCAAAGCGCATGAAATGCCGAGTAAAATGCACCATCAAACTTCTAGGGTAGGGTGAACAGAGAGCCGATTAGATCATTTTACATTATGGTTAATATAAGAATCCAGCGAGATTCAATCACATTCGTTCAATTTACGTCGCTCCTATTTCAGATAGCGTGTTGGGCTAAGCGGCATCTCAAAGCGCATGAAATTTCGAGTAAAATGCACTATCAAACTTCTAGGTTAAGGCAAACAGAGACCCGATTATATCATTTTATATTATGATTAATTTAAGAATTCAGCGAAATTCTATCACATTTGTACAATTTACGTCGCTCCTATTTCAGATAGCGTATTGGGCTAAGTGGCATCTCAAACCGCATGAAATGGCGAGTAAGATGCACTATTAAACTTCTATGGTAAAGCAAACAGAGACCCGATTAGATCATTTTATATTACGGTTAATATAAGAAGGCAGCGTAATTCTATCACATTTGTTCAATTTACGTCGCTCCTATTTCAGATAGCGTATTGGGCTAAGCGGCACCTCAAATCGCATGAAATGCCGAGTAAAATGCACCATCAAACTTCTAGGGTAGGATGAACAGAGTGCCGATTAGATCATTTTACATTATGGTCAATATTAGAATTCAGCGAAATTCAATCACATTCGTTCAATTTACGTCGCTCCTATTTCAGATAGCGTATTGGGCTAAGCGGCACCTCAAAGCGCATGAAATGGCGAGTAGAATGCACTGTCAAACTTCTAGGGTAAGGCAAACAGAGACCCGATTATATCATTTTATATTGCGGTTAATAATAGAATTCAGCATAATTCTATCGCATTTGTTCAATTTACATCGCTCCTATTTCAGGTAGCGCACTGGGCCAAGCGGCATCTCAAAGCGCATGCAATGGCGAGTAAAATGCACTATTAAACTTCTAGGGTAGGGCAAACGTAGACCCGATTAGATCATTTTACATTATGGTCAATATAAGAATTCAGCGAAATTCAATCACATTCGTTCAATTTACGTCGCTCCTATTTCAGATAGCGTATTGGGCTAAGCGGCATCTCAAAGCGCATGAAATTTCGAGTAAAATGCACTATCAAACTTCTAGGGTAAGGCAAACAGAGACCCGGTTATATCATTTTATATTATGATTAATTTAAGAATTCAGCGGAATTCTATCACATTTGTTCAATTTACGTCGGTCCTATTTCAGATAGCGTATTGGGCTAAGTGGCATCTCAAACAGCATGAAATGGCGAGTAAGATGCACTATTAAACTTCTATGGTAAAGCAAACAGAGACCCGATTAGATCATTTTATATTACGGTTAATATAAGAAGGCAGCGTAATTCTATCACATTTGTTCAATTTACGTCGCTCCTATTTCAGATAGCGTATTCGGCTAAGCGGCATCTCAAAGCGCATGAAATGGCGAGTAAAATGCACTATTAAATTTCTAGGGTGGGGCCAACAGAGACCCGATTAGATCATTTTATATTATGGTTAATTTAAGAATTCAGCAAAATTCTATTACATTTGTTCAATTTTCGTCGCTCTTATTTCAGATAGCTTATTGGGCTAAGCGGCATCTCAAACCGCATGAAATGGAGAGTAAAATGCACTATTAAACTCCTAGGGTCGGGCAAACAGAGACCCGATTAGATCATTTAATATTATGGTTAATTTAAGAATTCAGCAAAATTCTATTACATTTGTTCAATTTACGTCGCTCTAATTCGGATAGCTTATTGGGCTATGCGGCATCTCAAAGCGCATGAAATGACGAGTAAAATGCACTATTAAACTTCTAGGGTAGGGCGAACAGAGGCCCGATTGGATCATTTTATATTTTGGTTAATATAAGAATTCAGCGAAATTCTATCACATTTGTTCAATTTACGTCGGTCCTATTTCAGATAGCGTATTGGGCTAAGTGGCATCTCAAACAGCATGAAATGGCGAGTAAGATGCACTATTAAACTTCTATGGTAAAGCAAACAGAGACCCGATTAGATCATTTTATATTACGGTTAATATAAGAAGGCAGCGTAATTCTATCACATTTGTTCAATTTACGTCGCTCCTATTTCAGATAGCGTATTCGGCTAAGCGGCATCTCAAAGCGCATGAAATGGCGAGTAAAATGCACTATTAAATTTCTAGGGTGGGGCCAACAGAGACCCGATTAGATCATTTTATATTATGGTTAATTTAAGAATTCAGCGAAGTTCTATCACATTCGTTCAATTTACGTCGCTTCTATTTCAGATAGCGTATTGGGCTAAGCGGCATCTCAAAGCGCATGAAATGGCCAGTAAAATGCACTATTAAACTTCTAGAGTACGGCAAACAGAGACCCGATTAGATCATTTTATATTATGGTTAATTTAAGAATTCAGCAAAATTCTATTACATTTGTTCAATTTTCGTCGCTCTTATTTCAGATAGCTTATTGGGCTAAGCGGCATCTCAAACCGCATGAAATGGAGAGTAAAATGCACTATTAAACTCCTAGGGTAGGGCAAACAGAGACCCGATTAGATCATTTTATATTATGGTTAATTTAAGAATTCAGCAAAATTCTATTACATTTGTTCAATTTACGTCGCTCTAATTCGGATAGCTTATTGGGCTATGCGGCATCTCAAAGCGCATGAAATGACGAGTAAAATGCACTATTAAACTTCTAGGGTAGGGCGAACAGAGACCCGATTGGATCATTTTATATTTTGTTTAATATAAGAATTCAGCGAAATTCTATCACATTTGTTCAATTTACGTCGCTCCTATTTCAGATAGCGTATAGGGCTAAGCGGCATATCAAGGCGCATGAAATATCGAGTGAAATGCACTATTAAACTTCTAGGGTAGGTCGAACAGAGACCTGATTAGTTCATTTAACATTAAGGTTAATATAAGAATTCAGCGAAATTCTATCACATTTGTTCAATTTACGTCGCTCCTATTGCAGAGAGCGTATTGGGCTAGGCAGCATCTTAAAGCGCGTGGAATGGCGAGTAAAATGCACTACTAAACTTCTATGATAGGGCAATCAGAGACCCGATTAGATCATTTTATATTTTGGTTAATATAAGAATTCAGCGAAATTCTATCACATTTTATTCAATTTACGTCGCTCCTATTTCAGATAGCGTATTGGGCTAAGCGGCATCTCAAACCGCATGAAATGGAGAGTAAAATGCACTATTAAACTTCTAGGGTAGGGCAAACGGAGACCCGATTAGATCATTTTATATTATGGTTAATTTAAGAATTCAGCAAAATTCTATCACATTTGTTCATGTTACGTCGCTCCTATCTCAGATAGCGTACTGGGCTAAGCGGCATCTCAAAGCGCGCGGAATGGCGAGTAAAATGCACTATTAAACTTTCTATGGTAGGGCAATCAGAGACCCGATTAGATCATTTTATATTTTGGTTAATATAAGAATTCAGCGAAATTCTATCACATTTGTTCATTTTACGTCGCTCCTATTTCAGATAGCGTACTGGACTAGGCGGCATCTTAAAGCGCGTGGAATTGCGAGTAAAATGCACTATTAAACTTCTAGGGTAAGTCAAACAGAGACCCGATTAGTTCATTTTATATTACAGTTAATATAAGAATTCAGCGAAATTCTATCACATTTGTTCAATTTACGTCGCTCCTATTTCAGATAGCGTATTGGGCTAAGCGGCATCTCAAAGCGCGTGGAATGGCGAGTAAAATGCACTATTAAACTTCTATGATACGGCAATCAGAGACCCGATCGGATCATTTTATACTACGGTTAATTTAAGAATTCAGCGAAATTCTATCACATTTGTTCAATTTACGTCGCTCCTATTTCAGATATCGCATTGGTCTAAGCGGCTTCTCAAACTGCATGAAATGGCGAGTAAATTGCACTATTAAACTTCTAGGGTACGGCAAACAGAGACCCGATTATATCATTTTATATTACTGTTAATTTAAGAATTCAGCGAAATTCTATCACATTTGTTCAATTTACGTCGCTCCTATTTCTAATAGCGTATTGGGCTAAGCGGCATCTCAAAGCGCATGAAATTGCGAGTAAAATGCACTATTACACTTCTAGGGTAGGGCAAACAGAGACCCGATTAGATCATTTTATATTATGGTTAATTTAAGAATTCAGCAAAATTCTATCACATTTGTTCATTTTACGTCGCTCCTATCTCAGATAGCGTACTGGGCTAGGCGGCATCTTAAAGCGCGTGGAATGGCGAGTAAAATGCGCTATTAAACTTCTATGATAGGGCAATCAGAGACCAGCTTAGATCATTTTATATTTTGGTGAATATAAGGATTCAGCGAAATTCTATCACATTTGTTCAATTCACGTCGCTCGTATTTAAGATAGCTTATTGGGCTAAGCGGCATCTCAAAGCGCATGAAATGGCGAGTAAAATGCACTATTAAACTTCTAGGGTAGGGCGAACAGAGACACGATTAGTTCATTTTATATTACGGTTAATATAAGAATTCAGCGAAATTGTCACATTTGTTCAATTTACGTCGCTCCTATTTCAGATAGCGTATTGGGCTAAGCGGCATCTTAAAGCGCGTGGAATGGCGAGTAAAATGCACTATTAAACTTCTATGATAGGGCAATCAGAGACCCGCTAAGATCATTTTATGTTTTGGTTAATATAAGTATTCAGCAAAATTGTATCACATTTGTTCAATTTACGTCGCTCCTATTTCAGATAGCGTATTGGGCTAAGCGGCATCTCAAAGCTCGTGGAATGGCGAGTAAAATGCACTATTAAACTTCTATGATAGGGCAATCAGAGACCCGATTAGATCATTTTATATTTTGGTTAATATAAGAATTCAGCGAAATTCTATCACATTTGTTCAATTTACGTCGCTCCTATTTCAGATAGCGTATTGGGCTAAGCGGCATCTCAAAGCGCGTGGAATGGCGAGTAAAATGCACTATTAAACTTTCTATGATAGGGCAATCAGAGACCCGATTAGATCATTTTATATTTTGGTTAATATAAGAATTCAGCGAAATTCTATCACATTTGTTCATTTTACGTCGCTCCTATTTCAGATAGCGTAATGGGCTAAGCGGCATCTCAAAGCGCGTGCAATGGCGAGTAAAATTCACTATTAAACTTCTATGATAGGGCAATCAGAGACCCGATTAGATCATTTTATATTTTGGTTAATATAAGGATTCAGCGAAATTCGATCACATTTATTCAATTTACGTCGCTCCTATTTCAGATAGCGTACTGGACGAGGCGGCATCTTAAAGCGCGTGGAATTGCGAGTAAAATGCACTATTAAACTTCTAGGGTAAGTCAAACAGAGACCCGATTAGTTCATTTTATATTACGGTTAATATAAGAATTCAGCGAAATTCTATCACATTTGTTCAATTTACGTCGCTCCTATTTCAGATAGCGTATTGGGCTAAGCGGCATCTTAAAGCGCGTGGAATGGCGAGTAAAATGCACTATTAAACTTCTATGATAGGGCAATCAGAGACCCGCTTAGATCATTTTATATTTTGGTGAATATAAGGATTCAGCGAAATTCTATCACATTTGTTCAATTCACGTCGCTCGTATTTCAGATAGCTTATTGGGCTAAGCGGCATCTCAAAGCGCATGAAATGGCGAGTAAAATGCACTATTAAACTTCTAGGGTAGGGCGAACAGAGATCCGATCAGTTCATTTTATATTACGGTTAATATAAGAATTCAGCGAAATTGTCACATTTGTTCAATTTACGTCGCTCCTATTTCAGATAGCGTATTGGGATAAGCGGCATCTTAAAGCGCGTGGAATGGCGAGTAAAATGCACTATTAAACTTCTATGATAGGGCAATCAGAGACCCGCTTAGATCATTTTATGTTTTGGTTAATATAAGTATTCAGCAAAATTGTATCACATTTGTTCAATTTACGTCGCTCCTATTTCAGATAGCGTATTGGGCTAAGCGGCATCTCAAAGCTCGTGGAATGGCGAGTAAAATGCACTATTAAACTTCTATGATAGGGCAATCAGAGACCCGATTAGATCATTTTATATTTTGGTTAATATAAGAATTCAGCGAAATTCTATCACATTTGTTCATTTTACGTCGCTCCTAATTCAGATAGCGTAATGGGCTAAGCGGCATCTCAAAGCGCGTGCAATGGCGAGTAAAATTCACTATTAAACTTCTATGATAGGGCAATCAGAGACCCGATTAGACCATTTTATATTTTGGTTAATATAAGGATTCAGCGAAATTCGATCACATTTGTTCAATTTACGTCGCTCCTATTTCAGATAGCGTACTGGACTAGGCGGCATCTTAAAGCGCGTGGAATTGCGAGTAAAATGCACTATTAAACTTCTAGGGTAAGTCAAACAGAGACCCGATTAGTTCATTTTATATTACGGTTAATATAAGAATTCAGCGAAATTCTATCACATTTGTTCAATTTACGTCGATCCTATTTCAGATAGCGTATTGGACTAAGCGGCATCTCAAAGCGCGTGGAATGGCGAGTAAAATGCACTATTAAGCTTTCTATGATAGGGCAATCAGAGACCCGATTAGATCATTTTATATTTTGGTTAATATAAGAATTCAGCGAAATTCTATCACATTTGTTCAATTTACGTCGCTCCTATTTCAGATAGCGTAATGGGCTAGGCGGCATCTCAAAGCGCGTGGAATTGCGAGTAAAATGCACTATTAAACTTCTAGGGTAAGTCAAACAGAGACCCGATTAGTTCATTTTATATTACGGTTAATATAAGAATTCAGCGAAATTCTATCACATTTGTTCAATTTACGTCGCTCCTATTTCAGATAGCGTATTGGGCTAAGCGGCATCTTAAAGCGCGTGGAATGGCGAGTAAAATGCACTATTAAACTTCTATGATAGGGTAATCAGAGACCCGCTTGGATCATTTTATGTTTTGGTTAATATAAGAATTCAGCAAAATTGTATCACATTTGTTCAATTTACGTCGCTCCTATTTCAGATAGCGTATTGGGCTAAGCGGCATCTCAAAGCGCGTGGAATGGCGAGTAAAATGCACTATTAAACTTCTATGATACGGCAATCAGAGACCCGATTAGATCATTTTATATTTTGGTTAATATGGGAATTCAGCGAAATTCTATCACATTTGTTCAATTTACGTCGCACTTATTTCTAATAGCTTATTGGGCTAAGCGGCATCTCAAAGCGCATGAAATGGCGAGTGAAATGCACTATTAAACTTCTAGGGTAGGGCGAACAGAGACTCGATTAGATCATTTTACATTAAGGTTAATATAAGAATTCAGCGAATTTCTATCAAATTGGTCAATTTACGTCGCTCCTGTTTCAGATAGCGTATTGGGCTAAGCGGCATCTCAAAGCGCGTGGAATGGCGAGTAAAATGCACTATTAAACTTTCTATGATAGGGCAATCAGAGACCCGATTAGATCATTTTATATTTTGGTTAATATAAGAATTCAGCGAAATTCTATCACATTTGTTCAATTTACGTCGCTCCTATTCCAGATAGCGTATTGGGCTAAGCGGCATCTCAAAGCGCGTGGAATGGCGAGTAAAATGCACTATTAAACTTTCTATGATAGGGCAATCAGAGACCCGATTAGATCATTTTATATTTTGGTTAATATAAGAATTCAGCGAAATTCTATCACATTTGTTCATTTTACGTCGCTCCTATTTCAGATAGCGTAATGGGCTAAGCGGCATCTCAAAGCGCGTGCAATGGCGAGTAAAATTCACTATTAAACTTCTATGATAGGGCAATCAGAGACCCGATTAGATCATTTTATATTTTGGTTAATATAAGGATTCAGCGAAATTCGATCACATTTGTTCAATTTACGTCGCTCCTATTTCAGATAGCGTACTGGACTAGGCGGCACCTTAAAGCGCGTGGAATTGCGAGTAAAATGCACTATTAAACTTCTAGGGTAAGTCAAACAGAGACCCGATTAGTTCATTTTATATTGCGGTTAATATAAGAATTCTGCGAAATTCTATCACATTTGTTCAATTTACGTCGATCCTATTTCAGATAGCGTATTGGACTAAGCGGCATCTCAAAGCGCGTGGAATGGCGAGTAAAATGCACTATTAAGCTTTCTATGATAGGGCAATCAGAGACCCGATTAGATCATTTTATATTTTGGTTAATATAAGAATTCAGCGAAATTCTATCACATTTGTTCAATTTACGTCGCTCCTATTTCAGATAGCGTAATGGGCTAAGCGGCATCTCAAAGCGCGTGGAATTGCGAGTAAAATGCACTATTAAACTTCTAGGGTAAGTCAAACAGAGACCCGATTAGTTCATTTTATATTACGGTTAATATAAGAATTCAGCGAAATTCTATCACATTTGTCCAATTTACGTCGCTCCTATTTCAGATAGCGTATTGGGCTAAGCGGCATCTTAAAGCGCGTGGAATGGCGAGTAAAATGCACTATTAAACTTCTATGATAGGGCAATCAGAGACCCGCTTAGATCATTTTATATTTTGGTGAATATAAGGATTCAGCGAAATTCTATCACATTTGTTCAATTCACGTCGCTCGTATTTCAGATAGCTTATTGGGCTAAGCGGCATCTCAAAGCGCATGAAATGGCGAGTAAAATGCACTATTAAACTTCTAGGGTAGGGCGAACAGAGATCCGATCAGTTCATTTTATATTACGGTTAATATAGGAATTCAGCGAAATTGTCACATTTGTTCAATTTACGTCGCTCCTATTTCAGATAGCGTATTGGGCTAAGCGGCATCTTAAAGCGCGTGGAATGGCGAGTAAAATGCACTATTAAACTTCTATGATAGGGCAATCAGAGACACGCTTAGATCATTTTATGTTTTGGTTAATATAAGTATTCAGCAAAATTGTATCACATTTGTTCAATTTACGTCGCTCCTATTTCAGATAGCGTATTGGGCTAAGCGGCATCTCAAAGCTCGTGGAATGGCGAGTAAAATGCACTATTAAACTTCTATGATAGGGCAATCAGAGACCCGATTAGATCATTTTATATTTTGGTTAATATAAGAATTCAGCGAAATTCTATCACATTTGTTCAATTTACGTCGCTCCTATTTCAGATAGCGTATTGGGCTAAGCGGCATCTCAAAGCGCGTGGAATGGCGAGTAAAATGCACTATTAAACTTTCTATGATAGGGCAATCAGAGACCCGATTAGATCATTTTATATTTTGGTTAATATAAGGATTCAGCGAAATTCTATCACATTTGTTCATTTTACGTCGCTCCTATTTCAGATAGCGTAATGGGCTAAGCGGCATCTTAAAGCGCGTGGAATTGCGAGTAAAATGCACTATTAAACTTCTAGGGTAAGTCAAACAGAGACCCGATTAGTTCATTTTATATTACGGTTAATATAAGAATTCAGCGAAATTCTATCACATTTGTTCAATTTACGTCGATCCTATTTCAGATAGCGTATTGGACTAAGCGGCATCTCAAAGCGCGTGGAATGGCGAGTAAAATGCACTATTAAGCTTTCTATGATAGGGCAATCAGAGACCCGCTTAGATCATTTTATGTTTTGGTTAATATAAGTATTCAGCAAAATTGTATCACATTTGTTCAATTTACGTCGCTCCTATTTCAGATAGCGTATTGGGCTAAGCGGCATCTCAAAGCTTGTGGAATGGCGAGTAAAATTCACTATTAAACTTCTATGATAGGGCAATCAGAGACCCGATTAGATCATTTTATATTTTGGTTAATATAAGAATTCAGCGAAATTCTATCACATTTGTTCAATTTACGTCGCTCCTATTTCAGATAGCGTATTGGGCTAAGCGGCATCTCAAAGCGCGTGGAATGGCGAGTAAAATGCACTATTAAACTTTCTATGATAGGGCAATCAGAGACCCGATTAGATCATTTTATATTTTGGTTAATATAAGAATTCAGCGAAATTCTATCACATTTGTTCATTTTACGTCGCTCCTATTTCAGATAGCGTAATGGGCTAAGCGGCATCTCAAAGCGCGTGGAATGGCGAGTAAAATGCACTATTAAACTTTCTATGATAGGGCAATCAGAGACCCGATTAGAGCATTTTATATTTTGTTTAATACAAGATCTCAGGAAAATAGTATCACATTTCTTCAATTTACGTCGCCCCTACTTCAGATAGCGTATTGGGCTAAGCGGCATCTCAAAGCGCATGGTATGTCGAATAAAATGCACTATTAAACTTCTAGGGTAGGGCGAACAGAGACCCGATTAGATAATTTTATATTATGGTTAATTTAAGAATTCAGCGAAATTCTATCACATTTGTTCAATTTACGTCGCTCCTATTTCAGATAGCGTATTGGGCTATGCGGCATCTCAAAGCGCATGGAATGGCGAGCAAGATGCACTATTAAAGTTCTAGGGTAAGGCAAACAGACACCCGATTAGATCATTTTATATCACGGTTAATTTAAGAATTCAGCGAAATTCTTTCACATTTGTTCAATTTACGTCGTTCCTATTTCAGATAGCGTATTGGGCTAAGCGGCATCTCAAAGCGCATGAAATGGCGAGTAAAATGCACTATTAAACTTCTATGATAGGGCTATCAGAGACCCGATTAGATCATTTTATATTTTGGTTAATATAAGAATTCAGCGAAATTCTATCACATTTGTTCAATTTACGTCGCTCCTATTTCAGATAGCGTATTAGGCTAAGCGGCATCTCAAAGCGCGTGGAATGGCGAGTAAAATGCACTATTAAACTTCTATGATACGGCAATCAGAGACCCGATTAGATCATTTTATATTTTGGTTAATATGGGAATTCAGCGAAATTCTATCACATTTGTTCAATTTACGTCGCACTTATTTCTAATAGCTTATTGGGCTAAGCGGCATCTCAAAGCGCATGAAATGGCGAGTGAAATGCACTATTAAACTTCTAGGGTAGGGCGAACAGAGACTCGATTAGATCATTTTACATTAAGGTTAATATAAGAATTCAGCGAATTTCTATCACATTGGTCAATTTACGTCGCTCCTGTTTCAGATAGCGTATTGGGCTAAGCGGCATCTCAAAGCGCGTGGAATGGCGAGTAAAATGCACTATTAAACTTTCTATGATAGGGCAATCAGAGACCCGATTAGATCATTTTATATTTTGGTTAATATAAGAATTCAGCGAAATTCTATCACATTTGTTCAATTTACGTCGCTCCTATTTCAGATAGCGTATTGGGCTAAGCGGCATCTCAAAGCGCGTGGAATGGCGAGTAAAATGCACTATTAAACTTTCTATGATAGGGCAATCAGAGACCCGATTAGATCATTTTATATTTTGGTTAATATAAGAATTCAGCGAAATTCTATCACATTTGTTCATTTTACGTCGCTCCTATTTCAGATAGCGTAATGGGCTAAGCGGCATCTCAAAGCGCGTGCAATGGCGAGTAAAATTCACTATTAAACTTCTATGATAGGGCAATCAGAGACCCGATTAGATCATTTTATATTTTGGTTAATATAAGGATTCAGCGAAATTCGATCACATTTGTTCAATTTACGTCGCTCCTATTTCAGATAGCGTACTGGACTAGGCGGCACCTTAAAGCGCGTGGAATTGCGAGTAAAATGCACTATTAAACTTCTAGGGTAAGTCAAACAGAGACCCGATTAGTTCATTTTATATTACGGTTAATATAAGAATTCTGCGAAATTCTATCACATTTGTTCAATTTACGTCGATCCTATTTCAGATAGCGTATTGGACTAAGCGGCATCTCAAAGCGCGTGGAATGGCGAGTAAAATGCACTATTAAGCTTTCTATGATAGGGCAATCAGAGACCCGATTAGATCATTTTATATTTTGGTTAATATAAGAATTCAGCGAAATTCTATCACATTTGTTCAATTTACGTCGCTCCTATTTCAGATAGCGTAATGGGCTAAGCGGCATCTCAAAGCGCGTGGAATTGCGAGTAAAATGCACTATTAAACTTCTAGGGTAAGGCAAACAGAGACCCGATTAGTTCATTTTATATTACGGTTAATATAAGAATTCAGCGAAATTCTATCACATTTGTTCAATTTACGTCGCTCCTATTTCAGATAGCGTATTGGGCTAAGCGGCATCTTAAAGCGCGTGGAATGGCGAGTAAAATGCACTATTAAACTTCTATGATAGGGCAATCAGAGACCCGCTTAGATCATTTTATATTTTGGTGAATATAAGGATTCAGCGAAATTCTATCACATTTGTTCAATTCACGTCGCTCGTATTTCAGATAGCTTATTGGGCTAAGCGGCATCTCAAAGCGCATGAAATGGCGAGTAAAATGCACTATTAAACTTCTAGGGTAGGGCGAACAGAGATCCGATCAGTTCATTTTATATTACGGTTAATATAAGAATTCAGCGAAATTGTCACATTTGTTCAATTTACGTCGCTCCTATTTCAGATAGCGTATTGCGCTAAGCGGCATCTTAAAGCGCGTGGAATGGCGAGTAAAATGCACTATTAAACTTCTATGATAGGGCAATCAGAGACACGCTTAGATCATTTTATGTTTTGGTTAATATAAGTATTCAGCAAAATTGTATCACATTTGTTCAATTTACGTCGCTCCTATTTCAGATAGCGTATTGGGCTAAGCGGCATCTCAAAGCTCGTGGAATGGCGAGTAAAATGCACTATTAAACTTCTATGATAGGGCAATCAGAGACCCGATTAGATCATTTTATATTTTGGTTAATATAAGAATTCAGCGAAATTCTATCACATTTGTTCAATTTACGTCGCTCCTATTTCAGATAGCGTATTGGGCTAAGCGGCATCTCAAAGCGCGTGGAATGGCGAGTAAAATGCACTATTAAACTTTCTATGATAGGGCAATCAGAGACCCGATTAGATCATTTTATATTTTGGTTAATATAAGAATTCAGCGAAATTCTATCACATTTGTTCATTTTACGTCGCTCCTATTTCAGATAGCGTAATGGGCTAAGCGGCATCTCAAAGCGCGTGCAATGGCGAGTAAAATTCACTATTAAACTTCTATGATAGGGCAATCAGAGACCCGATTAGATCATTTTATATTTTGGTTAATATAAGGATTCAGCGAAATTCGATCACATTTGTTCAATTTACGTCGCTCCTATTTCAGATAGCGTACTGGACTAGGCGGCACCTTAAAGCGCGTGGAATTGCGAGTAAAATGCACTATTAAACTTCTAGGGTAAGTCAAACAGAGACCCGATTAGTTCATTTTATATTACGGTTAATATAAGAATTCTGCGAAATTCTATCACATTTGTTCAATTTACGTCGATCCTATTTCAGATAGCGTATTGGACTAAGCGGCATCTCAAAGCGCGTGGAATGGCGAGTAAAATGCACTATTAAGCTTTCTATGATAGGGCAATCAGAGACCCGATTAGATCATTTTATATTTTGGTTAATATAAGAATTCAGCGAAATTCTATCACATTTGTTCAATTTACGTCGCTCCTATTTCAGATAGCGTATTGGGCTAAGCGGCATCTCAAAGCGCGTGGAATTGCGAGTAAAATGCACTATTAAACTTCTAGGGTAAGTCAAACAGAGACCCGATTAGTTCATTTTATATTACGGTTAATATAAGAATTCAGCGAAATTCTATCACATTTGTTCAATTTACGTCGCTCCTATTTCAGATAGCGTATTGGGCTAAGCGGCATCTTAAAGCGCGTGGAATGGCGAGTAAAATGCACTATTAAACTTCTATGATAGGGCAATCAGAGACCCGCTTAGATCATTTTATATTTTGGTGAATATAAGGATTCAGCGAAATTCTATCACATTTGTTCAATTCACGTCGCTCGTATTTCAGATAGCTTATTGGGCTAAGCGGCATCTCAAAGCGCATGAAATGGCGAGTAAAATGCACTATTAAACTTCTAGGGTAGGGCGAACAGAGATCCGATCAGTTCATTTTATATTACGGTTAATATAAGAATTCAGCGAAATTGTCACATTTGTTCAATTTACGTCGCTCCTATTTCAGATAGCGTATTGCGCTAAGCGGCATCTTAAAGCGCGTGGAATGGCGAGTAAAATGCACTATTAAACTTCTATGATAGGGCAATCAGAGACACGCTTAGATCATTTTATGTTTTGGTTAATATAAGTATTCAGCAAAATTGTATCACATTTGTTCAATTTACGTCGCTCCTATTTCAGATAGCGTATTGGGCTAAGCGGCATCTCAAAGCTCGTGGAATGGCGAGTAAAATGCACTATTAAACTTCTATGATAGGGCAATCAGAGACCCGATTAGATCATTTTATATTTTGGTTAATATAAGAATTCAGCGAAATTCTATCACATTTGTTCAATTTACGTCGCTCCTATTTCAGATAGCGTATTGGGCTAAGCGGCATCTCAAAGCGCGTGGAATGGCGAGTAAAATGCACTATTAAACTTTCTATGATAGGGCAATCAGAGACCCGATTAGATCATTTTATATTTTGGTTAATATAAGAATTCAGCGAAATTCTATCACATTTGTTCATTTTACGTCGCTCCTATTTCAGATAGCGTAATGGGCTAAGCGGCATCTCAAAGCGCGTGCAATGGCGAGTAAAATTCACTATTAAACTTCTATGATAGGGCAATCAGAGACCCGATTAGATCATTTTATATTTTGGTTAATATAAGGATTCAGCGAAATTCGATCACATTTGTTCAATTTACGTCGCTCCTATTTCAGATAGCGTACTGGACTAGGCGGCATCTTAAAGCGCGTGGAATTGCGAGTAAAATGCACTATTAAACTTCTAGGGTAAGTCAAACAGAGACCCGATTAGTTCATTTTATATTACGGTTAATATAAGAATTCAGCGAAATTCTATCACATTTGTTCAATTTACATCGATCCTATTTCAGATAGCGTATTGGACTAAGCGGCATCTCAAAGCGCGTGGAATGGCGAGTAAAATGCACTATTAAGCTTTCTATGATAGGGCAATCAGAGACCCGCTTAGATCATTTTATGTTTTGGTTAATACAAGTATTCAGCAAAATTGTATCACATTTGTTCAATTTACGTCGCTCCTATTTCAGATAGCGTATTGGGCTAAGCGGCATCTCAAAGCTTGTGGAATGGCGAGTAAAATTCACTATTAAACTTCTATGATAGGGCAATCAGAGACCCGATTAGATCATTTTATATTTTGGTTAATATAAGAATTCAGCGAAATTCTATCACATTTGTTCAATTTACGTCGCTCCTATTTCAGATAGCGTATTGGGCTAAGCGGCATCTCAAAGCGCGTGGAATGGCGAGTAAAATGCACTATTAAACTTTCTATGATAGGGCAATCAGAGACCCGATTAGATCATTTTATATTTTGGTTAATATAAGAATTCAGCGAAATTCTATCACATTTGTTCATTTTACGTCGCTCCTATTTCAGATAGCGTAATAGGCTAAGCGGCATCTCAAAGCGCGTGGAATGGCGAGTAAAATGCACTATTAAACTTTCTATGATAGGGCAATCAGAGACCCGATTAGAGCATTTTATATTTTGTTTAATACAAGATCTCAGGAAAATAGTATCACATTTCTTCAATTTACGTCGCCCCTACTTCAGATAGCGTATTGGGCTAAGCGGCATCTCAAAGCGCATGGTATGTCGAATAAAATGCACTATTAAACTTCTAGGCTAGGGCGAACAGAGACCCGATTAGATAATTTTATATTATGGTTAATTTAAGAATTCAGCGAAATTCTATCACATTTGTTCAATTTACGTCGCTCCTATTTCAGATAGCGTATTGGGCTATGCGGCATCTCAAAGCGCATGGAATGGCGAGCAAGATGCACTATTAAAGTTCTAGGGTAAGGCAAACAGACACCCGATTAGATCATTTTATATCACGGTTAATTTAAGAATTCAGCGAAATTCTTTCACATTTGTTCAATTTACGTCGTTCCTATTTCAGATAGCGTATTGGGCTAAGCGGCATCTCAAAGCGCATGAAATGGCGAGTAAAATGCACTATTAAACTTCTATGATAGGGCTATCAGAGACCCGATTAGATCATTTTATATTTTGGTTAATATAAGAATTCAGCGAAATTCTATCACATTTGTTCAATTTACGTCGCTCCTATTTCAGATAGCGTATTGGGCTAAGCGGCATCTCAAAGCGCATGTAATGGCGAGTAAAATGCACTATGAAACTTCTAGGGTAGGGCAAACACAGACCCGATTCGATCATTTTATGTTATGGTTAATTAAAGAATTCAGCAAAATTCTATCACATTTGTTCATTTTACGTCGCTCCTATTTCAGATAGTGTATTGTGCTAAGCGGCATCTCAAAGCGCATGATATGGCGAGAGAAATGCACTAGTAAACTTCTAGGGTAGGGCGAACAGAGACCCGATTAGATCATTTTATATTATGTTTAATGTAAGAATTCAGCAAAATTCTATCACATTTGTTCAATTTACGTCCCTCCTATTTCAGATAGCCTATTGGGCTAAGCTGCATCTAAAAGCGCATGAAATGGCGTGTAAAATGCACTATTAAACTCCTAGGGTCAGGCGAACAGAGACCCGATTAGATCATTTTATATTACGGTTAATATAAGAATGCAGCGTAATTCTATCACATTTCTTCAACTTACGTCGCTCCTATTTCAGATAGCGTACTGGGCTAGGCGGCATCTTAAAGCGCGTGGAAGGGCGAGTAAAATGCACTACTAAACTTCTATGATAGGGCAATCAGAGACCCGATTAGAGCATTTTATATTTTGTTAAATACAGGATTTCAGGAAAATAGTATCACATTTCTTCAATTTACGTCGCCCCTACTTCAGATAGCGTATTGGGCTAAGCGGCATCTCAAAGCGCATGGTATGTCGAATAAAATGCATTATTAAACTTCTAGGCTAGGGCGAACAGAGACCCGATTAGATAATTTTATACTATGGTTAATTTAAGAATTCAGCGAAATTCTATCACATTTGTTCAATTTACGTCGCTCCTATTTCAGATAGTGTATTGGGCTATGCGGCATCTCAAAGCGCATGGAATGGCGAGAAAGATGCACTATTAAAGTTCTAGGGTAAGGCAAACAGAGACCCGATTAGATCATTTTATATCACGGTTAATTTAAGAATTCAGCGAAATTCTTTCACATTTGTTCAATTTACGTCGTTCCTATTTCAGATAGCGTATTGGGCTAAGCGGCATCTCAAAGCGCATGAAATGGCGAGTAAAATGCACTATTAAACTTCTATGATAGGGCTATCAGAGACCCGATTAGATCATTTTATATTTTGGTTAATATAAGAATTCAGCGAAATACTATCACATTTGTTCAATTTACGTCGCTCCTATTTCAGATAGCGTATTGGGCTAAGCGGCATCTCAAAGCGCATGTAATGGCGAGTAAAATGCACTATTAAACTTCTAGGGTAGGGCAAACACAGACCCGATTCGATCATTTTATGTTATGGTTAATTAAAGAATTCAGCAAAATTCTATCACATTTGTTCATTTTACGTCGCTCCTATTTCAGATAGTGTATTGTGCTAAGCGGCATCTCAAAGCGCATGAAATGGCGAGTGAAATGCACTAGTAAACTTCTAGGGTAGGGCGAACAGAGACCCGATTAGATCATTTTATATTATGTTTAATGTAAGAATTCAGCAAAATTCTATCACATTTGTTCAATTTACGTCCCTCCTATTTCAGATAGCCTATTGGGCTAAGCTGCATCTAAAAGCGCATGAAATGGCGTGTAAAATGCACTATCAAACTTCTAAGGTAAGGCAAACAGAGACCCGATTAGATCATTTTATATTAAGGTTAATATAAGAATTCAGCGTAATTCTATCACATTTGTTCAAGTTACGTCGCTGATATTTCAGATAGCGTCTTGGGCTAAGCGGCATCTCAAAGCGCAAGAAATGGCGAGTAAAATACTCTAATAATCTTCTAGGGTAAGGCAAACTGAGACCCGATTAGATCATTTTATATTATGGTTAATTTAAGAATTCAGCGAAATTCTATCACATTTGTACAATCTACGTCGCTCCTATTTCAGATAGCTTATTGGGCTAAGCGACATCTCAAAGCGCCTGAAATGACGAGTCAAATGCACTATTAAACTCCTAGGGTCAGGCGAACAGAGACCCGATTAGATCATTTTATATTGCGGTTAATATAAGAATGCAGCGTAATTCTATCACATTTGTTCAATTTACGTCGTTCCTATTTCAGATAGCGTATTGGGCTAAGCGGCAACTCAAAGCGCATGAAATGGCGAGTAAAATGCACTATTAAACTTCTATGATAGGGCTATCAGAGACCCGACTACATCATTTTATATTTTGGTTAATATAAGAATTCAGCGAAATTCTATCACATTTGTTCAATTTACGTCGCTCCTATTTCAGATAGCTTATTGGGCTAAGCGGCATCTCAAAGCGCATGAAATGACGAGTGAAATGCACTATCAAACTTCTAGGGTATGGCGAACAGAGACCCGATTAGATCATTTTACATTAAGGTTAATATAAGCATTCAGCGATATTCTATAACATTTGTTCAACTTACGTCGCTGATATTTCAGATAGCGTATTGGGCTAAGCGGCATCTCAAAGCTCAAGAAATGGCGAGTAAAGTGCACTGTTAAACTTCTAGGATAAGGCAAACAGAGACCCGATCAGATCATTTTATATTACAGTTAATATAAGAATTCAGCGTAATACTATCACATTTGTTCAACTTACGTCGCTCCTATTTCAGATAGCGTACTGGGCTAGGCGGCATGTTAAAGCGCGTGGAATGGCGAGTAAAATGCACTACTAAACCTCTATGATAGGGCAATCAGAGACCCGATTAGATCATTTTATATTTTGTTTAATATAAGATTTCAGGAAATTCTATCACATTTGTGCAACATACGTCGCTCCTATTTCAGATAGCGTACTGGGCTAGGCGGCATCTTAAAGCGCGTGGAATGGCGAGTAAAATGCACTACTAAACGTCTATGATAGGGCAATCAGAGACCCGATTAGATCATTTTATATTTTGTTTAATATAAGATTTCAGGGAAATTCTATCACATTTGTTCAATTTACGTCGCTGATATTTCAGATAGCGTCTTGGGCTAAGCGGCAACTCAAAGCGCCTGAAATGACGAGTCAAATGCACTATTAAACTTCTAGGGTAAGGCGAACAGAGACCCGATTAGATCATTTTATATTACGGTTAATATAAGAATGGAGCGTAATTCTATCACATTTGTTCAACTTACGTCGCTCCTATTTCAGATAGCGTACTGGGCTAGGCGGCACCTTAAAGCGCGTGGAAGGGCGAGTAAAATGCACTACTAAACTTCTATGATAGGACAATCAGAGACCCGATTAGATCATTTTATATTTTGTTTAATACAAGATTTCAGGAAAATACTATCACATTTGTTCAATTTACGTCGCCCCTACTTCAGATAGCGTATTGGGCTAAGCGGCATCTCAAAGCGCATGAAATGACGAGTGAAATGCACTATTAAACTTCTAGTGTAGGGCGAACAGAGACCCGATTAGATCATTTTACATTAAGGTTAATAAAAGAATTCAGCGAATTTCTATCACATTTGTTCAATTTACGCGCTCCTATTTCAGATAGCGTATTGGGCTAAGCGGCATATCAAAGCGCATGAAATGTCGAGTGAAATGCACTATTAAACTTCTAGGGTAGGGCAAGCAGACACCCGATTAGATCATTTTATATTATGGTTAATTTAAGGATTCAGCAAAATTCTATCACATTTGTTCAATTTACGTCGCTCCTATTTCATATAGCGTACTGGGATAGGCGGCATCTTAGAGCGCGTGGAATGGCGAGTAAAATGCACTATTAAACTTCCATGATTGGGCAATCAGTGACCCGATTAAATCATTTTATACTTTGGTTAATATAAGAATTCAGCGAAATTCTATCACATTTGTTCAGTTTACGTCGCTGCTATTTCAGAAAGCTTATTGGGCTAAGCTGCATCTCAAAGCGCATGAAATGACGAGTGAAATGCACTATTAAACTTCTAGGGTAGGGCGAACAGAGACCCGATTGGATCATTTTATATTTTGTTTAATATAAGATTTCAGGGAAATTCTACCACATTTGTTCAATTTACGTCGCCCCTACTTCAGATAGCGTATTGGGCTAAGCGGCATCTCAAAGCGCATGAAATGACGAGTGAAATGCACTATTAAGCTTCTATGATAGGGCAATCAGAGACCCGCATAGATCGTATTATATTATGGTTAATATAAGAATTCTGCGTAATTCCATCACATTTGTGCAATTTACGTCGCTGCTATTTCAGAAAGCTTATTGGGCTAAGCTGCATCTCAAACCGCATGAAATGGCGAATAAAATGCACTGTTAAACTTCTAGGATAAGGCAAACAGAGACCCGATTAGAACATTTTATATTGCGGTGAATATAAGAATTCAGCGTAATTCTATCACACTTGTTCAACTTACGTCGCTCCAATTTCACACAGCGTACTGGGCTAGGCGGCACCTTAAAGCGCGTGGAATGGCGAGTAAAATGCACTATTAAATTTCTAGGGTAAGGCAAACAGAGACCCGATTAGATCATTTTATATTTTGTTTAATACATGACTTCAGGGAAATTCTATCACATTTATTCAATTTACGCGCTCCTATTTCAGATAGCGTATTGGGCTAAGCGGCATATCAAAGCGCATGAAATGACGAGTGAAATGCACTATTAAACTTCTAGGGTAGGGCGAACAGAGACCTGATTAGATCATTTTACATTAAGGTTACTATAAGAATTCAGCTAATTTCTATCACATTTGTTCAATTTACGTCGCTCCTGTTTCAGATAGCGTATTGGGCTAAGCAGCATCTCAAAGCACATCAAATGACGAGTAAAATTCACTATTAAACTTCTATGATAGAGCAATCAGAGACCCGATTAGATCATTTTATATTTTGGTTAATATAAGAATTCAGCGAAATTCTATCACATTTGTTCAATTTACGTCGCTCCTATTTCAGATAGCGTATTGGGCTAAGCGGCATCTCAAAGCGCATGAAATGTCGAGTAAAATGCACTATTAAACTTCTAGGGTAGGGCAAACAGAGACCCGATTGGATCATTTTATATTATGGTTAATTTAAGAATTCAGCGAAATTCTATCACATTTGTTCAATTTACGTCGCTCCTATTTCAGATAGCGTATTGGGCTAAGCGGCATCTTAAAGCGCGTGGAAGGGCGAGTAAAATGCACTACGAAACTTCTATGATAGGGCAATCAGAGATCCGATTAGATCATTTCATATTTTGTTTAATATAAGATTTCAGGGAAATTCTATCACATTTGTTCCATTTACGTCGCTCCTATTTCAGGTAGCGTATTGTGCTAAGCGGCATCTCAAAGCGCATGAAATGGCGAATAAAATGTACTATTAAACTTCTAGGCTAGGGCGAACAGAGACCCGATTAGATCATTTTACATTATTGTTAATAAAAGAATTCAGCGAAATTCTATCACATTTGTTCAACTTACGTCGCTCCTATTTCAGATAGCGTATTGGGCTAAGCGGCATCTCAAAGCGCATGAAATGGCGAGTATAATGCACTATTAAACTTCTATGATAGGGCAACCAGAGACACGATTAGATCATTTTATATTTTGGTTAATATAAGAATTCAGCGAAATTCTATCACATTTGTTCAATTTACGTCGCTCCTAATTCAGATAGCGTATTGGGCTAAGCGGCATCCCAAAGCGCGAGGAATGGCGAGTGAAATGCACTATTAAGCTTCTACGATAGAGCAATCAGAGACCCGGTTAGATCTTTTTATATTTTGGTTAATATAAGAATTCTGCGTAATGCTATCACATTTGTTCAATTTATGTCGCTCCTATTTCAGATAGCGTATTGGGCTAGGCGGAACCTTAAAGGGCATGAAATGACGAGTAAAATGCACTATTAAACTTCTATGATAGGGCAATCAGAGACCCGCATAGATCGTATTATATTATGGTTAATATAAGAATTCTGCGTAATTCCATCACATTTGTGCAATTTACGTCGCCCCTATTTCAGATAGCGTATTGGGCTAGGTGGCATCTTAAAGCGCATGAAATGTCGAGTAAAATGCACTAGTAAACTTCTATGATAGGGCAATCAGAGACCCGAGTACATCGTATTATATTATGGTTAGTGTAAGAATTCTGCGTAATTCCATCACATTTGTTCAATTTATGTCGCTCCTATTTCAGATAGCGTATTGGGCTAGGCGGCACCCTAAAGCGCAT
>CAKAJE020000930.1:0-83813 GCA_916610135.2 Macropis europaea | reverse complement strand
ACTTACGTCGCTCCTATTTCAGATAGCGTATTGGGCTAAGCGGCATCTCAAAGCGCATAAAATGGCGAGTAAAATGCAATATTAAGCTTCTAGGGTAGGGCAAACAGATACCCGATTAGATCATTTTATATTATGGTTAATTTAAGAATTCAGCAAAATTCTATCACATTTGTTCAATTTACGTCGCTCCTATTTCAGATAGCGTATTGGGCTAAGCGGCATCTCAAAGCGCATGAAATGGCGAGTAAAATGCACTATTAAACTTCTAGGGTAGGGCAAGCAGAGACCCGATTACAGCATCTAATATTATGGTTAATTTAAGAATTCAGCAAAATTCTATCACATTTGTTCAATTTACGTTGCTCCTATTTCAGATAGCGAACTGGGCTATGCGGCATCTTAAAGCGCGCGGAATGGCGAGTAAAATGCACTATTAAACTTCTAGGGTAGGGCAAGCAGAGACCCGATTAGATCATTTTATATTATGGTTAATGTAAGAATTCAGCAAAATTCAATCACATTCGTTCAATTTAGGTCGCTCCTATTTCAGATAATGTACTGGGCTAGGCGGCATCTTAAAGCGCGTGGAATGCCGAGTAAAATCCACTATTAAACTTCTAGGCTAGGGCGAACAGAGACCAGATTGGATCATTTTACATTCTGGTTAATAAAATAATTCAGCGAAATTCTATCACATTTGTTCAACTTTCGCCGCTCCTATTTCAGATAGCGTATTGGGCTAAGCGGCACCTCAAAGCGCATGAAATGGCGAGTAAAATGCACTATTAAACTTCTAGGGTAGGGCAAACAGAGACCCGATTAGATCATTTTATATTATAGTTAATTTAAGAATTCAGCGAAATTCTACCACATTTGTTCAATTTACGTCGCTCATATTTCAGATAGCGTATTGGGCTAAGCGGCATCTCAAAGCGCATGAAATGTCGAGTATAATGCACTATTAAACTTCTAGGGTAGGGCAATCAGTGACCCGATTAGATCATTTTATATTATAGTTAATTTAAGAATTCAGCCAAATTCTATCACATTTGTTCAATTTACGTCGCTCCTATTTCAGATAGCGTATTGGGCTAAGCGGCATCTCAAAGCGCATGAAATGGCGAGCAAAATGCACTATTAAACTTCTAGGGTAGGGCAAACAGAGACCCGATTAGATCATTTTATACTATGGTTAATTTAAGAATTCAGCAAAATTCTATCACATTTGTTCTATTTACGTCGCTCCTATTTCAAATAGCGAACTGGGCTATGCGGCATCTTAAAGCGCTCGGAATGGCGAGTAAAATGCACTGTTAAACTTCTATGCTAGGGCAATCAGAGACCCGATTAGATCATTTTATATTTTGGTTAATATAAGAATTCAGTGAAATTCTATCACATTTGTTCAATTTACGTCGCTCCTATTTCAGATAGCATATTTGGCAAAGAGGCATCTCAAAGCGTATGATATGGCGAATAAAATGCACTATTAAAGTTCTAGGGTAGGGCAAACAGAGACCCGATTAGATCATTTTATATTATCGTTAATTTAAGAATTGAGCGAAATTCTATCACATTCGTTCAATTTACGTCGCTCCAATTTCAGATAGCGTATTGGGCAAAGCGGCATCTCAAAGCGCATGAAATGACGAGTAAAATGCACTATTAAACTTCTAGGGTAGGGCAAGCAGAGACCCGATTAGATCATTTTATATTATGGTTAATTTAAGAATTCAGCAAAATTCTATCACATTCGTTCAATTTAGGTCGCTCCTATTTCAGATAGCGTATTGGGCTAAGAGGCATCTCAAAGCGCATGAAATGGCGAGTGAAATGCACTATAAGACTTCTATGGTAGGGCGAACAGAGACCAGTTTAGATGATTTTACATTCTGGTTAATAAAATAATTCAGCGAAATTCTATCACATTTGTTCAACTTTCGTCGCTCCTATTTCAGATAGCGTATTGGGCTAAGCGGCACCTCAAAGCGCATGAAATGGCGAGTAAAATGCACTATTAAACTTCTAGGGTAGGGCAAGCAGAGACCCGATTAGATCATTTTATATTATGGTTAATGTAAGAATTCAGCAAAATTCAATCACATTCGTTCAATTTAGGTCGCTCCTATTTCAGATAGCGTACTGGGCTAGGCGGCATCTTAAAGCGCGTGGAATGCCGAGTAAAATCCACTATTAAACTTCTAGGCTAGGGCGAACAGAGACCAGATTAGATCATTTTACATTCTGGTTAATAAAATAATTCAGCGAAATTCTATCACATTTGTTCAACCTTCGCCGCTCCTATTTCAGATAGCGTATTGGGCTAAGCGGCACCTCAAAGCGCATGAAATGGCGAGTAAAATGCACTATTAAACTTCTAGGGTAGGGCAAACAGAGACCCGATTAGATCCTTTTATATTATAGTTAATTTAAGAATTCAGCGAAATTCTATAACATTTGTTCAATTTACGTCGCTCATATTTCAGATAGCGTATTGGGCTAAGCGGCATCTCAAAGCGCATGAAATGTCGAGTAAAATGCACTATTAAACTTCTAGGGTAGGGCAATCAGTGACCCGATTAGATCATTTATATTATAGTTAATTTAAGAATTCAGCGAAATTCTATCACATTTGTTCAACTTATATCGCTCCTATTTCAGATAGCGTATTAGGCTAAGCGGCATCTCAAAGCGCATGAAATGACGAGTAAAATGCACTATTAAAGTTCTAGGGTAGGGCAAACAGAGACCCGATGAGATCATTTTATATTATGGTTAATTTAAGAATTGAGCGAAATTCTATCACATTCGTTCAATTTACGTCGCTCCTATTTCAGATAGCGTATTGGGCAAAGCGGCATCTCAAAGTGAATGAAATGACGAGTAAAATGCACTCTTAAACTTCTAGGCTAGGGCGAACAGAGACCCGATCAGATCATTTTACATTATTGTTAATAAAAGAATTCGGCGAAATTCTATCACGTTTGTTCAACTTACGTCGCTCCTATTTCAGATAGCGTATTGGGCTAAGCGGCATCTCAAAGCGCATGAAATGGCGAGTAAAATGCACTATTAAACTTCTAGGATAAGGCAAACAGAGACCCGATTAGATCATTTTACATTATGGTTCATAAAAGAATTCAGCGAAATTCTATCACATTTTTTCAACTTACGTCGCTCCTATTTCAGATAGCGTATTGGGCTAAGCGGCAGCTCAAAGCGCATGAAATGGCGAGTAAAATGCAATATTAAGCTTCTAGGGTAGGGCAAACAGATACCCGATTAGATCATTTTATATTATGGTTAATTTAAGAATTCAGCAAAATTCTATCACATTTGTTCAATTTACGTCGCTCCTATTTCAGATATCGTATTGGGCTAAGCGGCATCTCAAAGCGCATGAAATGGCGAGTAAAATGCACTATTAAACTTCTAGGGTAGGGCAAGCAGAGACCCGATTAGATCATTTTATATTATGGTTAATGTAAGAATTCAGCAAAATTCAATCACATTCGTTCAATTTAGGTCGCTCCTATTTCAGATAGCGTACTGGGCTAGGCGGCATCTTAAAGCGCGTGGAATGCCGAGTAAAATCCACTATTAAACTTCTAGGCTAGGGCGAACAGAGACCAGATTAGATCATTTTACATTCTGGTTAATAAAATAATTCAGCGAAATTCTATCACATTTGTTCAACTTTCGCCGCTCCTATTTCAGATAGCGTATTGGGCTAAGCGGCACCTCAAAGCGCATGAAATGGCGAGTAAAATGCACTATTAAACTTCTAGGGCAGGGCAAACAGAGACCCGATTAGATCATTTTATATTATAGTTAATTTAAGAATTCAGCGAAATTCTATCACATTTGTTCAATTTACGTCGCTCATATTTCAGATAGCGTATTGGGCTAAGCGGCATCTCAAAGCGCATGAAATGTCGAGTAAAATGCACTATTAAACTTCTAGGGTAGGGCAATCAGTGACCCGATTACAGCATCTAATATTATGGTTAATTTAAGAATTCAGAAAAATTCTATCACATTTGTTCAATTTACGTCGCTCCTATTTCAGATAGCGAACTGGGTTATGCGGCATCTTAAAGCGCGCGGAATGGCGAGTAAAATGCACTATTAAACTTCTAGGGTAGGGCAAGCAGAGACCCGATTAGATCATTTTATATTATGGTTAATGTAAGAATTCAGCAAAATTCAATCACATTCGTTCAATTTAGGTCGCTCCTATTTCAGATAGCGTACTGGGCTAGGCGGCATCTTAAAGCGCGTGGAATGCCGAGTAAAATCCACTATTAAACTTCTAGGCTAGGGCGAACAGAGACCAGATTAGATCATTTTACATTCTGGTTAATAAAATAATTCAGCGAAATTCTATCACATTTGTTCAACTTTCGCCGCTCGTATTTCAGATAGCGTATTGGGCTAAGCGGCACCTCAAAGCGCATGAAATGGCGAGTAAAATGCACTATTAAACTTCTAGGGTAGGGCAAACAGAGACCCGATTAGATCCTTTTATATTATAGTTAATTTAAGAATTCAGCGAAATTCTATCACATTTGTTCAATTTACGTCGCTCATATTTCAGATAGCGTATTGGGCTAAGCGGCATCTCAAAGCGCATGAAATGTCGAGTAAAATGCACTATTAAACTTCTAGGGTAGGGCAATCAGTGACCCGATTAGATCATTTTATATTATAGTTAATTTAAGAATTCAGCGAAATTCTATCACATTTGTTCAATTTACGTCGCTCCTATTTCAGATAGCGTATTGGGCTAAGCGGCATCTCAAAGCGCATGAAATGGCGAGCAAAATGCACTATTAAACTTCTAGGGTAGGGCAAACAGAGACCCGATTAGATCATTTTATACTATGGTTAATTTAAGAATTCAGCAAAATTCAATCACATTTGTTCTATTTACGTCGCTCCTATTTCAAATAGCGAACTGGGCTATGCGGCATCTTAAAGCGCTCGGAATGGCGAGTAAAATGCACTGTTAAACTTCTATGCTAGGGCAATCAGAGACCCGATTAGATCATTTTATATTTTGGTTAATATAAGAATTCAGTGAAATTCTATCACATTTGTTCAATTTACGTCGCTCCTATTTCAGATAGCATATTGGGCAAAGAGGCATCTCAAAGCGTATGAAATGGCGAATAAAATGCACTATTAAAGTTCTAGGGTAGGGCAAACAGAGACCCGATTAGATCATTTTATATTATCGTTAATTTAAGAATTGAGCGAAATTCTATCACATTCGTTCAATTTACGTCGCTCCTATTTCAGATAGCGTATTGGGCAAAGCGGCATCTCAAAGCGCATGAAATGACGAGTAAAATGCACTATTAAACTTCTAGGGTAGGGCAAGCAGAGACCCGATTAGATCATTTTATATTATGGTTAACTTAAGAATTCAGCAAAATTCTATCACATTCGTTCAATTTAGGTCGCTCCTATTTCAGATAGCGAACTGGGCTATGCGGCATCTTAAAGCGCGCGGAATGCCGAGTAAAATCCACTATAAGACTTCTATGGTAGGGCGAACAGAGACCAGATTAGATCATTTTACATTCTGGTTAATAAAATAATTCAGCGAAATTCTATCACATTTGTTCAACTTTCGTCGCTCCTATTTCAGATAGCGTATTGGGCTAAGCGGCATCTCGAAGCGCATGAAATGGCGACTATAATGCACTATTAAACTTCTAGGATAAGGCAAACTGATACCCGATTAGATCATTTTATATTACGGTTAATATAAGAATGCAGCGTAATTCTATCACATTTGTTCAAGTTACGTCGCTCCCATTTCAGATAGCGTACTGGGCTAGGCGGCATCTTAAAGCGCGTGGAATGGCGAGTAAAATGCACTACTAAACTTCTATGATAGGGCAATCAGAGACCCGATTAGATCATTTTATATTTTGTTTAATATAAGATTTCAGGGAAATTCTATCACATTTGTTCAATTTACGTCGCTCATATTTCAGATAGCGTATTGGGCTAAGCGGCATCTCAAAGCGCCTGAAATGGCGAGTAAAATGCACTATTATACTTCTAGGGTAGGGCAAACAGAGACCCGATTAGATCATTTTGTATTATGGTTAATTTAAGAATTCAGCAAAATTCTGTCACATTTGTTCAATTTTCGTCGCTCCTATTTAAGATAGCGTACTGCGCTAGGCGGCATCTCAAAGCGCATGAAATGACGAGTGAAGTGCACTATTAAACTTCTAGGGTAATGCAAAGAGAGACCCGATTAGATCATTTTATATTACAGTTAATATAAGAATTAAGCGTAATTCTATCACATTTGTTCAATTTACGCCACTCCTATTTCAGATATCGTATTGGGCTAAGCGGCATCTCAAAGCGCATGAAATGGCGAGTAAAATGCGCTACTAATCTTCTATGATAGGGCAATCAGAGACCCGATTAGATCATTTTACATTACGGCTAATAAAAGAATTCAGCGAAATTCTATCACATTTGTTCAACTTACGTCGCTCCTATTTCAGATAGCATATTGGGCTATGCGGCATCTCAAAGCGCATGAAATGACGAGTGAAGTGCACTATTAAACTTCTAGGGTAGGGCGAACAGAGACCCGATTAGATCATTTTACATTAAGGTTAATATAAGAATTCACGGACATTAAATCACATTTGTTCAATTTACGTCGCTCCTATTTCAGATAGCGTATTGGGCTATGCGGCATCTCAAAGCGCATGAAATGGCGAGTAAAATGCACTATTAAAGTTCTAGGCTAGGGCGAACAGAGACCCGATTAGATCATTTTACATTATGGTTAATAAAAGAATTCAGCGAAATTCTATCACATTTGTTCAATTTATATCGCTCCTATTTCAGATAGCGTATTGGGCTAAGCGGCATCTCAAAGGGCATGAAATGACGAGTAAAATGCACTGTTAAAGTTCTGGGGTAGGGCAAACAGAGACCCGATTAGATCATTTTATGATATGGTTAATTTAAGAATTCAGCAAGATTCTCACATTTGTTCAATTTACGTCACTCCTATTTCAGATAGCGTACTGGGCTAGGCGGCAACTTAAACCGCGTGGAATGGCGAGTAAAATGCACTATTAAACTTCTATGATAGGGCAATCAGTGACCCGATTAGATCATGTTATATTATGGTTAATTTAAGAATTCAGCGAAATTCTATCACATTTGTTCAATTTATGTCGCTCCTATTTCAGATATCGTATTGGGCTAAGCGGCATCTCGAAGCGCATGAAATGGTGAGTATAATGCACTATTAAACTTTTAGGATAAGGCAAACAGAGACCCGATTAGACCATTTTATATTACGGTTAATATAAAAATTCGGCGTAATTCTATCACATTTGTTAAACTTACGTCGCTCCTATTTCAGATAGCGTACTGGGCTGGGCGGCATCTTAAAGCGCATGAAATGGCGAGTAAAATGCACTATTAAACTTCTAGGCTAGGGCGAACAGAGACCCGATTAGATCATTTTACATTTTGGTTAATAAAAGGATTTAGCGAAATTCTATCACATATGTTCAATTTACGTCGCTCCTATTTCAGATAGCGTATTGGGCTAAGCGGCATCTTAAAGCGCGTGGAATGGCGAGTAAAATGCACTATTAGACTTCTCGGGTAGGGCAAACAGAGACCCGAATAGACCATTTTATATTACGGTTAATATAAGAATTCGGCGTAATTTTATCACATTTGTTCAACTTACGTCGCTCCTATTTCAGATATCGTTCTGGGCTGGGCGGCACCTTAAAGCGCGTGGAATGGCGACTAAAATGCACTATTAAACTTCTAGGCTAGGGCGAACAGAGACCCGATTAGATCATTTTACATTTTGGTTAATAAAAGAATTCAGCGAAATTCTATCACATATGTTCAATTTACGTCGCTCCTATTTCAGATAGCGTATTGGGCTAAGCGGCATCTTAAAGCGCGTGGAATGGCGAGTAAAATGCACTATTAGACTTCTAGGGTAGGGCAAACAGAGACCCGAATAGATCATTTTATATTACGGTTAATATAAGAATTCGGCGTAATTTTGTCACATTTGTTCAACTTACGTCGCTCCTATTTCAGATAGCGTACTGGGCTAGACGGCATCTTAAAGCGCGTAAAATGGCGAGTAAAATGCACTACTAAACTTCTATGATAGGGCAATCAGAGACCCGGTTAGATCATTTTATATTACGGTTAATATAAAAATTCGGCGTAATTCTATCACATTTGTTAAACTTACGTCGCTCCTATTTCAGATAGCGTACTGGGCTGGGCGGCATCTTAAAGCGCATGAAATGGCGAGTAAAATGCACTATTAAACTTCTAGGCTAGGGCGAACAGAGACCCGATTAGATCATTTTACATTATGGTCAATACAAGAATTCAGGGAAATTCTATCACATTTGTTCAATTTACGTCGCTCCTATTTCAGATAGCGTATTGGGCTAAGCGGCATCTCAAAGCGCATGAAACGGCGAGTAAAATGCAATACTAAACTTCTAGGATAAGGCAAACAGAGACCCGATTAGATCATTTTATGTTTTGATTAATATAAGAATTCAGGGAAATTCTATCACATTTGTTCAATTTACGTCGCTCATATTTCAGATAGCGTATTGGGCTAAGCGGCATCTCAAAGCGCATGAAATGGCGAGTAAAATGCACTATTAAACTTCTAGGGTAGGGCAATCAGTGACCCGATTAGATCATTTTATATTATAGTTAATTTAAGAATTCAGCGAAATTCTATCACATTTGTACAATTTACGTCGCTCCTATTTCAGATAGCGTATTGGGCTAAGCGGCATCTCAAAGCGCATGAAATGGCGAGTATAATGCAATACTAAACTTCTAGGCTAGGGCGAACAGAGACCCGATTAGATCATTTTATATTACGGTTAATACTAGAATTCAGCGTAATTCTATCACATTTGTTCAATTTACGACGCTCCTATTTCAGATAGCGTATTGTGCTATGCGGCATCTCAAAGAGCATGAAATGGCGAGTGAAATGCACTATTAGACTTCTATGGTAGGGCGAACAGAGACCCGATTAGATCATTTTACATTAAGGTTAATATAAGAATTCAGGGAAATTCTATCACATTTGTTCAATTTACGTCGCTCCTATTCCAGATAGCGTATTGGGCTACGCGGCACCTTAAAGCACATGAAATGGCGTGTAAAATGCACTATTAAAGTTCTAGGGTAGGGCAAACAGAGACCCGATGAGATCATTTTATATTATGGTTAATTTATGAATTCAGCAAAATTCTATCACATTCGTTCAATTTAGGTCGCTCCTATTTCAGATAGCGTACTGGGCTAGGCGGCATCTTAAAGCGCGTGGAATGCCGAGTAAAATCCACTATTAAACTTCTAGGCTAGGGAGAACAGAGACCAGATTAGATCATTTTACATTCTGGTTAATAAAATAATTCAGCGAAATTCTATCACATTTGTTCAACTTTCGCCGCTCCTATTTCAGATAGCGTATTGAGCTAAGCGGCACCTCAAAGCGCATGAAATGGCGAGTAAAATGCACTATTAAACTTCTAGGGTAGGGCAAACAGAGACCCGATTAGATCATTTTATATTATAGTTAATTTAAGAATTCAGCGAAGTTCTATCACATTTGTTCAATTTACGTCGCTCATATTTCAGATAGCGTATTGGGCTAAGCGGCATCTCAAAGCGCATGAAATGTCGAGTAAAATGCACTATTAAACTTCTAGGGTAGGGCAAACAGAGACCCGATTAGATCATTTTATATTATAGTTAATTTAAGAATTCAGCGAAATTCTATCACATTTGTTCAATTTACGTCGCTCATATTTCAGATAGCGTATTGGCCTAAGCGGCATCTCAAAGCGCATGAAATGGCGAGCAAAATGCACTATTAAACTTCTAGGGTAGGGCAAACAGAGACCCGATTAGATCATTTTATACTATGGTTAATTTAAGAATTCAGCAAAATTCTATCACATTTGTTCTATTTACGTCGCTCCTATTTCAAATAGCGAACTGGGCTATGCGGCATCTTAAAGCGCTCGGAATGGCGAGTAAAATGCACTGTTAAACTTCTATGCTAGGGCAATCAGAGACCCGATTAGATCATTTTATATTTTGGTTAATATAAGAATTCAGTGAAATTCTATCACATTTGTTCAATTTACGTCGCTCCTATTTCAGATAGCATATTGGGCAAAGAGGCATCTCAAAGCGTATGAAATGGCGAATAAAATGCACTATTAAAGTTCTAGGGTAGGGCAAACAGAGACCCGATTAGATCATTTTATATTATCGTTAATTTAAGAATTGAGCGAATTTCTATCACATTCGTTCAATTTACGTCGCTCCTATTTCAGATAGCGTATTGGGCAAAGCGGCATCTCAAAGCGCATGAAATGACGAGTAAAATGCACTATTAAACTTCTAGGGTAGGGCAAGCAGAGACCCGATTAGACCATTTTATATTACGGTTAATATAAAAATTCGGCGTAATTCTATCAGATTTGTTAAACTTACGTCGCTCCTATTTCAGATATCGTATTGGGCTAAGCGGCATCTCAAAGCGCATGAAATGGCGAGTAAAATGCGCTACTAATCTTCTATGATAGGGCAATCAGAGACCCGATTAGATCATTTTATATTTTGTTTAATATAAGATTTCAGGGAAATTCTATCACATTTGTTCAATTTACGTCGCTCCTATTTCAGATAGCATATTGGGCTAAGCGGCATCTCAAAGGGCATGAAATGACGAGTAAAATGCACTGTTAAAGTTCTGGGGTAGGGCAAACAGAGACCCGATTAGATCATTTTATGATATGGTTAATTTAAGAATTCAGCAAAATTCTCACATTTGTTCAATTTACGTCACTCCTATTTCAGATAGCGTACTGGGCTAGGCGGCAACTTAAACCGCGTGGAATGGCGAGTAAAATGCACTATTAAACTTCTATGATAGGGCAATCAGTGACCCGATTAGATCATGTTATATTATGGTTAATTTAAGAATTCAGCGAAATTCTATCACATTTGTTCAATTTATGTCGCTCCTATTTCAGATATCGTATTGGGCTAAGCGGCATCTCGAAGCGCATGAAATGGTGAGTATAATGCACTATTAAACTTTTAGGATAAGGCAAACAGAGACCCGATTAGACCATTTTATATTACGGTTAATATAAAAATTCGGCGTAATTCTATCACATTTGTTAAACTTACGTCGCTCCTATTTCAGATAGCGTACTGGGCTGGGCGGCATCTTAAAGCGCATGAAATGGCGAGTAAAATGCACTATTAAACTTCTAGGCTAGGGCGAACAGAGACCCGATTAGATCATTTTACATTTTGGTTAATAAAAGGATTCAGCGAAATTCTATCACATATGTTCAATTTACGTCGCTCCTATTTCAGATAGCGTATTGGGCTAAGCGGCATCTTAAAGCGCGTGGAATGGCGAGTAAAATGCACTATTAGACTTCTAGGGTAGGGCAAACAGAGACCCGAATAGACCATTTTATATTACGGTTAATATAAGAATTCGGCGTAATTTTATCACATTTGTTCAACTTACGTCGCTCCTATTTCAGATATCGTTCTGGGCTGGGCGGCACCTTAAAGCGCGTGGAATGGCGACTAAAATGCACTATTAAACTTCTAGGCTAGGGCGAACAGAGACCCGATTAGATCATTTTACATTTTGGTTAATAAAAGAATTCAGCGAAATTCTATCACATATGTTCAATTTACGTCGCTCCTATTTCAGATAGCGTATCGGGCTAAGCGGCATCTTAAAGCGCGTGGAATGGCGAGTAAAATGCACTATTAGACTTCTAGGGTAGGGCAAACAGAGACCCGAATAGATCATTATATATTACGGTTAATATAAGAATTCGGCGTAATTTTGTCACATTTGTTCAACTTACGTCGCTCCTATTTCAGATAGCGTACTGGGCTAGACGGCATCTTAAAGCGCGTAAAATGGCGAGTAAAATGCACTACTAAACTTCTATGATAGGGCAATCAGAGACCCGGTTAGATCATTTTATATTACGGTTAATATAAAAATGCGGCGTAATTCTATCACATTTGTTAAACTTACGTCGCTCCTATTTCAGATAGCGTACTGGGCTGGGCGGCATCTTAAAGCGCATGAAATGGCGAGTAAAATGCACTATTAAACTTCTAGGCTAGGGCGAACAGAGACCCGATTAGATCATTTTACATTATGGTCAATATAAGAATTCAGGGAAATTCTATCACATTTGTTCAATTTACGTCGCTCCTATTTCAGATAGCGTATTGGGCTAAGCGGCATCTCAAAGCGCATGAAACGGCGAGTAAAATGCAATACTAAACTTCTAGGATAAGGCAAACAGAGACCCGATTAGATCATTTTATGTTTTGATTAATATAAGAATTCAGGGAAATTCTATCACATTTGTTCAATTTACGTCGCTCATATTTCAGATAGCGTATTGGGCTAAGCGGCATCTCAAAGCGCATGAAATGGCGAGTAAAATGCACTATTAAACTTCTAGGGTAGGGCAATCAGTGACCCGATTAGATCATTTTATATTATAGTTAATTTAAGAATTCAGCGAAATTCTATCACATTTGTACAATTTACGTCGCTCCTATTTCAGATAGCGTATTGGGCTAAGCGGCATCTCAAAGCGCATGAAATGGCGAGTATAATGCAATGCTAAACTTCTAGGCTAGGGCGAACAGAGACCCGATTAGATCATTTTATATTACGGTTAATACTAGAATTCAGCGTAATTCTATCACATTTGTTCAATTTACGACGCTCCTATTTCAGATAGCGCATTGTGCTATGCGGCATCTCAAAGAGCATGAAATGGCGAGTGAAATGCACTATTAGACTTCTATGGTAGGGCGAACAGAGACCCGATTAGATCATTTTACATTAAGGTTAATATAAGAATTCAGGGAAATTCTATCACATTTGTTCAATTTACGTCGCTCCTATTCCAGATAGCGTATTGGGCTATGCGGCACCTTAAAGCACATGAAAGGGCGAGTAAAATGCACTATTAAAGTTCTAGGGTAGGGCAAACAGAGACCCGATGAGATCATTTTATATTATGGTTAATTTAAGAATTCAGCGAAATTCTATCACATTTGTTCAATTTATGTCGCTCCTATTTCAGATAGCGTATTGGGCTAAGCGGCATCTCGAAGCGCATGAAATGGCGAGTATAATGCACTATTAAACTTCTAGGATAAGGCAAACAGAGACCCGATTAGATCATTTTATATTACGGTTAGTATAAGAACGCAGCGTAATTCTATCACATTTGTTCAAGTTACGACGCTCATATTTCAGATAGCGTACTGGGCTAGGCGGCATCTTAAAGCGCGTGGAATGGCGAGTATAATGCACTACTAATCTTCTATGATAGGGCAATCAGAGACCCGATTAGATCATTTTATATTATGGTTAATTTAAGAATTCAGCAAAATTCTATCACATTTGTTCAATTTACGTCGCTCCTATTTCAGATAGCGTATTGGGCTAAGCGGCATCTCAAAGCGCATGAAATGGCGAATAAAATGCACTCTTAAACTTCTAGGCTAGGGCGAACAGAGACCCGATCAGATCATTTTACATTATTGTTAATAAAAGAATTCAGCGAACTTCTATCACATTTTTTCAACTTACGTCGCTCCTATTTCAGATAGCGTATTGGGCTAAGCGGCAGCTCAAAGCGCATGAAACGGCGAGTAAAATGCAATACAAAGCTTCTAGGATAAGGCAAACAGAGACCCGATTAGATCATTTTATATTATAGTCAATTTAAGAATTCAGCGAAATTCTATCACATTTGTACAATTTACGTCGCTCCTATTTCAGATAGCGTATTGGGCTAAGCGGCATCTCAAAGCGCATGAAATGGCGAGTAAAATGCATTGTTAAACTTCTGGGGTAGGGCAAACAGTGACCCGATTACATCATTTTATATTATGGTTAATTTAAGAATTCAGCGAAATTCTATCACATTTGTTCAATTTATGTCGCTCCTATTTCAGATAGCGTATTGCGCTAAGCGGCATCTCGAAGCGCATGAAATGGCGAGTATAATGCACTATTAAACTTCTAGGATAAGGCAAACAGAGACCCGATTAGATCATTTTATATTACGGTTAATATAAGAACGCAGCGTAATTCTATCACATTTGTTCAAGTTACGTCGCTCATATTTCAGATAGCGTACTGGGCTAGGCGGCATCTTAAAGCGCGTGGAATGGCGAGTATAATGCACTACTAATCTTCTATGATAGGTCAATCAGAGACCCGATTAGATCATTTTATATTATGGTTAATTTAAGAATTCAGCAAAATTCTATCACATTTGTTCAATTTACGTCGCTCCTATTTCAGATAGCGTATTGGGCTAAGCGGCATCTCAAAGCGCATGAAATGGCGAATAAAATGGACTCTTAAACTTCTAGGCTAGGGCGAACAGAGACCCGATCAGATCATTTTACATTATTGTTAATAAAAGAATTCAGCGAACTTCTATCACATTTTTTCAACTTACGTCGCTCCTATTTCAGATAGCGTATTGGGCTAAGCGGCAGCTCAAAGCGCATGAAATGGCGAGTAAAATGCACTATTAAACTTCTAGGATAAGGCAAACAGAGACCCGATTAGATCATTTTATACTACGGTTATTAGTAGAATTCAGCGTAATTCTATCACATTTGTTCAATTTACGTCTCTCCTATTCCAGATAGCGTATTGGGCTATGCGGCACCTTAAAGCACATGAAATGGCGAGTAAAATGCACTATTAAACTTCTATGATAGGGCAAACAGAGACCCGATTACATCATTTTATATTACGGTTAATATAAGAATTCAGCGTAATTCTATCACATTTGTTCAACTTACGTCGCTCCTATTTCAGATAGCGTACTGGGCTAGGCGGCATCTTAAAGCGCGTGGAATGGCGAGTAAAATGCACTACTAAACTTCTATGATAGGGCAATCAGAGACCCGATTAGATCATTTTATATTTTGTTTAATATAAGATTTCAGGGAAATTCTATCGCGTTTGTTCAATTTACGTCGCTCCTATTTCAGATAGCGTATTCGTCTAAGCGGCATCTCAAAGCGCATGAAATGGAGAATAAAATGCACTATTAAACTTCTAGGCTAGGGAGAACAGAGACCCGATTAGATCATTTTACATTATGGTTCATAAAAGAATTCAGCGAAATTCTATCACATTTTTTCAACTTACGTCGCTCCTATTTCAGATAGCGTATTGGGCTAAGCGGCATCTCAAAGCGCATGAAATGGCGAGTAAAATGCAATATTAAGCTTCTAGGGTAGGGCAAACAGATACCCGATTAGATCATTTTATATTATGGTTAATTTAAGAATTCAGCAAAATTCTATCACATTTGTTCAATTTACGTCGCTCCTATTTCAGATAGCGTATTGGGCTAAGCGGCATCTCAAAGCGCATGAAATGGCGAGTAAAATGCACTATTAAACTTCTAGGGTAGGGCAAGCAGAGACCCGATTACAGCATCTAATATTATGGTTAATTTAAGAATTCAGCAAAATTCTATCACATTTGTTCAATTTACGTTGCTCCTATTTCAGATAGCGAACTGGGCTATGCGGCATCTTAATGCGCGCGGAATGGCGAGTAAAATGCACTATTAAACTTCTAGGGTAGGGCAAGCAGAGACCCGATTAGATCATTTTATATTATGGTTAATGTAAGAATTCAGCAAAATTCAATCACATTCGTTCAATTTAGGTCGCTCCTATTTCAGATAATGTACTGGGCTAGGCGGCATCTTAAAGCGCGTGGAATGCCGAGTAAAATCCACTATTAAACTTATAGGCTAGGGCGAACAGAGACCAGATTAGATCATTTTACATTCTGGTTAATAAAATAATTCAGCGAAATTCTATCACATTTGTTCAACTTTCGTCGCTCCTATTTCAGATAGCGTATTGGGCTAAGCGGCACCTCAAAGCGCATGAAATGGCGAGTAAAATGCACTATTAAACTTCTAGGGTAGGGCAAGCAGAGACCCGATTAGATCATTTTATATGATGGTTAATTTAAGAATTCAGCAAAATTCTATCACATTTGTTCAATTTACGTCGCTCCTATTTCAGATAGCGTACTGGGCTCGGCGGCATCTTAAAGCGCGTGGAATGGCGAGTGAAATGCACTATTAGACTTCTATGGTAGGGCGAACAGAGACCCGATTAGATCATTTTACATTAAGGTTAATATAAGAATTCAGGGAAATTCTATCACATTTGTTCAATTTACGTCGCTCCTATTTCAGATAGCGTATTGGGCTAAGCGGCATCTCAAAGCGCATGAAACGGCGAGTAAAATGCAATACTAAACTTCTAGGATAAGGCAAACAGAGACCCGATTAGATCATTTTATATTTTGGTTAATATAAGAATTCAGCGAAATTCTATCACATTTGTTCAATTTACGTCGCTCATATTTCAGATAGCGTATTGGGCTAAGCGGCATCTCAAAGCGCATGAAATGGCAAGTAAAATGCACTATTAAACTTCTAGGGTAGGTCAATCAGTGACCCGAATAGATCACTTTATATTATAGTTAATTTAAGAATACAGCGAAATTCTATCACATTTGTACAATTTACGTCGCTCCTATTTCAGATAGCGTATTGGGCTAAGCGGCATCTCAAAGCGCATGAAATGGCGAGTAAAATGCAATACTAAACTTCTAGGCTAGGGCGAACAGAGACCCGATTAGATCATTTTACATTATGGTTCTTAAAAGAATTCAGCGAAATTCTATCACATTTGTTCAACTTACGTCGCTCCTATTTCAGATAGCGTATAGGGATAAGCGGCATCTCAAAGCGCATGAAATGGCGAGTAAGATGCACAATTAAACTACTAGGGTAGGGCAAACAGAGACCCGATTAGATCATTTTATATTGTGGTTAATTTAAGAATTCAGCAAAATTCTATCACATTTGTTCAATTCACGTCGCTCCTATTTCAGACAGCGTATTGGGATAAGCGGCATCTCACAGCGCGTGAAATGGCGAGTAAAATGCACTATCCAACTTCTAGGATAAGGCAAACAGAGACCCGATTAGATCATTTTATATTACGATTAATATAAGAATTCAGCGTAATTCTATCACATTTGTTCAACTTACGTCGCTCCTATTTCAGATAGCGTATTGGGCTAAGCGGCATCTCAAAGCGCATGAAATGGCGAGTGAAATGCACTATAAGACTTCTATGGTAGGGCGAACAGAGACCCGATTAGATCATTTTACATTGAGGTTAATATAAGAATTCACGGAAATTCTATCACATTTGTTCAATTTACGTCGCTCCTGTTTCAGATAGCGTATTGGGCTAAGCGGCATCTCGAAGCGCATGAAATGGCGAGTATAAGGCACTATTAAACTTCTAGGATAAGGCAAACAGAGACCCGATTAGATCATTTTATATTATGGTTAATTTATGAATTCAGCAAAATTCTATCACATTAGTTCAATTTACGTCGCTCATATTTCAGATAGCGTACTCGGCTAGGCGGCATCTTAAAGCGCGCGGAATGGCGAGTAAAATGCACTACTAATCTTCTATGATAGGGCAATCAGAGACCCGATTAGATCATTTTATATTTTGTTTAATATAAGATTTCAGGGAAATTCTATCACATTTGTTCAATTTACGTCGCTCCTATTTCAGGTAGCGTATTGGGCTGTGCGGCATCTCAAAGCGCATGAAACGGCGAGTAAAATGCAATACAAAGCTTCTAGGATAAGGCAAACGGAGACCCGATTAGATCATTTTATATTATAGTCAATTTAAGAATTCAGCGAAATTCTATCACATTTGTACAATTTACGTCGCTCCTATTTCAGATAGCGTATTGGGCTAAGCGGCATCTCAAAGCGCATGAAATGTCGAGTAAAATGCAATACTAAACTTCTTGGATAAAGCAAACAGAGACCTGATTAGATCATTTTATATTACGGTTAATATAAGAATTCAGCGTAATTCTATCACATTTGTTCAAATTACGTCGCTCCTATTTTAGATAGCGTACTGGGCTAGGCGGCATCTTAAAGCGCGTGGAATGGCGAGTAAAATGCACTGCTAAACTTCTATGATAGGGCAATCAGAGACACGATCAGATCACTTTATATTTTGTTTAATATAAGATTTCAGGGAAATTCTATCACATTTGTTCAATTTACGTCGCTCCTATTTCAGATAGCGTATTGGGCTAAGCGGCATCTCAAAGCGCATGAAACGGCGAGTAAAATGCAATACTAAACTTCTAGGATAAGGCAAACAGAGACCCGATTAGATCATTTTATATTGTGGTTAATTTTAGAATTCAGCAAAATTCTATCACATTTGTTCAAGTCACGTCGCTCCTATTTCAGATAGCGTATTGGGCTAAGCGGCATCTCAAAGCGCTTTAAACGGCGAGTAAAATGCACTATCAAACTTCTAGGATAAGGCAAACAGAGACCCGATTAGATCATTTTATATTACGGTTAATATAAGTATTCAGCGTAATTCTATCACATTTGTTCAACTTACGTCGCTCCTATTTCAGGTAGCGTACTGGGCTAGTCGGCATCTTAAAGCGCGTGGAATGGCGAGTAAAATGCACTATTAAACTTCTAGGATAAGGCAAACAGAGACCCGATTCGAACAATTTATATTACGGTTAATATAAGAATTCGGCGTAATTCTATCACATTTGTTCAATTTACGTCGCTGCTATTCCAGATAGCTTATTGTGCTTAGCGGCATCTCAAAGCGCATGAAATGACGAGTGAAATGCACTATTAAACTTCTAGGGCAGGGCAAACAGAGACCCGATTAGATCATTTTATATTATGGTTAATTTAAGAATTCAGCGAAAATCTATCACATTTGTTCAATTTACGTCGCTCCTATTTCAGATAGCGGATTGGGTTAAGCGGCACCTGAAGGCGCATGTAATGGCGAGTAAAATGCACTATCAAACTTCTAGGGTAGGGCAAACAGAGACCCGATTAAATTATTTTATATTATGGTTAATTTAAGATGTCAGCAAAATTTTATCACATTTGTTCAATTTACGTCGCTCCTATTTCAGATAGCGTATTGGGCTAGGCGGCATCTTAAAGCGCGTGGAATGGCGAGTAAAATGCACTACTAAACTTCTATGATAGGGCAATCAGAGACCCGATTAGATCTTTTTATATTTTGTTTAATATAAGATTTCAGGGAAATTCTATCACATTTGTTCAATTTACGTCGCTCCTATTTCAGATAGCGTATTGGGCTAAGCGGCATCCCAAAGCCCATGAAATGGCGAGTAAAGTGCACTATTAAACTTCTAGGCTAGGTCGAACAGAGACCCGATTAGATCATTTTACATTATGGTTAATAAAAGAATTCAGCGAAATTCTATCACATTTGTTCAACTTACGTCGCTCCTATTTCAAATAGCGTATTGGGCTAAGCGGCATCTCAAAGCGCATGAAATGGCGAGCAAAATGCACTATTAAACTTCTAGGGTAGGTCAAACAGAGACCCGATTAGATCATTTTATACTATGGTTAATTTAAGAATTCAGCAAAATTCTATCACATTTGTTCAATTTACGCCGCTCCTATTTCAGATAGCGAACTGGGCTATGCGGCATCTTAAAGCGCGCGGAATGGCGAGTAAAATGCACTATTAAACTTCTATGCTAGAGCAATCAGAGACCCGATTAGATCATTTTATATTTTGGGTAATATAAGACTTCAGTGAAATTCTATCACATTTGTTCAATTTACGTCGCTCCTATTTCAGATAGCGTATTGGGATAAGCGGCATCTCAAAGCGCATGAAATGGCGAGTAAGATGCACAATTAAACTACTAGGGTAGGGCAAACAGAGACCCGATTAGATCATTTTATATTGTGGTTAATTTAAGAATTCAGCAAAATTCTATCACATTTGTTCAATTCACGTCGCTCCTATTTCAGACAGCGTATTGGGATAAGCGGCATCTCACAGCGCGTGAAATGGCGAGTAAAATGCACTATCCAACTTCTAGGATAAGGCAAACAGAGACCCGATTAGATCATTTTATATTACGATTAATATAAGAATTCAGCGTAATTCTATCACATTTGTTCAACTTACGTCGCTCCTATTTCAGATAGCGTATTGGGCTAAGCGGCATCTCAAAGCGCATGAAATGGCGAGTGAAATGCACTATAAGACTTCTATGGTAGGGCGAACAGAGACCCGATTAGATCATTTTACATTGAGGTTAATATAAGAATTCACGGAAATTCTATCACATTTGTTCAATTTACGTCGCTCCTGTTTCAGATAGCGTATTGGGCTAAGCGGCATCTCGAAGCGCATGAAATGGCGAGTATAAGGCACTATTAAACTTCTAGGATAAGGCAAACAGAGACCCGATTAGATCATTTTATATTACGGTTAATATAAGAATGTAGCGTAATTCTGTCACATTTGTTCAATTTACGTCGCTCCTATTTCAGATAGCGTTTCGGGCGAAGCGGAATCTCGAAGCGCATGAAATGGCGAGCAAAATGCACTATTAAACTTCTAGGGTAGGGCAAGCAGAGACCCGATTAGATCATTTTATATTATGGTTAATTTAAGAATTCAGCAAAATTCTATCACATTCGTTCAATTTAGGTCGCTCCTATTTCAGATACCGTACTGGGCTAGGCGGCATCTTAAAGCGCATGGAATGGCGAGTAAAATGCACTACTAAACTTCTATGATAGGGCAATCAGAGACCCGATTAGATCATTTTATATTTTGTTTAATATAAGATTTCAGCGAAATTCTATGGCATTTGTTCAATTTGCGTCGCTCCTATTTCAGATAGCGTATTCGGCTAAGCGGCATCTCAAAGCGCATGAAATGGCGAATAAAATGCACTCTTAAACTTCTAGCCTAGGGCGAACAGAGACCCGATCAGATCATTTTACATTATGGTTAATAAAAGAATTCGGCGAAATTCTATCACATTTGTTCAACTTACGTCGCTCCTATTTCAGATAGCGTATTGGGCTAAGCGGCATCTGAAAGCGCATGAAATGGCGAGTTAAATGCACTAGTAAACTTCTAGGATAAGGCTAACAGAGACCCGATTAGATCATTTTATATTACGGTTAATACTAGAATTCAGCGTAATTCTATCACATTTGTTCAATTTACGACGCTCCTATTTCAGATAGCGTATTGTGCTAAGCGGCATCTCAAAGCGCATGAAATGGCGAGTGAAATGCACTATTAGACTTCTATGGTAGGGCGAACAGAGACCCGATTAGATCATATTACATTAAGGTTAATATAAGAATTCAGGGAAATTCTATCACATTTGTTCAATTTACGTCGCTCCTATTCCAGATAGCGTATTGGGCTATGCGGCACCTTAAAGCACATGAAATGGCGAGTAAAATGCACTATTAAAGTTCTAGGGTAGGGTAAACAGAGACCCGATGAGATCATTTTATATTATGGTTAATTTATGAATTCAGCAAAATTCTATCACATTCGTTCAATTTAGGTCGCTCCTATTTCAGATAGCGTACTGGTCTAGGCGGCATCTTAAAGCGCGTGGAATGGCGAGTAAAATGCACTACCAAACTTCTATGATAGGGCAATCGGAGACCCGATTAGATCATTTTATATTTTGTTTAATATAAGATTTCAGGGAAATTCTATCGCATTTGTTCAATTTACGTCTCTCCTATTTCAGATAGCGTATTCGGCTAAGCGGCATCTCAAAGCGCATGAAATGGCGAGTAAAATGCACAATTAAACTACTAGGGTAGGGCAAACAGAGACCCGATTAGATCATTTTATATTGTGGTTAATTTAAGAATTCAGCAAAATTCTATCACATTAGTTCAATTTACGTCGCTCATATTTCAGATAGCGTACTCGGCTAGGCGGCATCTTAAAGCGCGCGGAATGGCGAGTAAAATGCACTATTAAACTTCTATGATAGGGCAATCGGAGACCCGATTAGATCATTTTATATTTTGTTTAATATAAGATTTCAGGGAAATTCTATCGCATTTGTTCAATTTACGTCGCTCCTATTTCAGATAGCGTATTCGGCTAAGCGGCATCTCAAAGCGCATGAAATGGCGAGTGAAATGCACTATAAGACTTCTATGGTAGGGCGAACAGAGACCCGTTTAGATCATTTTACATTGAGGTTAATATAAGAATTCACGGAAATTCTATCACATTTGTTCAATTTACGTCGCTCCTGTTTCAGATAGCATATTGGGCTATGCGGCATCTCAAAGCGCATGAAATGGCGAGTAAAATGCACTGTTAAACTTCTGGGGTAGGGCAAACAGTGACCCGATTGCATCATTTTATATTATGGTTAATTTAAGAATTCAGCGAAATTCTATCACATTTGTTCAATTTATGTCGCTCCTATTTCAGATAGCGTATTGGGCTAAGCGGCATCTCGAAGCGCATGAAATGGCGAGTATAATGCACTATTAAACTTCTAGGATAAGGCAAACAGAGACCCGATTAGATCATTTTATATTACGGTTAATATAAGAACGCAGCGTAATTCTATCACATTTGTTCAAGTTATGTCGCTCATATTTCAGATAGCGTACTGGGCTAGGCGGCATCTTAAAGCGCGTGGAATGGCGAGTATAATGCACTACTTATCTTCTATGATAGGGCAATCAGAGACCCGATTAGATCATTTTATATTTTGTTTAATATAAGATTTCAGGGAAATTCTATCACATTTGTTCAATTTACGTCGCTCCTATTTCAGATAGCGTTTCGGGCGAAGCGGTATCTCAAAGCGCATGAAATGACGAGTAAAATGCACTATTAAACTTCTAGGGTAGGGCAAGCAGAGACTCGATTAGATCATTTTATATTATGGTTAATTTAAGAATTCAGCAAAATTCTATCACATTCGTTCAATTTAGGTCGCTCCTATTTCAGATAGCGTATTGGGCTAAGCGGCATCTCAAAGCGCATGAAATGGCGAGTGGAATGCACTATAAGACTTCTATGGTAGGGCGAACAGAGACCCGATTAGATCATTTTACATTGAGGTTAATATAAGAATTCACGGAAATTCTATCACATTTGTTCAATTTACGTCGCTCCTGTTTCAGATAGCGTATTGGGCTATGCGGCATCTCAAAGTGCTTGAAATGGCGAGTAAAATGCACTGTTAAACTTCTAGGGTAGGGCAAACAGAGACCCGATTAGATCATTTTATATTACGGTTAATATAAGAATGCAGCGTAATTCTGTCACATTTGTTCAAGTTACGTCGCTCATATTTCAGATAGCGTACTGGGCTAGGCGGCATCTTAAAGCGCGTGGAATGGCGAGTATAATGCACTACTAATCTTCTATGATAGGGCAATCAGAGGCCCGATTAGATCATTTTATATTTTGTTTAATATAAGATTTCAGGGAAATTCTATCGCATTTGTTCAATTTGCGTCGCTCCTATTTCAGATAGCGTATTCGGCTAAGCGGCATCTCAAAGCGCATGAAATGGCGAATAAAATGCACTCTTAAACTTCTAGGCTAGGGCGAACAGAGACCCGATCAGATCATTTTACATTATTGTTAATAAAAGAATTCGGCGAAATTCTATCACGTTTGTTCAACTTACGTCGCTCCTATTTCAGATAGCGTATTGGGCTAAGCGGCATCTCAAAGCGCATGAAATGGCGAGTAAAATGCACTATTAAACTTCTAGGATAAGGCAAACAGAGACCCGATTAGATCATTTTATACTACGGTTATTAGTAGAATTCAGCGTAATTCTATCACATTTGTTCAATTTACGTCGCTCCTATTTCAGATAGCGTATTGTGCTAAGCGGCATCTCAAAGCGCATGAAATGGCGAGTGAAATGCACTATTAGACTTCTATGGTAGGGCGAACAGAGACCCGATTAGATCATTTTACATTAAGGTTAATATAAGAATTCAGGGAAATTCTATCACATTTGTTCAATTTACGTCTCTCCTATTCCAGATAGCGTATTGGGCTATGCGGCACCTTAAAGCACATGAAATGGCGAGTAAAATGCACTATTAAACTTCTATGATAGGGCAAACAGAGACCCGATTACATCATTTTATATTACGGTTAATATAAGAATTCAGCGTAATTCTATCACATTTGTTCAACTTACGTCGCTCCTATTTCAGATAGCGTACTGGGCTAGGCGGCATCTTAAAGCGCGTGGAATGGCGAGTAAAATGCACTACTAAACTTCTATGATAGGGCAATCAGAGACCCGATTAGATCATTTTATATTTTGTTTAATATAAGATTTCAGGGAAATTCTATCGCGTTTGTTCAATTTACGTCGCTCCTATTTCAGATAGCGTATTCGTCTAAGCGGCATCTCAAAGCGCATGAAATGGAGAATAAAATGCACTATTAAACTTCTAGGCTAGGGAGAACAGAGACCCGATTAGATCATTTTACATTATGGTTCATAAAAGAATTCAGCGAAATTCTATCACATTTGTTCAACTTTCGCCGCTCCTATTTCAGATAGCGTATTGGGCTAAGCGGCACCTCAAAGCGCATGAAATGGCGAGTAAAATGCACTATTAAACTTCTAGGGTAGGGCAAGCAGAGACCCGATTAGATCATTTTATATTATGGTTAATGTAAGAAATCAGCAAAATTCAATCACATTCGTTCAATTTAGGTCGCTCCTATTTCAGATAGCGTACTGGGCTAGGCGGCATCTTAAAGCGCGTGGAATGCCGAGTAAAATCCACTATTAAACTTCTAGGCTAGGGCGAACAGAGACCAGATTAGATCATTTTACATTCTGGTTAATAAAATAATTCAGCGAAATTCTATCACATTTGTTCAACTTTCGCCGCTCCTATTTCAGATAGCGTATTGGGCTAAGCGGCACCTCAAAGCGCATGAAATGGCGAGTAAAATGCACTATTAAACTTCTAGGGTAGGGCAAACAGAGACCCGATTAGATCATTTTATATTATAGTTAATTTAAGAATTCAGCGAAATTCTATCACATTTGTTCAATTTACGTCGCTCATATTTCAGATAGCGTATTGGGCTAAGCGGCATCTCAAAGCGCATGAAATATCGAGTAAAATGCACTATTAAACTTCTAGGGTAGGGCAATCAGTGACCCGATTAGATCATTTTATATTATAGTTAATTTAAGAATTCAGCGAAATTCTATCACATTTGTTCAATTTACGTCGCTCCTATTTCAGATAGCGTATTGGGCTAAGCGGCATCTCAAAGCGCATGAAATGGCGAGCAAAATGCACTATTAAACTTCTAGGGTAGGGCAAACAGAGACCCGATTAGATCATTTTATACTATGGTTAATTTAAGAATTCAGCAAAATTCAATCACATTTGTTCTATTTACGTCGCTCCTATTTCAAATAGCGAACTGGGCTATGCGGCATCTTAAAGCGCTCGGAATGGCGAGTAAAATGCACTGTAAACTTCTATGCTAGGGCAATCAGAGACCCGATTAGATCATTTTATATTTTGGTTAATATAAGAATTCAGTGAAATTCTATCGCATTTGTTCAATTTACGTCGCTCCTATTTCAGATAGCATATTGGGCAAAGAGGCATCTCAAAGCGTATGAAATGGCGAATAAAATGCACTATTAAAGTTCTAGGGTAGGGCAAACAGAGACCCGATTAGATCATTTTATATTATCGTTAATTTAAGAATTGAGCGAAATTCTATCACATTCGTTCAATTTACGTCGCTCCTATTTCAGATAGCGTATTGGGCAAAGCGGCATCTCAAAGCGCATGAAATGACGAGTAAAATGCACTATTAAACTTCTAGGGTAGGGCAAGCAGAGACCCGATTAGATCATTTTATATTATGGTTAATTTAAGAATTCAGCAAAATTCTATCACATTCGTTCAATTTAGGTCGCTCCTATTTCAGATAGCGAACTGGGCTATGCGGCATCTTAAAGCGCGCGGAATGCCGAGTAAAATCCACTATAAGACTTCTATGGTAGGGCGAACAGAGACCAGATTAGATCATTTTACATTCTGGTTAATAAAATAATTCAGCGAAATTCTATCACATTTGTTCAATTTAGGTCGCTCCTATTCCAGATAGCGTATTGGGCTATGCGGCACCTTAAAGCACATGAAATGGCGAGTAAAATGCACTATTAAAGTTCTAGGGTAGGGTAAACAGAGACCCGATGAGATCATTTTATATTATGGTTAATTTATGAATTCAGCAAAATTCTATCACATTCGTTCAATTTAGGTCGCTCCTATTTCAGATAGCGTACTGGTCTAGGCGGCATCTCAAAGCGCATGAAATGGCGAGTAAAATGCACTATTAAACTTCTAGGGTAGGGCAAGCAGAGACCCGATTAGATCATTTTATATTATGGTTAATGTAAGAATTCAGCAAAATTCAATCACATTCGTTCAATTTAGGTCGCTCCTATTTCAGATACCGTACTGGGCTAGGCGGCATCTTAAAGCGCGTGGAATGGCGAGTAAAATGCACTACTAATCTTCTATGATAGGGCAATCAGAGACCAGATTAGATCATTTTATATTTTGTTTAATATAAGATTTCAGGGAAATTCTATCACATTTGTTCAATTTACGTCGCTCCTATTTCAGGTAGCGTATTGGGCTGTGCGGCATCTCAAAGCGCATGAAACAGCGAGTAAAATGCAATACAAAGCTTCTAGGATAAGGCAAACGGAGACCCGATTAGATCATTTTATATTATAGTCAATTTAAGAATTCAGCGAAATTCTATCACATTTGTACAATTTACGTCGCTCCTATTTCAGATAGCGTATTGGGCTAAGCGGCATCTCAAAGCGCATGAAATGTCGAGTAAAATGCAATACTAAACTTCTTGGATAAAGCAAACAGAGACCTGATTAGATCATTTTATATTACGGTTAATATAAGAATTCAGCGTAATTCTATCACATTTGTTCAAATTACGTCGCTCCTATTTTAGATAGCGTACTGGGCTAGGCGGCATCTTAAAGCGCGTGGAATGGCGAGTAAAATGCACTGCTAAACTTCTATGATAGGGCAATCAGAGACACGATCAGATCACTTTATATTTTGTTTAATATAAGATTTCAGGGAAATTCTATCACATTTGTTCAATTTACGTCGCTCCTATTTCAGATAGCGTATTGGGCTAAGCGGCATCTCAAAGCGCATGAAACGGCGAGTAAAATGCAATACTAAACTTCTAGGATAAGGCAAACAGAGACCCGATTAGATCATTTTATATTGTGGTTAATTTTAGAATTCAGCAAAATTCTATCACATTTGTTCAATTTACGTCGCTCCTATTTCAGATAGCGGATTGGGTTAAGCGGCACCTGAAGGCGCATGAAATGGCGAGTAAAATGCACTATCAAACTTCTAGGGTAGGGCAAACAGAGACCCGATTAAATTATTTTATATTATGGTTAATTTAAGATGTCAGCAAAATTTTATCACATTTGTTCAATTTACGTCGCTCCTATTTCAGATAGCGTATTGGGCAAGGCGGCATCTTAAAGCGCGTGGAATGGCGAGTAAAATGCACTACTAAACTTCTATGATAGGGCAATCAGAGACCCGATTAGATCTTTTTATATTTTGTTTAATATAAGATTTCAGTGAAATTCTATCACATTTGTTCAATTTACGTCGCTCCTATTTCAGATAGCGTATTGGGCTAAGCGGCATCTCAAAGCCCATGAAATGGCGAGTAAAGTGCACTATTAAACTTCTAGGCTAGGTCGAACAGAGACCCGATTAGATCATTTTACATTATGGTTAATAAAACAATTCAGCGAAATTCTATCACATTTGTTCAACTTACGTCGCTCCTATTTCAAATAGCGTATTGGGCTAAGCGGCATCTCAAAGCGCATGAAATGGCGAGCAAAATGCACTATTAAACTTCTAGGGTAGGTCAAACAGAGACCCGATTAGATCATTTTATACTATGGTTAATTTAAGAATTCAGCAAAATTCTATCACATTTGTTCAATTTACGCCGCTCCTATTTCAGATAGCGAACTGGGCTATGCGTCATCTTAAAGCGCGCGGAATGGCGAGTAAAATGCACTATTAAACTTCTATGCTAGAGCAATCAGAGACCCGATTAGATCATTTTATATTTTGGGTAATATAAGACTTCAGTGAAATTCTATCACATTTGTTCAATTTACGTCGCTCCTATTTCAGATAGCGTATTGGGCAAAGCGGCATCTCAAAGCGTATGAAATGGCGAACAAAATGCACTATTAAAGTTCTAGGCTAGGGTGAACAGAGATCCGATTAGATCATTTTACATTATGGTTAATAAAAGAATTCAGCGAAATTCTATCACATTTGTTCAACTTATATCGCTCCTATTTCAGATAGCGTATTAGGCTAAGCGGCATCTCAAAGCGCATGAAATGACGAGTAAAATGCACTATTAAAGTTCTAGGGTAGGGCAAACAGAGACCCGATGAGATCATTTTATATTATGGTTAATTTAAGAATTGAGCGAAATTCTATCACATTCGTTCAATTTACGTCGCTCCTATTTCAGATAGCGTATTGGGCAAAGCGGCATCTCAAAGCGAATGAAATGACGAGTAAAATGCACTATTAAACTTCTAGGGTAGGGCAAGCAGAGACTCGATTAGATCATTTTACATTATGGTTAATTTAAGAATTCAGCAAAATTCTATCACATTCGTTCAATTTAGGTCGCTCCTATTTCAGATAGCGTATTGGGCTAAGCGGCATCTCAAAGCGCATGAAATGGCGAGTGAAATGCACTATAAGACTTCTATGTTAGGGCGAACAGAGACCCGATTAGATCATTTTACATTGAGGTTAATATAAGAATTCACGGAAATTCTATCACATTTGTTCAATTTACGTCGCTCCTGTTTCAGATAGCATATTGGGCTATGCGGCATCTCAAAGCGCATGAAATGGCGAGTAAAATGCACTGTTAAACTTCTGGGGTAGGGCAAACAGTGACCCGATTACATCATTTTATATTATGGTTAATTTAAGAATTCAGCGAAATTCTATCACATTTGTTCAATTTATGTCGCTCCTATTTCAGATAGCGTATTGGGCTAAGCGGCATCTCGAAGCGCATGAAATGGCGAGTATAATGCACTATTAAACTTCTAGGATAAGGCAAACAGAGACCCGATTAGATCATTTTATATTACGGTTAATATAAGAACGCAGCGTAATTCTATCACATTTGTTCAAGTTACGTCGCTCATATTTCAGATAGCGTACTGGGCTAAGCGGCACCTCAAAGCGCATGAAATGGCGAGTAAAATGCACTATTAAACTTCTAGGGTAGGGCAAGCAGAGACCCGATTAGATCATTTTATATTATGGTTAATGTAAGAATTCAGCAAAATTCAATCACATTCGTTCAATTTAGGTCGCTCCTATTTCAGATAGCGTACTGGGCTAGGCGGCATCTTAAAGCGCGTGGAATGCCGAGTAAAATCCACTATTAAACTTCTAGGGTAGGGCAAGCAGAGACCCGATTAGATCATTTTATATTATGGTTAATTTAAGAATTCAGCAAAATTCTATCACATTCGTTCAATTTAGGTCGCTCCCATTTCAGATAGCGTACTGGGCTAGGCGGCATCTTAAAGCGCGTGGAATGGCGAGTAAAATGCACTACTAATCTTCTATGATAGGGCAATCAGAGACCCGATTAGATCATTTTATATTTTGTTTAATATAAGATTTCAGGGAAATTCTATCACATTTGTTCAATTTACGTCGCTCCTATTTCAGATAGCGTATTGGGCTAAGCGGCATCTGAAAGCGCATGAAATGACGAGTGAAATGCACTGTTAAACTTCTAGCGTCGGGCGAACAGAGACCCGATTAGATCATTTTATATTATGGTTAATTTAAGAATTCAGCGAAATTCTATCACATTTGTTCAATTTATGTCGCTCCTATTTCAGATAGCGTATTGGGCTAAGCGGCATCTCGAAGCGCATGAAATGGCGAGTATAATGCACTATTAAACTTCTAGGATAAGGCAAACAGAGACCCGATTAGATCATTTTATATTACGGTTAATATAAGAACGCAGCGTAATTCTATCACATTTGTTCAAGTTATGTCGCTCATATTTCAGATAGCGTACTGGGCTAAGCGGCACCTCAAAGCGCATGAAATGGCGAGTAAAATGCACTATTAAACTTCTAGGGTAGGGCAAGCAGAGACCCGATTAGATCATTTTATATTATGGTTAATGTAAGAATTCAGCAAAATTCAATCACATTCGTTCAATTTAGGTCGCTCCTATTTCAGATAGCGTACTGGGCTAGGCGGCATCTTAAAGCGCGTGGAATGCCGAGTAAAATCCACTATTAAACTTCTAGGCTAGGGCGAACAGAGACCAGATTAGATCATTTTACATTCTGGTTAATAAAATAATTCAGCGAAATTCTATCACATTTGTTCAACTTTCGCCGCTCCTATTTCAGATAGCGTATTGGGCTAAGCGGCACCTCAAAGCGCATGAAATGGCGAGTAAAATGCACTATTAAACTTCTAGGGTAGGGCAAACAGAGACCCGATTAGATCATTTTATATTATAGTTAATTTAAGAATTCAGCGAAATTCTATCACATTTGTTCAATTTACGTCGCTCATATTTCAGATAGCGTATTGGGCTAAGCGGCATCTCAAAGCGCATGAAACATCGAGTAAAATGCACTATTAAACTTCTAGGGTAGGGCAATCAGTGACCCGATTAGATCATTTTATATTATAGTTAATTTAAGAATTCAGCGAAATTCTATCACATTTGTTCAATTTACGTCGCTCCTATTTCAGATAGCGTATTGGGCTAAGCGGCATCTCAAAGCGCATGAAATGGCGAGCAAAATGCACTATTAAACTTCTAGGGTAGGGCAAACAGAGACCCGATTAGATCATTTTATACTATGGTTAATTTAAGAATTCAGCAAAATTCAATCACATTTGTTCTATTTACGTCGCTCCTATTTCAAATAGCGAACTGGGCTATGCGGCATCTTAAAGCGCTCGGAATGGCGAGTAAAATGCACTGTAAACTTCTATGCTAGGGCAATCAGAGACCCGATTAGATCATTTTATACTTTGGTTAATATAAGAATTCAGTGAAATTCTATCGCATTTGTTCAATTTACGTCGCTCCTATTTCAGATAGCATATTGGGCAAAGAGGCATCTCAAAGCGTATGAAATGGCGAATAAAATGCACTATTAAAGTTCGAGGGTAGGGCAAACAGAGACCCGATTAGATCATTTTATATTATCGTTAATTTAAGAATTGAGCGAAATTCTATCACATTCGTTCAATTTACGTCGCTCCTATTTCAGATAGCGTATTGGGCAAAGCGGCATCTCAAAGCGAATGAAATGACGAGTAAAATGCACTATTAAACTTCTAGGGTAGGGCAAGCAGAGACTCGATTAGATCATTTTATATTATGGTTAATTTAAGAATTCAGCAAAATTCTATCACATTCGTTCAATTTAGGTCGCTCCTATTTCAGATAGCGTATTGGGCTAAGCGGCATCTCAAAGCGCATGAAATGGCGAGTGAAATGCACTATAAGACTTCTATGTTAGGGCGAACAGAGACCCGATTAGATCATTTTACATTGAGGTTAATATAAGAATTCACGGAAATTCTATCACATTTGTTCAATTTACGTCGCTCCTGTTTCAGATAGCATATTGGGCTATGCGGCATCTCAAAGCGCATGAAATGGCGAGTAAAATGCACTGTTAAACTTCTGGGGTAGGGCAAACAGTGACCCGATTACATCATTTTATATTATGGTTAATTTAAGAATTCAGCGAAATTCTATCACATTTGTTCAATTTATGTCGCTCCTATTTCAGATAGCGTATTGGGCTAAGCGGCATCTCGAAGCGCATGAAATGGCGAGTATAATGCACTATTAAACTTCTAGGATAAGGCAAACAGAGACCCGATTAGATCATTTTATATTACGGTTAATATAAGAACGCAGCGTAATTCTATCACATTTGTTCAAGTTATGTCGCTCATATTTCAGATAGCGTACTGGGCTAAGCGGCACCTCAAAGCGCATGAAATGGCGAGTAAAATGCACTATTAAACTTCTAGGGTAGGGCAAGCAGAGACCCGATTAGATCATTTTATATTATGGTTAATGTAAGAATTCAGCAAAATTCAATCACATTCGTTCAATTTAGGTCGCTCCTATTTCAGATAGCGTACTGGGCTAGGCGGCATCTTAAAGCGCGTGGAATGCCGAGTAAAATCCACTATTAAACTTCTAGGGTAGGGCAAGCAGAGACCCGATTAGATCATTTTATATTATGGTTAATTTAAGAATTCAGCAAAATTCTATCACATTCGTTCAATTTAGGTCGCTCCCATTTCAGATAGCGTACTGGGCTAGGCGGCATCTTAAAGCGCGTGGAATGGCGAGTAAAATGCACTACTAATCTTCTATGATAGGGCAATCAGAGACCCGATTAGATCATTTTATATTTTGTTTAATATAAGATTTCAGGGAAATTCTATCACATTTGTTCAATTTACGTCGCTCCTATTTCAGATAGCGTATTGGGCTAAGCGGCATCTGAAAGCGCATGAAATGACGAGTGAAATGCACTGTTAAACTTCTAGCGTCGGGCGAACAGAGACCCGATTAGATCATTTTATATTATGGTTAATTTAAGAATTCAGCGAAATTCTATCACATTTGTTCAATTTATGTCGCTCCTATTTCAGATAGCGTATTGGGCTAAGCGGCATCTCGAAGCGCATGAAATGGCGAGTATAATGCACTATTAAGCTTCTAGGATAAGGCAAACAGAGACCCGATTAGATCATTTTATATTACGGTTAATATAAGAACGCAGCGTAATTCTATCACATTTGTTCAAGTTATGTCGCTCATATTTCAGATAGCGTACTGGGCTAAGCGGCACCTCAAAGCGCATGAAATGGCGAGTAAAATGCACTATTAAACTTCTAGGGTAGGGCAAGCAGAGACCCGATTAGATCATTTTATATTATGGTTAATGTAAGAATTCAGCAAAATTCAATCACATTCGTTCAATTTAGGTCGCTCCTATTTCAGATAGCGTACTGGGCTAGGCGGCATCTTAAAGCGCGTGGAATGCCGAGTAAAATCCACTATTAAACTTCTAGGCTAGGGCGAACAGAGACCAGATTAGATCATTTTACATTCTGGTTAATAAAATAATTCAGCGAAATTCTATCACATTTGTTCAACTTTCGCCGCTCCTATTTCAGATAGCGTATTGGGCTAAGCGGCACCTCAAAGCGCATGAAATGGCGAGTAAAATGCACTATTAAACTTCTAGGGTAGGGCAAACAGAGACCCGATTAGATCATTTTATATTATGGTTAATTTAAGAATTCAGCAAAATTCTATCACATTCGTTCAATTTAGGTCGCTCCTATTTCAGATAGCGAACTGGGCTATGCGGCATCTTAAAGCGCGCGGAATGCCGAGTAAAATCCACTATAAGACTTCTATGGTAGGGCGAACAGAGACCAGATTAGATCATTTTACATTCTGGTTAATAAAATAATTCAGCGAAATTCTATCACATTTGTTCAACTTTCGTCGCTCCTATTTCAGATAGCGTATTGGGCTAAGCGGCATCTCGAAGCGCATGAAATGGCGAGTATAATGCACTATTAAACTTCTAGGATAAGGCAAACTGATACCCGATTAGATCATTTTATATTACGGTTAATATAAGAATGCAGCGTAATTCTATCACATTTGTTCAAGTTACGTCGCTCCCATTTCAGATAGCGTACTGGGCTAGGCGGCATCTTAAAGCGCGTGGAATGGCGAGTAAAATGCACTACTAATCTTCTATGATAGGGCAATCAGAGACCCGATTAGATCATTTTATATTTTGTTTAATATAAGATTTCAGGGAAATTCTATCACATTTGTTCAATTTACGTCGCTCCTATTTCAGATAGCGTATTGGGCTAAGCGGCATCTGAAAGCGCATGAAATGACGAGTGAAATGCACTGTTAAACTTCTAGCGTCGGGCGAACAGAGACCCGATTAGATCATTTTACATTAAGGTTAATATAAGAATTCAGGGAAATTCTATCACATTTGTTCAATTTACGTCGCTCCTATTTCAGATAGCGAACTGGGCTATGCGGCATCTTAAAGCGCGCGGAATGGCGAGTAAAATGCACTATTAAACTTCTAGGGTAGGGCAAGCAGAGACCCGATTAGATCATTTTATATTATGGTTAATGTAAGAATTCAGCAAAATTCAATCACATTCGTTCAATTTAGGTCGCTCCTATTTCAGATAATGTACTGGGCTAGGCGGCATCTTAAAGCGCGTGGAATGCCGAGTAAAATCCACTATTAAACTTCTAGGCTAGGGCGAACAGAGACCAGATTAGATCATTTTACATTCTGGTTAATAAAATAATTCAGCGAAATTCTATCACATTTGTTCAACTTTCGTCGCTCCTATTTCAGATAGCGTATTGGGCTAAGCGGCATCTCAAAGCGCATGAAATGGCGAGTAAAATGCACTATTAAACTTCTAGGGTAGGGCAAGCAGAGACCCGATTAGATCATTTTATATTATGGTTAATGTAAGAATTCAGCAAAATTCAATCACATTCGTTCAATTTAGGTCGCTCCTATTTCAGATAGCGTACTGGGCTAGGCGGCATCTTAAAGCGCGTGGAATGCCGAGTAAAATCCACTATTAAACTTCTAGGCTAGGGCGAACAGAGACCAGATTAGATCATTTTACATTCTGGTTAATAAAATAATTCAGCGAAATTCTATCACATTTGTTCAACTTTCGCCGCTCCTATTTCAGATAGCGTATTGGGCTAAGCGGCACCTCAAAGCGCATGAAATGGCGAGTAAAATGCACTATTAAACTTCTAGGGTAGGGCAAACAGAGACCCGATTAGATCATTTTATATTATAGTTAATTTAAGAATTCAGCGAAATTCTATCACATTTGTTCAATTTACGTCGCTCATATTTCAGATAGCGTATTGGGCTAAGCGGCATCTCAAAGCGCATGAAATATCGAGTAAAATGCACTATTAAACTTCTAGGGTAGGGCAATCAGTGACCCGATTAGATCATTTTATATTATAGTTAATTTAAGAATTCAGCGAAATTCTATCACATTTGTTCAATTTACGTCGCTCCTATTTCAGATAGCGTATTGGGCTAAGCGGCATCTCAAAGCGCATGAAATGGCGAGCAAAATGCACTATTAAACTTCTAGGGTAGGGCAAACAGAGACCCGATTAGATCATTTTATACTATGGTTAATTTAAGAATTCAGCAAAATTCAATCACATTTGTTCTATTTACGTCGCTCCCAATTCAAATAGCGAACTGGGCTATGCGGCATCTTAAAGCGCTCGGAATGGCGAGTAAAATGCACTGTTAAACTTCTATGCTAGGGCAATCAGAGACCCGATTAGATCATTTTATATTTTGGTTAATATAAGAATTCAGTGAAATTCTATCGCATTTGTTCAATTTACGTCGCTCCTATTTCAGATAGCATATTGGGCAAAGAGGCATCTCAAAGCGTATGAAATGGCGAATAAAATGCACTATTAAAGTTCTAGGGTAGGGCAAACAGAGACCCGATTAGATCATTTTATATTATCGTTAATTTAAGAATTGAGCGAAATTCTATCACATTCGTTCAATTTACGTCGCTCCTATTTCAGATAGCGTATTGGGCAAAGCGGCATCTCAAAGCGCATGAAATGACGAGTAAAATGCACTATTAAACTTCTAGGGTAGGGCAAGCAGAGACCCGATTAGATCATTTTATATTATGGTTAATTTAAGAATTCAGCAAAATTCTATCACATTCGTTCAATTTAGGTCGCTCCTATTTCAGATAGCGAACTGGGCTATGCGGCATCTTAAAGCGCGCGGAATGCCGAGTAAAATCCACTATAAGACTTCTGTGGTAGGGCGAACAGAGACCAGATTAGATCATTTTACATTCTGGTTAATAAAATAATTCAGCGAAATTCTATCACATTTGTTCAACTTTCGTCGCTCCTATTTCAGATAGCGTATTGGGCTAAGCGGCATCTCGAAGCGCATGAAATGGCGAGTATAATGCACTATTAAACTTCTAGGATAAGGCAAACTGATACCCGATTAGATCATTTTATATTACGGTTAATATAAGAATGCAGCGTAATTCTATCACATTTGTTCAAGTTACGTCGCTCCCATTTCAGATAGCGTACTGGGCTAGGCGGCATCTTAAAGCGCGTGGAATGGCGAGTAAAATGCACTACTAATCTTCTATGATAGGGCAATCAGAGACCCGATTAGATCATTTTATATTTTGTTTAATATAAGATTTCAGGGAAATTCTATCACATTTGTTCAATTTACGTCGCTCCTATTTCAGATAGCGTATTGGGCTAAGCGGCATCTGGAAGCGCATGAAATGACGAGTGAAATGCACTGTTAAACTTCTAGCGTCGGGCGAACAGAGACCCGATTAGATCATTTTACATTAAGGTTAATATAAGAATTCAGGGAAATTCTATCACATTTGTTCAATTTACGTCGCTCCTATTTCAGATAGCGAACTGGGCTATGCGGCATCTTAAAGCGCGTGGAATGGCGAGTAAAATGCACTATTAGACTTCTAGGGTAGGGCAAACAGAGACCCGAATAGACCATTTTATATTACGGTTAATATAAGAATTCGGCGTAATTTTATCACATTTGTTCAACTTACGTTGCTCCTATTTCAGATATCGTTCTGGGCTGGGCGGCACCTTAAAGCGCGTGGAATGGCGACTAAAATGCACTATTAAACTTCTAGGCTAGGGCGAACAGAGACCCGATTAGATCATTTTACATTTTGGTTAATAAAAGAATTCAGCGAAATTCTATCACATATGTTCAATTTACGTCGCTCCTATTTCAGATAGCGTATCGGGCTAAGCGGCATCTTAAAGCGCGTGGAATGGCGAGTAAAATGCACTATTAGACTTCTAGGGTAGGGCAAACAGAGACCCGAATAGATCATTATATATTACGGTTAATATAAGAATTCGGCGTAATTTTGTCACATTTGTTCAACTTACGTCGCTCCTATTTCAGATAGCGTACTGGGCTAGACGGCATCTTAAAGCGCGTAAAATGGCGAGTAAAATGCACTACTAAACTTCTATGATAGGGCAATCAGAGACCCGGTTAGATCATTTTATATTACGGTTAATATAAAAATGCGGCGTAATTCTATCACATTTGTTAAACTTACGTCGCTCCTATTTCAGATAGCGTACTGGGCTGGGCGGCATCTTAAAGCGCATGAAATGGCGAGTAAAATGCACTATTAAACTTCTAGGCTAGGGCGAACAGAGACCCGATTAGATCATTTTACATTATGGTCAATATAAGAATTCAGGGAAATTCTATCACATTTGTTCAATTTACGTCGCTCCTATTTCAGATAGCGTATTGGGCTAAGCGGCATCTCAAAGCGCATGAAACGGCGAGTAAAATGCAATACTAAACTTCTAGGATAAGGCAAACAGAGACCCGATTAGATCATTTTATGTTTTGATTAATATAAGAATTCAGGGAAATTCTATCACATTTGTTCAATTTACGTCGCTCATATTTCAGATAGCGTATTGGGCTAAGCGGCATCTCAAAGCGCATGAAATGGCGAGTAAAATGCACTATTAAACTTCTAGGGTAGGGCAATCAGTGACCCGATTAGATCATTTTATATTATAGTTAATTTAAGAATTCAGCGAAATTCTATCACATTTGTACAATTTACGTCGCTCCTATTTCAGATAGCGTATTGGGCTAAGCGGCATCTCAAAGCGCATGAAATGGCGAGTATAATGCAATGCTAAACTTCTAGGCTAGGGCGAACAGAGACCCGATTAGATCATTTTATATTACGGTTAATACTAGAATTCAGCGTAATTCTATCACATTTGTTCAATTTACGACGCTCCTATTTCAGATAGCGCATTGTGCTATGCGGCATCTCAAAGAGCATGAAATGGCGAGTGAAATGCACTATTAGACTTCTATGGTAGGGCGAACAGAGACCCGATTAGATCATTTTACATTAAGGTTAATATAAGAATTCAGGGAAATTCTATCACATTTGTTCAATTTACGTCGCTCCTATTCCAGATAGCGTATTGGGCTATGCGGCACCTTAAAGCACATGAAAGGGCGAGTAAAATGCACTGTTAAAGTTCTAGGGTAGGGCAAACAGAGACCCGATGAGATCATTTTATATTATGGTTAATTGATGAATTCAGCAAAATTCTATCACATTCGTTCAATTTAGGTCGCTCCTATTTCAGATAGCGTACTGGGCTAGGCGGCATCTTAAAGCGCGTGGAATGCCGAGTAAAATCCACTATTAAACTTCTAGGCTAGGGAGAACAGAGACCAGATTAGATCATTTTACATTCTGGTTAATAAAATAATTCAGCGAAATTCTATCACATTTGTTCAACTTTCGCCGCTCCTATTTCAGATAGCGTATTGAGCTAAGCGGCACCTCAAAGCGCATGAAATGGCGAGTAAAATGCACTATTAAACTTCTAGGGTAGGGCAAACAGAGACCCGATTAGATCATTTTATATTATAGTTAATTTAAGAATTCAGCGAAATTCTATCACATTTGTTCAATTTACGTCGCTCATATTTCAGATAGCGTATTGGGCTAAGCGGCATCTCAAAGCGCATGAAATGTCGAGTAAAATGCACTATTAAACTTCTAGGGTAGGGCAAACAGAGACCCGATTAGATCATTTTATATTATAGTTAATTTAAGAATTCAGCGAAATTCTATCACATTTGTTCAATTTACGTCGCTCACATTTCAGATAGCGTATTGGGCTAAGCGGCATCTCAAAGCGCATGAAATGGCGAGCAAAATGCACTATTAAACTTCTAGGGTAGGGCAAACAGAGACCCGATTAGATCATTTTATACTATGGTTAATTTAAGAATTCAGCAAAATTCTATCACATTTGTTCTATTTACGTCGCTCCTATTTCAAATAGCGAACTGGGCTATGCGGCATCTTAAAGCGCTCGGAATGGCGAGTAAAATGCACTGTTAAACTTCTATGCTAGGGCAATCAGAGACCCGATTAGATCATTTTATATTTTGGTTAATATAAGAATTCAGTGAAATTCTATCACATTTGTTCAATTTACGTCGCTCCTATTTCAGATAGCATATTGGGCAAAGAGGCGTCTCAAAGCGTATGATATGGCGAATAAAATGCACTATTAAAGTTGTAGGGTAGGGCAAACAGAGACCCGATTAGATCATTTTATATTATCGTTAATTTAAGAATTGAGCGAAATTCTATCACATTCGTTCAATTTACGTCGCTCCAATTTCAGATAGCGTATTGGGCAAAGCGGCATCTCAAAGCGCATGAAATGACGAGTAAAATGCACTATTAAACTTCTAGGGTAGGGCAAGCAGAGACCCGATTAGATCATTTTATATTATGGTTAATTTAAGAATTCAGCAAAATTCTATCACATTCGTTCAATTTAGGTCGCTCCTATTTCAGATAGCGTATTGGGCTAAGAGGCATCTCAAAGCGCATGAAATGGCGAGTGAAATGCACTATAAGACTTCTACGGTAGGGCGAACAGAGACCAGTTTAGATGATTTTACATTCTGGTTAATAAAATAATTCAGCGAAATTCTATCACATTTGTTCAACTTTCGTCGCTCCTATTTCAGATAGCGTATTGGGCTAAGCGGCACCTCAAAGCGCATGAAATGGCGAGTAAAATGCACTATTAAACTTCTAGGGTAGGGCAAGCAGAGACCCGATTAGATCATTTTATATTATGGTTAATGTAAGAATTCAGCAAAATTCAATCACATTCGTTCAATTTAGGTCGCTCCTATTTCAGATAGCGTACTGGGCTAGGCGGCATCTTAAAGCGCGTGTAATGGCGAGTAAAATGCACTACTAAACTTCTATGATAGGGCAATCAGAGACCCGATTAGATCATTTTATATTTTGTTTAATATAAGATTTCAGGGAAATTCTATCGCATTTGTTCAATTTACGTCTCTCCTATTTCAGATAGCGTATTCGGCTAAGCGGCATCTCAAAGCGCATGAAATGGCGAATAAAATGCACTCTTAAACTTCTAGGCTAGGGCGAACAGAGACCCGATCAGATCATTTTACATTATGGTTAATAAAAGAATTCAGCGAAATTCTATCACATTTGTTCAACTTACGTCGCTCCTATTTCAGATAGCGTATTGGGCTAAGCGGCATCTCAAAGCGCCTGAAATGGCGAGTAAAATGCACTATTAGACTTCTATGGTAGGGCGTACAGAGACCCGATTAGATCATTTTATATGATGGTTAATTTAAGAATTCAGCAAAATTCTATCACATTTGTTCAATTTACGTCGCTCCTATTTCAGATAGCGTACTGGGCTCGGCGGCATCTTAAAGCGCGTGGAATGGCGAGTGAAATGCACTATTAGACTTCTATGGTAGGGCGAACAGAGACCCGATTAGATCATTTTACATTAAGGTTAATATAAGAATTCAGGGAAATTCTATCACATTTGTTCAATTTACGTCGCTCCTATTTCAGATAGCGTATTGGGCTAAGCGGCATCTCAAAGCGCATGAAACGGCGAGTAAAATGCAATACTAAACTTCTAGGATAAGGCAAACAGAGACCCGATTAGATCATTTTATATTTTGGTTAATATAAGAATTCAGCGAAATTCTATCACATTTGTTCAATTTACGTCGCTCATATTTCAGATAGCGTATTGGGCTAAGCGGCATCTCAAAGCGCATGAAATGGCAAGTAAAATGCACTATTAAACTTCTAGGGTAGGTCAATCAGTGACCCGAATAGATCACTTTATATTATAGTTAATTTAAGAATACAGCGAAATTCTATCACATTTGTACAATTTACGTCGCTCCTATTTCAGATAGCGTATTGGGCTAAGCGGCATCTCAAAGCGCATGAAATGGCGAGTGAAATGCACTGTTAAACTTCTGGGGTAGGGCAAACAGTGACCCGATTACATCATTTTATATTATGGTTAATTTAAGAATTCAGCGAAATTCTATCACATTTGTTCAATTTATGTCGCTCCTATTTCAGATAGCGTATTGGGCTAAGCGGCATCTCGAAGCGCATGAAATGGCGAGTATAATGCACTATTAAACTTCTAGGATAAGGCAAACAGAGACCCGATTAGATCATTTTATATTACGGTTAATATAAGAACGCAGCGTAATTCTATCACATTTGTTCAAGTTACGACGCTCATATTTCAGATAGCGTACTGGGCTAGGCGGCATCTTAAAGCGCGTGGAATGGCGAGTATAATGCACTACTAATCTTCTATGATAGGGCAATCAGAGACCCGATTAGATCATTTTATATTATGGTTAATTTAAGAATTCAGCAAAATTCTATCACATTTGTTCAATTTACGTCGCTCCTATTTCAGATAGCGTATTGGGCTAAGCGGCATCTCAAAGCGCATGAAATGGCGAATAAAATGCACTCTTAAACTTCTAGGCTAGGGCGAACAGAGACCCGATCAGATCATTTTACATTATTGTTAATAAAAGAATTCAGCGAACTTCTATCACATTTTTTCAACTTACGTCGCTCCTATTTCAGATAGCGTATTGGGCTAAGCGGCAGCTCAAAGCGCATGAAACGGCGAGTAAAATGCAATACAAAGCTTCTAGGATAAGGCAAACAGAGACCCGATTAGATCATTTTATATTATAGTCAATTTAAGAATTCAGCGAAATTCTATCACATTTGTACAATTTACGTCGCTCCTATTCCAGATAGCGTATTGGGCTAAGCGGCATCTCAAAGCGCATGAAATGGCGAGTAAAATGCATTGTTAAACTTCTGGGGTAGGGCAAACAGTGACCCGATTACATCATTTTATATTATGGTTAATTTAAGAATTCAGCGAAATTCTATCACATTTGTTCAATTTATGTCGCTCCTATTTCAGATAGCGTATTGCGCTAAGCGGCATCTCGAAGCGCATGAAATGGCGAGTATAATGCACTATTAAACTTCTAGGATAAGGCAAACAGAGACCCGATTAGATCATTTTATATTACGGTTAATATAAGAACGCAGCGTAATTCTATCACATTTGTTCAAGTTACGTCGCTCATATTTCAGATAGCGTACTGGGCTAGGCGGCATCTTAAAGCGCGTGGAATGGCGAGTATAATGCACTACTAATCTTCTATGATAGGTCAATCAGAGACCCGATTAGATCATTTTATATTATGGTTAATTTAAGAATTCAGCAAAATTCTATCACATTTGTTCAATTTACGTCGCTCCTATTTCAGATAGCGTATTGGGCTAAGCGGCATCTCAAAGCGCATGAAATGGCGAATAAAATGGACTCTAAACTTCTAGGCTAGGGCGAACAGAGACCCGATCAGATCATTTTACATTATTGTTAATAAAAGAATTCAGCGAACTTCTATCACATTTTTTCAACTTACGTCGCTCCTATTTCAGATAGCGTATTGGGCTAAGCGGCAGCTCAAAGCGCATGAAACGGCGAGTAAAATGCAATACAAAGCTTCTAGGATAAGGCAAACAGAGACCCGATTAGATCATTTTATATTATAGTCAATTTAAGAATTCAGCGAAATTCTATCACATTTGTACAATTTACGTCGCTCCTATTTCAGATAGCGTATTGGGCTAAGCGGCATCTCAAAGCGCATGAAATGGCGAGTAAAATGCACTATTAAACTTCTAGGATAAGGCAAACAGAGACCCGATTAGATCATTTTATACTACGGTTATTAGTAGAATTCAGCGTAATTCTATCACATTTGTTCAATTTACGTCTCTCCTATTCCAGATAGCGTATTGGGCTATGCGGCACCTTAAAGCACATGAAATGGCGAGTAAAATGCACTATTAAACTTCTATGATAGGGCAAACAGAGACCCGATTACATCATTTTATATTACGGTTAATATAAGAATTCAGCGTAATTCTATCACATTTGTTCAACTTACGTCGCTCCTATTTCAGATAGCGTACTGAGCTAGGCGGCATCTTAAAGCGCGTGGAATGGCGAGTAAAATGCACTACTAAACTTCTATGATAGGGCAATCAGAGACCCGATTAGATCATTTTATATTTTGTTTAATATAAGATTTCAGGGAAATTCTATCGCGTTTGTTCAATTTACGTCGCTCCTATTTCAGATAGCGTATTCGTCTAAGCGGCATCTCAAAGCGCATGAAATGGAGAATAAAATGCACTATTAAACTTCTAGGCTAGGGAGAACAGAGACCCGATTAGATCATTTTACATTATGGTTCATAAAAGAATTCAGCGAAATTCTATCACATTTTTTCAACTTACGTCGCTCCTATTTCAGATAGCGTATTGGGCTAAGCGGCATCTCAAAGCGCATGAAATGGCGAGTAAAATGCAATATTAAGCTTCTAGGGTAGGGCAAACAGATACCCGATTAGATCATTTTATATTATGGTTAATTTAAGAATTCAGCAAAATTCTATCACATTTGTTCAATTTACGTCGCTCCTATTTCAGATAGCGTATTGGGCTAAGCGGCATCTCAAAGCGCATGAAATGGCGAGTAAAATGCACTATTAAACTTCTAGGGTAGGGCAAGCAGAGACCCGATTACAGCATCTAATATTATGGTTAATTTAAGAATTCAGCAAAATTCTATCACATTTGTTCAATTTACGTTGCTCCTATTTCAGATAGCGAACTGGGCTATGCGGCATCTTAATGCGCGCGGAATGGCGAGTAAAATGCACTATTAAACTTCTAGGGTAGGGCAAGCAGAGACCCGATTAGATCATTTTATATTATGGTTAATGTAAGAATTCAGCAAAATTCAATCACATTCGTTCAATTTAGGTCGCTCCTATTTCAGATAATGTACTGGGCTAGGCGGCATCTTAAAGCGCGTGGAATGCCGAGTAAAATCCACTATTAAACTTATAGGCTAGGGCGAACAGAGACCAGATTAGATCATTTTACATTCTGGTTAATAAAATAATTCAGCGAAATTCTATCACATTTGTTCAACTTTCGTCGCTCCTATTTCAGATAGCGTATTGGGCTAAGCGGCACCTCAAAGCGCATGAAATGGCGAGTAAAATGCACTATTAAACTTCTAGGGTAGGGCAAGCAGAGACCCGATTAGATCATTTTATATGATGGTTAATTTAAGAATTCAGCAAAATTCTATCACATTTGTTCAATTTACGTCGCTCCTATTTCAGATAGCGTACTGGGCTCGGCGGCATCTTAAAGCGCGTGGAATGGCGAGTGAAATGCACTATTAGACTTCTATGGTAGGGCGAACAGAGACCCGATTAGATCATTTTACATTAAGGTTAATATAAGAATTCAGGGAAATTCTATCACATTTGTTCAATTTACGTCGCTCCTATTTCAGATAGCGTATTGGGCTAAGCGGCATCTCAAAGCGCATGAAACGGCGAGTAAAATGCAATACTAAACTTCTAGGATAAGGCAAACAGAGACCCGATTAGATCATTTTATATTTTGGTTAATATAAGAATTCAGCGAAATTCTATCACATTTGTTCAATTTACGTCGCTCATATTTCAGATAGCGTATTGGGCTAAGCGGCATCTCAAAGCGCATGAAATGGCAAGTAAAATGCACTATTAAACTTCTAGGGTAGGTCAATCAGTGACCCGAATAGATCACTTTATATTATAGTTAATTTAAGAATACAGCGAAATTCTATCACATTTGTACAATTTACGTCGCTCCTATTTCAGATAGCGTATTGGGCTAAGCGGCATCTCAAAGCGCATGAAATGGCGAGTACAATGCAATACTAAACTTCTAGGCTAGGGCGAACAGAGACCCGATTAGATCATTTTACATTATGGTTCTTAAAAGAATTCAGCGAAATTCTATCACATTTGTTCAACTTACGTCGCTCCTATTTCAGATAGCGTAAAGGGATAAGCGGCATCTCAAAGCGCATGAAATGGCGAGTAAGATGCACAATTAAACTACTAGGGTAGGGCAAACAGAGACCCGATTAGATCATTTTATATTGTGGTTAATTTAAGAATTCAGCAAAATTCTATCACATTTGTTCAATTCACGTCGCTCCTATTTCAGACAGCGTATTGGGATAAGCGGCATCTCACAGCGCGTGAAATGGCGAGTAAAATGCACTATCCAACTTCTAGGATAAGGCAAACAGAGACCCGATTAGATCATTTTATATTACGATTAATATAAGAATTCAGCGTAATTCTATCACATTTGTTCAACTTACGTCGCTCCTATTTCAGATAGCGTATTGGGCTAAGCGGCATCTCAAAGCGCATGAAATGGCGAGTGAAATGCACTATAAGACTTCTATGGTAGGGCGAACAGAGACCCGATTAGATCATTTTACATTGAGGTTAATATAAGAATTCACGGAAATTCTATCACATTTGTTCAATTTACGTCGCTCCTGTTTCAGATAGCGTATTGGGCTAAGCGGCACCTCGAAGCGCATGAAATGGCGAGTATAAGGCACTATTAAACTTCTAGGATAAGGCAAACAGAGACCCGATTAGATCATTTTATATTATGGTTAATTTATGAATTCAGCAAAATTCTATCACATTAGTTCAATTTACGTCGCTCATATTTCAGATAGCGTACTCGGCTAGGCGGCATCTTAAAGCGCGCGGAATGGCGAGTAAAATGCACTACTAATCTTCTATGATAGGGCAATCAGAGACCCGATTAGATCATTTTATATTTTGTTTAATATAAGATTTCAGGGAAATTCTATCACATTTGTTCAATTTACGTCGCTCCTATTTCAGGTAGCGTATTGGGCTGTGCGGCATCTCAAAGCGCATGAAACGGCGAGTAAAATGCAATACAAAGCTTCTAGGATAAGGCAAACGGAGACCCGATTAGATCATTTTATATTATAGTCAATTTAAGAATTCAGCGAAATTCTATCACATTTGTACAATTTACGTCGCTCCTATTTCAGATAGCGTATTGGGCTAAGCGGCATCTCAAAGCGCATGAAATGTCGAGTAAAATGCAATACTAAACTTCTTGGATAAAGCAAACAGAGACCTGATTAGATCATTTTATATTACGGTTAATATAAGAATTCAGCGTAATTCTATCACATTTGTTCAAATTACGTCGCTCCTATTTTAGATAGCGTACTGGGCTAGGCGGCATCTTAAAGCGCGTGGAATGGCGAGTAAAATGCACTGCTAAACTTCTATGATAGGGCAATCAGAGACACGATCAGATCACTTTATATTTTGTTTAATATAAGATTTCAGGGAAATTCTATCACATTTGTTCAATTTACGTCGCTCCTATTTCAGATAGCGTATTGGGCTAAGCGGCATCTCAAAGCGCATGAAACGGCGAGTAAAATGCAATACTAAACTTCTAGGATAAGGCAAACAGAGACCCGATTAGATCATTTTATATTGTGGTTAATTTTAGAATTCAGCAAAATTCTATCACATTTGTTCAAGTCACGTCGCTCCTATTTCAGATAGCGTATTGGGCTAAGCGGCATCTCAAAGCGCTTTAAACGGCGAGTAAAATGCACTATCAAACTTCTAGGATAAGGCAAACAGAGACCCGATTAGATCATTTTATATTACGGTTAATATAAGAACTCAGCGTAATTCTATCACATTTGTTCAACTTACGTCGCTCCTATTTCAGGTAGCGTACTGGGCTAGTCGGCATCTTAAAGCGCGTGGAATGGCGAGTAAAATGCACTATTAAACTTCTAGGATAAGGCAAACAGAGACCCGATTCGAACAATTTATATTACGGTTAATATAAGAATTCGGCGTAATTCTATCACATTTGTTCAATTTACGTCGCTGCTATTCCAGATAGCTTATTGTGCTTAGCGGCATCTCAAAGCGCATGAAATGACGAGTGAAATGCACTATTAAACTTCTAGGGCAGGGCAAACAGAGACCCGATTAGATCATTTTATATTATGGTTAATTTAAGAATTCAGCGAAAATCTATCACATTTGTTCAATTTACGTCGCTCCTATTTCAGATAGCGGATTGGGTTAAGCGGCACCTGAAGGCGCATGTAATGGCGAGTAAAATGCACTATCAAACTTCTAGGGTAGGGCAAACAGAGACCCGATTAAATTATTTTATATTATGGTTAATTTAAGATGTCAGCAAAATTTTATCACATTTGTTCAATTTACGTCGCTCCTATTTCAGATAGCGTATTGGGCTAGGCGGCATCTTAAAGCGCGTGGAATGGCGAGTAAAATGCATTACTAAACTTCTATGATAGGGCAATCAGAGACCCGATTAGATCTTTTTATATTTTGTTTAATATAAGATTTCAGGGAAATTCTATCACATTTGTTCAATTTACGTCGCTCCTATTTCAGATAGCGTATTGGGCTAAGCGGCATCTCAAAGCCCATGAAATGGCGAGTAAAGTGCACTATTAAACTTCTAGGCTAGGTCGAACAGAGACCCGATTAGATCATTTTACATTATGGTTAATAAAAGAATTCAGCGAAATTCTATCACATTTGTTCAACTTACGTCGCTCCTATTTCAAATAGCGTATTGGGCTAAGCGGCATCTCAAAGCGCATGAAATGGCGAGCAAAATGCACTATTAAACTTCTAGGGTAGGTCAAACAGAGACCCGATTAGATCATTTTATACTATGGTTAATTTAAGAATTCAGCAAAATTCTATCACATTTGTTCAATTTACGCCGCTCCTATTTCAGATAGCGAACTGGGCTATGCGGCATCTTAAAGCGCGCGGAATGGCGAGTAAAATGCACTATTAAACTTCTATGCTAGAGCAATCAGAGACCCGATTAGATCATTTTATATTTTGGGTAATATAAGACTTCAGTGAAATTCTATCACATTTGTTCAATTTACGTCGCTCCTATTTCAGATAGCGTATTGGGATAAGCGGCATCTCAAAGCGCATGAAATGGCGAGTAAGATGCACAATTAAACTACTAGGGTAGGGCAAACAGAGACCCGATTAGATCATTTTATATTGTGGTTAATTTAAGAATTCAGCAAAATTCTATCACATTTGTTCAATTCACGTCGCTCCTATTTCAGACAGCGTATTGGGATAAGCGGCATCTCACAGCGCGTGAAATGGCGAGTAAAATGCACTATCCAACTTCTAGGATAAGGCAAACAGAGACCCGATTAGATCATTTTATATTACGATTAATATAAGAATTCAGCGTAATTCTATCACATTTGTTCAACTTACGTCGCTCCTATTTCAGATAGCGTATTGGGCTAAGCGGCATCTCAAAGCGCATGAAATGGCGAGTGAAATGCACTATAAGACTTCTATGGTAGGGCGAACAGAGACCCGATTAGATCATTTTACATTGAGGTTAATATAAGAATTCACGGAAATTCTATCACATTTGTTCAATTTACGTCGCTCCTGTTTCAGATAGCGTATTGGGCTAAGCGGCATCTCGAAGCGCATGAAATGGCGAGTATAAGGCACTATTAAACTTCTAGGATAAGGCAAACAGAGACCCGATTAGATCATTTTATATTACGGTTAATATAAGAATGTAGCGTAATTCTGTCACATTTGTTCAACTTACGTCGCTCCTATTTCAGATAGCGTATAGGGATAAGCGGCATCTCAAAGCGCATGAAATGGCGAGTAAAATGCACTGTTAAACTTCTAGGGTAGGGCAAACAGAGACCCGATTAGATCATTTTATATTATGGTTAATTTAAGTATTCAGCGAAATTCTATCACATTTGTTCAATTTATGTCGCTCCTATTTCAGATAGCGTATTGGGCTAAGCGGAATCTCGAAGCGCATGAAATGGCGAGCAAAATGCACTATTAAACTTCTAGGGTAGGGCAAGCAGAGACTCGATTAGATCATTTTATATTATGGTTAATTTAAGAATTCGGCGAAATTCTATCACATTCGTTCAATTTACGTCGCTCCTATTTCAGATAGCGTATTGGGCATAGCGGCATCTCAAAGCGCATGAAATGACGAGTAAAATGCACTATCAACCTTCTATGATAGCGCAATCAGAGAACAGACTAGATCATTTTATATTATGGTTAATTTAAGAATTCAGCAAAATTCTATCACATTCGTTCAATTTAGGTCGCTCCTATTTCAGATAGCGTATTGGGCTAAGCGGCATGTCAAAGCGCATGAAATGGCGAGTGAAATGCACTATAAGACTTCTATGGTAGGGCGAACAGAGACCCGATTAGATCATTTTACATTGAGGTTAATATAAGAATTCACGGAAATTCTATCACATTTGTTCAATTTACGTCGCTCCTATTTCAGATAGTGTTTCGGGCGAAGCGGAATCTCGAAGCGCATGAAATGGCGAGCAAAATGCACTATTAAACTTCTAGGGTAGGGCAAGCAGAGACCCGATTAGATCATTTTATATTATGGTTAATTTAAGAATTCAGCAAAATTCTATCACATTCGTTCAATTTAGGTCGCTCCTATTTCAGATACCGTACTGGGCTAGGCGGCATCTTAAAGCGCATGGAATGGCGAGTAAAATGCACTACTAAACTTCTATGATAGGGCAATCAGAGACCCGATTAGATCATTTTATATTTTGTTTAATATAAGATTTCAGCGAAATTCTATTGCATTTGTTCAATTTGCGTCGCTCCTATTTCAGATAGCGTATTCGGCTAAGCGGCATCTCAAAGCGCATGAAATGGCGAATAAAATGCACTCTTAAACTTCTAGCCTAGGGCGAACAGAGACCCGATCAGATCATTTTACATTATGGTTAATAAAAGAATTCGGCGAAATTCTATCACATTTGTTCAACTTACGTCGCTCCTATTTCAGATAGCGTATTGGGCTAAGCGGCATCTGAAAGCGCATGAAATGGCGAGTTAAATGCACTAGTAAACTTCTAGGATAAGGCTAACAGAGACCCGATTAGATCATTTTATATTACGGTTAATACTAGAATTCAGCGTAATTCTATCACATTTGTTCAATTTACGACGCTCCTATTTCAGATAGCGTATTGTGCTAAGCGGCATCTCAAAGCGCATGAAATGGCGAGTGAAATGCACTATTAGACTTCTATGGTAGGGCGAACAGAGACCCGATTAGATCATATTACATTAAGGTTAATATAAGAATTCAGGGAAATTCTATCACATTTGTTCAATTTACGTCGCTCCTATTCCAGATAGCGTATTGGGCTATGCGGCACCTTAAAGCACATGAAATGGCGAGTAAAATGCACTATTAAAGTTCTAGGGTAGGGTAAACAGAGACCCGATGAGATCATTTTATATTATGGTTAATTTATGAATTCAGCAAAATTCTATCACATTCGTTCAATTTAGGTCGCTCCTATTTCAGATAGCGTACTGGTCTAGGCGGCATCTTAAAGCGCGTGGAATGGCGAGTAAAATGCACTACCAAACTTCTATGATAGGGCAATCGGAGACCCGATTAGATCATTTTATATTTTGTTTAATATAAGATTTCAGGGAAATTCTATCGCATTTGTTCAATTTACGTCTCTCCTATTTCAGATAGCGTATTCGGCTAAGCGGCATCTCAAAGCGCATGAAATGGCGAGTAAAATGCACAATTAAACTACTAGGGTAGGGCAAACAGAGACCCGATTAGATCATTTTATATTGTGGTTAATTTAAGAATTCAGCAAAATTCTATCACATTAGTTCAATTTACGTCGCTCATATTTCAGATAGCGTACTCGGCTAGGCGGCATCTTAAAGCGCGCGGAATGGCGAGTAAAATGCACTATTAAACTTCTATGATAGGGCAATCGGAGACCCGATTAGATCATTTTATATTTTGTTTAATATAAGATTTCAGGGAAATTCTATCGCATTTGTTCAATTTACGTCTCTCCTATTTCAGATAGCGTATTCGGCTAAGCGGCATCTCAAAGCGCATGAAATGGCGAGTGAAATGCACTATAAGACTTCTATGGTAGGGCGAACAGAGACCCGTTTAGATCATTTTACATTGAGGTTAATATAAGAATTCACGGAAATTCTATCACATTTGTTCAATTTACGTCGCTCCTGTTTCAGATAGCATATTGGGCTATGCGGCATCTCAAAGCGCATGAAATGGCGAGTAAAATGCACTGTTAAACTTCTGGGGTAGGGCAAACAGTGACCCGATTACATCATTTTATATTATGGTTAATTTAAGAATTCAGCGAAATTCTATCACATTTGTTCAATTTATGTCGCTCCTATTTCAGATAGCGTATTGGGCTAAGCGGCATCTCGAAGCGCATGAAATGGCGAGTATAATGCACTATTAAACTTCTAGGATAAGGCAAACAGAGACCCGATTAGATCATTTTATATTACGGTTAATATAAGAACGCAGCGTAATTCTATCACATTTGTTCAAGTTATGTCGCTCATATTTCAGATAGCGTACTGGGCTAGGCGGCATCTTAAAGCGCGTGGAATGGCGAGTATAATGCACTACTTATCTTCTATGATAGGGCAATCAGAGACCCGATTAGATCATTTTATATTTTGTTTAATATAAGATTTCAGGGAAATTCTATCACATTTGTTCAATTTACGTCGCTCCTATTTCAGATAGCGTTTCGGGCGAAGCGGTATCTCAAAGCGCATGAAATGACGAGTAAAATGCACTATTAAACTTCTAGGGTAGGGCAAGCAGAGACTCGATTAGATCATTTTATATTATGGTTAATTTAAGAATTCAGCAAAATTCTATCACATTCGTTCAATTTAGGTCGCTCCTATTTCAGATAGCGTATTGGGCTAAGCGGCATCTCAAAGCGCATGAAATGGCGAGTGGAATGCACTATAAGACTTCTATGGTAGGGCGAACAGAGACCCGATTAGATCATTTTACATTGAGGTTAATATAAGAATTCACGGAAATTCTATCACATTTGTTCAATTTACGTCGCTCCTGTTTCAGATAGCGTATTGGGCTATGCGGCATCTCAAAGCGCTTGAAATGGCGAGTAAAATGCACTGTTAAACTTCTAGGGTAGGGCAAACAGAGACCCGATTAGATCATTTTATATTACGGTTAATATAAGAATGCAGCGTAATTCTGTCACATTTGTTCAAGTTACGTCGCTCATATTTCAGATAGCGTACTGGGCTAGGCGGCATCTTAAAGCGCGTGGAATGGCGAGTATAATGCACTACTAATCTTCTATGATAGGGCAATCAGAGGCCCGATTAGATCATTTTATATTTTGTTTAATATAAGATTTCAGGGAAATTCTATCGCATTTGTTCAATTTGCGTCGCTCCTATTTCAGATAGCGTATTCGGCTAAGCGGCATCTCAAAGCGCATGAAATGGCGAATAAAATGCACTCTTAAACTTCTAGGCTAGGGCGAACAGAGACCCGATCAGATCATTTTACATTATTGTTAATAAAAGAATTCGGCGAAATTCTATCACGTTTGTTCAACTTACGTCGCTCCTATTTCAGATAGCGTATTGGGCTAAGCGGCATCTCAAAGCGCATGAAATGGCGAGTAAAATGCACTATTAAACTTCTAGGATAAGGCAAACAGAGACCCGATTAGATCATTTTATACTACGGTTATTAGTAGAATTCAGCGTAATTCTATCACATTTGTTCAATTTACGTCGCTCCTATTTCAGATAGCGTATTGTGCTAAGCGGCATCTCAAAGCGCATGAAATGGCGAGTGAAATGCACTATTAGACTTCTATGGTAGGGCGAACAGAGACCCGATTAGATCATTTTACATTAAGGTTAATATAAGAATTCAGGGAAATTCTATCACATTTGTTCAATTTACGTCTCTCCTATTCCAGATAGCGTATTGGGCTATGCGGCACCTTAAAGCACATGAAATGGCGAGTAAAATGCACTATTAAACTTCTATGATAGGGCAAACAGAGACCCGATTACATCATTTTATATTACGGTTAATATAAGAATTCAGCGTAATTCTATCACATTTGTTCAACTTACGTCGCTCCTATTTCAGATAGCGTACTGGGCTAGGCGGCATCTTAAAGCGCGTGGAATGGCGAGTAAAATGCACTACTAAACTTCTATGATAGGGCAATCAGAGACCCGATTAGATCATTTTATATTTTGTTTAATATAAGATTTCAGGGAAATTCTATCGCGTTTGTTCAATTTACGTCGCTCCTATTTCAGATAGCGTATTCGTCTAAGCGGCATCTCAAAGCGCATGAAATGGAGAATAAAATGCACTATTAAACTTCTAGGCTAGGGAGAACAGAGACCCGATTAGATCATTTTACATTATGGTTCATAAAAGAATTCAGCGAAATTCTATCACATTTTTTCAACTTACGTCGCTCCTATTTCAGATAGCGTATTGGGCTAAGCGGCATCTCAAAGCGCATGAAATGGCGAGTAAAATGCAATATTAAGCTTCTAGGGTAGGGCAAACAGATACCCGATTAGATCATTTTATATTATGGTTAATTTAAGAATTCAGCAAACTTCTATCACATTTGTTCAATTTACGTCGCTCCTATTTCAGATAGCGTATTGGGCTAAGCGGCATCTCAAAGCGCATGAAATGGCGAGTAAAATGCACTATTAAACTTCTAGGGTAGGGCAAGCAGAGACCCGATTACAGCATCTAATATTATGGTTAATTTAAGAATTCAGCAAAATTCTATCACATTTGTTCAATTTACGTTGCTCCTATTTCAGATAGCGAACTGGGCTATGCGGCATCTTAAAGCGCGCGGAATGGCGAGTAAAATGCACTATTAAACTTCTAGGGTAGGGCAAGCAGAGACCCGATTAGATCATTTTATATTATGGTTAATGTAAGAATTCAGCAAAATTCAATCACATTCGTTCAATTTAGGTCGCTCCTATTTCAGATAATGTACTGGGCTAGGCGGCATCTTAAAGCGCGTGGAATGCCGAGTAAAATCCACTATTAAACTTGTAGGCTAGGGCGAACAGAGACCAGATTAGATCATTTTACATTCTGGTTAATAAAATAATTCAGCGAAATTCTATCACATTTGTTCAACTTTCGTCGCTCCTATTTCAGATAGCGTATTGGGCTAAGCGGCACCTCAAAGCGCATGAAATGGCGAGTAAAATGCACTATTAAACTTCTAGGGTAGGGCAAGCAGAGACCCGATTAGATCATTTTATATTATGGTTAATGTAAGAATTCAGCAAAATTCAATCACATTCGTTCAATTTAGGTCGCTCCTATTTCAGATAGCGTATTGGGCTAAGAGGCATCTCAAAGCGCATGAAATGGCGAGAGAAATGCACTATAAGACTTCTATGGTAGGGCGAACAGAGACCAGTTTAGATGATTTTACATTCTGGTTAATAAAATAATTCAGCGAAATTCTATCACATTTGTTCAACTTTCGTCGCTCCTATTTCAGATAGCGTATTGGGCTAAGCGGCACCTCAAAGCGCATGAAATGGCGAGTAAAATGCACTATTAAACTTCTAGGGTAGGGCAATCAGAGACCCGATTAGATCATTTTATATTTTGGTTAATATAAGAATTCAGTGAAATTCTATCACATTCGTTCAATTTAGGTCGCTCCTATTTCAGATAGCGTATTGGGCTAAGAGGCATCTCAAAGCGCATGAAATGGCGAGAGAAATGCACTATAAGACTTCTATGGTAGGGCGAACAGAGACCAGTTTAGATGATTTTACATTCTGGTTAATAAAATAATTCAGCGAAATTCTATCACATTTGTTCAACTTTCGTCGCTCCTATTTCAGATAGCGTATTGGGCTAAGCGGCACCTCAAAGCGCATGAAATGGCGAGTAAAATGCACTATTAAACTTCTAGGGTAGGGCAAGCAGAGACCCGATTAGATCATTTTATATTATGGTTAATGTAAGAATTCAGCAAAATTCAATCACATTCGTTCAATTTAGGTCGCTCCTATTTCAGATAGCGTACTGGGCTAGGCGGCATCTTAAAGCGCGTGGAATGCCGAGTAAAATCCACTATTAAACTTCTAGGCTAGGGCGAACAGAGACCAGATTAGATCATTTTACATTCTGGTTAATAAAATAATTCAGCGAAATTCTATCACATTTGTTCAACTTTCGCCGCTCCTATTTCAGATAGCGTATTGGGCTAAGCGGCACCTCAAAGCGCATGAAATGGCGAGTAAAATGCACTATTAAACTTCTAGGGTAGGGCAAACAGAGACCCGATTAGATCATTTTATATTATGGTTAATTTAAGAATTCAGCGAAATTCTATCACATTTGTTCAATTTACGTCGCTCATATTTCAGATAGCGTATTGGGCTAAGCGGCATCTCAAAGCGCATGAAACATCGAGTAAAATGCACTATTAAACTTCTAGGGTAGGGCAATCAGTGACCCGATTAGATCATTTTATATTATAGTTAATTTAAGAATTCAGCGAAATTCTATCACATTTGTTCAATTTACGTCGCTCCTATTTCAGATAGCGTATTGGGCTAAGCGGCATCTCAAAGCGCATGAAATGGCGAGCAAAATGCACTATTAAACTTCTAGGGTAGGGCAAACAGAGACCCGATTAGATCATTTTATACTATGGTTAATTTAAGAATTCAGCAAAATTCAATCACATTTGTTCTATTTACGTCGCTCCTATTTCAAATAGCGAACTGGGCTATGCGGCATCTTAAAGCGCTCGGAATGGCGAGTAAAATGCACTGTAAACTTCTATGCTAGGGCAATCAGAGACCCGATTAGATCATTTTATATTTTGGTTAATATAAGAATTCAGTGAAATTCTATCGCATTTGTTCAATTTACGTCGCTCCTATTTCAGATAGCATATTGGGCAAAGAGGCATCTCAAAGCGTATGAAATGGCGAATAAAATGCACTATTAAAGTTCGAGGGTAGGGCAAACAGAGACCCGATTAGATCATTTTATATTATCGTTAATTTAAGAATTGAGCGAAATTCTATCACATTCGTTCAATTTACGTCGCTCCTATTTCAGATAGCGTATTGGGCAAAGCGGCATCTCAAAGCGAATGAAATGACGAGTAAAATGCACTATTAAACTTCTAGGGTAGGGCAAGCAGAGACTCGATTAGATCATTTTATATTATGGTTAATTTAAGAATTCAGCAAAATTCTATCACATTCGTTCAATTTAGGTCGCTCCTATTTCAGATAGCGTATTGGGCTAAGCGGCATCTCAAAGCGCATGAAATGGCGAGTGAAATGCACTATAAGACTTCTATGTTAGGGCGAACAGAGACCCGATTAGATCATTTTACATTGAGGTTAATATAAGAATTCACGGAAATTCTATCACATTTGTTCAATTTACGTCGCTCCTGTTTCAGATAGCATATTGGGCTATGCGGCATCTCAAAGCGCATGAAATGGCGAGTAAAATGCACTGTTAAACTTCTGGGGTAGGGCAAACAGTGACCCGATTACATCATTTTATATTATGGTTAATTTAAGAATTCAGCGAAATTCTATCACATTTGTTCAATTTATGTCGCTCCTATTTCAGATAGCGTATTGGGCTAAGCGGCATCTCGAAGCGCATGAAATGGCGAGTATAATGCACTATTAAACTTCTAGGATAAGGCAAACAGAGACCCGATTAGATCATTTTATATTACGGTTAATATAAGAACGCAGCGTAATTCTATCACATTTGTTCAATTTACGTCGCTCCTATTTCAGATAGCGTACTGGGCTAAGCGGCACCTCAAAGCGCATGAAATGGCGAGTAAAATGCACTATTAAACTTCTAGGGTAGGGCAAGCAGAGACCCGATTAGATCATTTTATATTATGGTTAATGTAAGAATTCAGCAAAATTCAATCACATTCGTTCAATTTAGGTCGCTCCTATTTCAGATAGCGTACTGGGCTAGGCGGCATCTTAAAGCGCGTGGAATGCCGAGTAAAATCCACTATTAAACTTCTAGGGTAGGGCAAGCAGAGACCCGATTAGATCATTTTATATTATGGTTAATTTAAGAATTCAGCAAAATTCTATCACATTCGTTCAATTTAGGTCGCTCCCATTTCAGATAGCGTACTGGGCTAGGCGGCATCTTAAAGCGCGTGGAATGCCGAGTAAAATCCACTATTAAACTTCTAGGCTAGGGCGAACAGAGACCAGATTAGATCATTTTACATTCTGGTTAATAAAATAATTCAGCGAAATTCTATCACATTTGTTCAACTTTCGTCGCTCCTATTTCAGATAGCGTATTGGGCTAAGCGGCACCTCAAAGCGCATGAAATGGCGAGTAAAATGCACTATTAAACTTCTAGGGTAGGGCAAGCAGAGACCCGATTAGATCATTTTATATTATGGTTAATGTAAGAATTCAGCAAAATTCAATCACATTCGTTCAATTTAGGTCGCTCCTATTTCAGATAGCGTACTGGGCTAGGCGGCATCTTAAAGCGCGTGGAATGCCGAGTAAAATCCACTATTAAACTTCTAGGCTAGGGCGAACAGAGACCAGATTAGATCATTTTACATTCTGGTTAATAAAATAATTCAGCGAAATTCTATCACATTTGTTCAACTTTCGCCGCTCCTATTTCAGATAGCGTATTGGGCTAAGCGGCACCTCAAAGCGCATGAAATGGCGAGTAAAATGCACTATTAAACTTCTAGGGTAGGGCAAACAGAGACCCGATTAGATCATTTTATATTATAGTTAATTTAAGAATTCAGCGAAATTCTATCACATTTGTTCAATTTACGTCGCTCATATTTCAGATAGCGTATTGGGCTAAGCGGCATCTCAAAGCGCATGAAATATCGAGTAAAATGCACCATTAAACTTCTAGGGTAGGGCAATCAGTGACCCGATTAGATCATTTTATATTATAGTTAATTTAAGAATTCAGCGAAATTCTATCACATTTGTTCAATTTACGTCGCTCCTATTTCAGATAGCGTATTGGGCTAAGCGGCATCTCAAAGCGCATGAAATGGCGAGCAAAATGCGCTATTAAACTTCTAGGGTAGGGCAAACAGAGACCCGATTAGATCATTTTATACTATGGTTAATTTAAGAATTCAGCAAAATTCAATCACATTTGTTCTATTTACGTCGCTCCTATTTCAAATAGCGAACTGGGCTATGCGGCATCTTAAAGCGCTCGGAATGGCGAGTAAAATGCACTGTAAACTTCTATGCTAGGGCAATCAGAGACCCGATTAGATCATTTTATATTTTGGTTAATATAAGAATTCAGTGAAATTCTATCGCATTTGTTCAATTTACGTCGCTCCTATTTCAGATAGCATATTGGGCAAAGAGGCATCTCAAAGCGTATGAAATGGCGAATAAAATGCACTATTAAAGTTCTAGGGTAGGGCAAACAGAGACCCGATTAGATCATTTTATATTATCGTTAATTTAAGAATTGAGCGAAATTCTATCACATTCGTTCAATTTACGTCGCTCCTATTTCAGATAGCGTACTGGGCAAAGCGGCATCTCAAAGCGCATGAAATGACGAGTAAAATGCACTATTAAACTTCTAGGGTAGGGCAAGCAGAGACCCGATTAGATCATTTTATATTATGGTTAATTTAAGAATTCAGCAAAATTCTATCACATTCGTTCAATTTAGGTCGCTCCTATTTCAGATAGCGAACTGGGCTATGCGGCATCTTAAAGCGCGCGGAATGCCGAGTAAAATCCACTATAAGACTTCTATGGTAGGGCGAACAGAGACCAGATTAGATCATTTTACATTCTGGTTAATAAAATAATTCAGCGAAATTCTATCACATTTGTTCAACTTTCGTCGCTCCTATTTCAGATAGCGTATTGGGCTAAGCGGCATCTCGAAGCGCATGAAATGGCGAGTATAATGCACTATTAAACTTCTAGGATAAGGCAAACTGATACCCGATTAGATCATTTTATATTACGGTTAATATAAGAATGCAGCGTAATTCTATCACATTTGTTCAAGTTACGTCGCTCCCATTTCAGATAGCGTACTGGGCTAGGCGGCATCTTAAAGCGCGTGGAATGGCGAGTAAAATGCACTACTAATCTTCTATGATAGGGCAATCAGAGACCCGATTAGATCATTTTATATTTTGTTTAATATAAGATTTCAGGGAAATTCTATCACATTTGTTCAATTTACGTCGCTCCTATTTCAGATAGCGTATTGGGCTAAGCGGCATCTGAAAGCGCATGAAATGACGAGTGAAATGCACTGTTAAACTTCTAGCGTCGGGCGAACAGAGACCCGATTAGATCATTTTACATTAAGGTTAATATAAGAATTCAGGGAAATTCTATCACATTTGTTCAATTTACGTCGCTCCTATTTCAGATAGCGAACTGGGCTATGCGGCATCTTAAAGCGCGCGGAATGGCGAGTAAAATGCACTATTAAACTTCTAGGGTAGGGCAAGCAGAGACCCGATTAGATCATTTTATATTATGGTTAATGTAAGAATTCAGCAAAATTCAATCACATTCGTTCAATTTAGGTCGCTCCTATTTCAGATAATGTACTGGGCTAGGCGGCATCTTAAAGCGCGTGGAATGCCGAGTAAAATCCACTATTAAACTTCTAGGCTAGGGCGAACAGAGACCAGATTAGATCATTTTACATTCTGGTTAATAAAATAATTCAGCGAAATTCTATCACATTTGTTCAACTTTCGTCGCTCCTATTTCAGATAGCGTATTGGGCTAAGCGGCACCTCAAAGCGCATGAAATGGCGAGTAAAATGCACTATTAAACTTCTAGGGTAGGGCAAGCAGAGACCCGATTAGATCATTTTATATTATGGTTAATGTAAGAATTCAGCAAAATTCAATCACATTCGTTCAATTTAGGTCGCTCCTATTTCAGATAGCGTACTGGGCTAGGCGGCATCTTAAAGCGCGTGGAATGCCGAGTAAAATCCACTATTAAACTTCTAGGCTAGGGCGAACAGAGACCAGATTAGATCATTTTACATTCTGGTTAATAAAATAATTCAGCGAAATTCTATCACATTTGTTCAACTTTCGCCGCTCCTATTTCAGATAGCGTATTGGGCTAAGCGGCACCTCAAAGCGCATGAAATGGCGAGTAAAATGCACTATTAAACTTCTAGGGTAGGGCAAACAGAGACCCGATTAGATCATTTTATATTATAGTTAATTTAAGAATTCAGCGAAATTCTATCACATTTGTTCAATTTACGTCGCTCATATTTCAGATAGCGTATTGGGCTAAGCGGCATCTCAAAGCGCATGAAATATCGAGTAAAATGCACTATTAAACTTCTAGGGTAGGGCAATCAGTGACCCGATTAGATCATTTTATATTATAGTTAATTTAAGAATTCAGCGAAATTCTATCACATTTGTTCAATTTACGTCGCTCCTATTTCAGATAGCGTATTGGGCTAAGCGGCATCTCAAAGCGCATGAAATGGCGAGCAAAATGCACTATTAAACTTCTAGGGTAGGGCAAACAGAGACCCGATTAGATCATTTTATACTATGGTTAATTTAAGAATTCAGCAAAATTCAATCACATTTGTTCTATTTACGTCGCTCCCAATTCAAATAGCGAACTGGGCTATGCGGCATCTTAAAGCGCTCGGAATGGCGAGTAAAATGCACTGTTAAACTTCTATGCTAGGGCAATCAGAGACCCGATTAGATCATTTTATATTTTGGTTAATATAAGAATTCAGTGAAATTCTATCGCATTTGTTCAATTTACGTCGCTCCTATTTCAGATAGCATATTGGGCAAAGAGGCATCTCAAAGCGTATGAAATGGCGAATAAAATGCACTATTAAAGTTCTAGGGTAGGGCAAACAGAGACCCGATTAGATCATTTTATATTATCGTTAATTTAAGAATTGAGCGAAATTCTATCACATTCGTTCAATTTACGTCGCTCCTATTTCAGATAGCGTATTGGGCAAAGCGGCATCTCAAAGCGCATGAAATGACGAGTAAAATGCACTATTAAACTTCTAGGGTAGGGCAAGCAGAGACCCGATTAGATCATTTTATATTATGGTTAATTTAAGAATTCAGCAAAATTCTATCACATTCGTTCAATTTAGGTCGCTCCTATTTCAGATAGCGAACTGGGCTATGCGGCATCTTAAAGCGCGCGGAATGCCGAGTAAAATCCACTATAAGACTTCTGTGGTAGGGCGAACAGAGACCAGATTAGATCATTTTACATTCTGGTTAATAAAATAATTCAGCGAAATTCTATCACATTTGTTCAACTTTCGTCGCTCCTATTTCAGATAGCGTATTGGGCTAAGCGGCATCTCGAAGCGCATGAAATGGCGAGTATAATGCACTATTAAACTTCTAGGATAAGGCAAACTGATACCCGATTAGATCATTTTATATTACGGTTAATATAAGAATGCAGCGTAATTCTATCACATTTGTTCAAGTTACGTCGCTCCCATTTCAGATAGCGTACTGGGCTAGGCGGCATCTTAAAGCGCGTGGAATGGCGAGTAAAATGCACTACTAATCTTCTATGATAGGGCAATCAGAGACCCGATTAGATCATTTTATATTTTGTTTAATATAAGATTTCAGGGAAATTCTATCACATTTGTTCAATTTACGTCGCTCCTATTTCAGATAGCGTATTGGGCTAAGCGGCATCTGGAAGCGCATGAAATGACGAGTGAAATGCACTGTTAAACTTCTAGCGTCGGGCGAACAGAGACCCGATTAGATCATTTTACATTAAGGTTAATATAAGAATTCAGGGAAATTCTATCACATTTGTTCAATTTACGTCGCTCCTATTTCAGATAGCGTATTGGGCTACGCGGCATCTCAAAGCGCATGAAATGGCGAAAAAAATGCACTATTAAACTTCTACGCTAGGGCGAACAGAGACCCGATTAGATCATTTTACATTCTGGTTAATAAAATAATTCAGCGAAATTCTATCACATTTGTTCAACTTTCGTTGCTCCTATTTCAGATAGCGTATTGGGTTAAGCGGCATCTCAAAGCGCATGAAATGGCGAGTGAAATGCACTATTAGACTTCTATGGTAGGGCGATCAGAGACCCGATTAGATCATTTTACATTAAGGTTAATATAAGAATTCAGGGAAATTCTGTCACATTTGTTCAATTTACGTCGCTCCTATTCCAGATAGCGTATTGGGCTATGCGGCACCTTAAAGCACATGAAATGGCGAGTAAAATGCACTATTAAACTTCTATGATAGGGCAAACAGAGACCCGATTACATCATTTTATATTACGGTTAATATAAGAATTCAGCGTAATTCTATCACATTTGTTCAACTTACGTCGCTCCTATTTCAGATAGCGTACTGGGCTAGGCGACATCTCAAAGCGCATGAAACGGCGAGTAAAATGCAATACTAAACTTCTAGGATAAGGCAAACAGAGACCCGATTAGATCATTTTATATTGTGGTTAATTTAAGAATTCAGCAAAATTCTATCACATTTGTTCAAGTTACGTCGCTCCTATTTCAGACAGCGTACTGGGTTAGGCGGCATCTTAAAGCGCGTGGAATGGCGAGTAAAATGCACTACTAAACTACTATGATAGGGCAATCAGAGACCCGAATAGATCATTTTATATTTTGTTTAATATAAGATTTCAGGGAAATTCTATCGCATTTGTTCAATTTACGTCGCTCCTATTTCAGATAGCGTATTGGGCTAAGCGGCATCTCAAAGCGCATGAAATGGCGAGTAAAATGCACTATTAAACTTCTAGGATAAGGCAAACAGAGACCCGATTAGATCATTTTATATTACGGTTATTACTAGAATTCAGCGTAATTCTATCACATTTGTTCAATTTAGGTCGCTCCTATTTCAGATAGCGTATTGGGCTAAGCGGCATCTCAAAGCGCATGCAATGGCGAGTGAAATGCACTATTAGACTTCTATGGTAGGGCGAACAGAGACCCGATTAGATCATTTTACATTAAGGTTAATATAAGAATTCAGGGAAATTCTATCGCATTTGTTCAATTTACGTCGCTCCTATTTCAGATAGCGTATTGGGCTAAGCGGCATCTCAAAGCGCATGAAATGGAGAATAAAATGCACTATTAAACTTCTAGGCTAGGGAGAACAGAGACCCGATGAGATCATTTTACATTATGGTTCATAAAAGAATTCAGCGTAATTCTATCACATTTGTTCAACTTACGTCGCTCCTATTTCAGATAGCGTATTGGTCTAAGCGGCATCTCAAAGCGCATGAAATGGAGAATAAAATGCACTATTAAACTTCTAGGCTAGGGAGAACAGAGACCCGATTAGATCATTTTACATTATGGTTCATAAAAGAATTCAGCGAAATTCTATCACATTTTTTCAACTTACGTCGCTCCTATTTCAGATAGCGTATTGGGCTAAGCGGCAGCTCAAAGCGCATGAAATGGCGAGTAAAATGCAATATTAAGCTTCTAGGGTAGGGCAAACAGATACCCGAATAGATCATTTTATATTATGGTTAATTTAAGAATTCAGCAAAATTCTACCACATTTGTTCAATTTACGTCGCTCCTATTTCAGATAGCGTATTGGGCTAAGCGGCATCTCAAAGCGCATGAAATGGCGAGTAAAATGCACTATTAAACTTCTAGGGTAGGGCAAGCAGAGACCCGATTACAGCATCTAATATTATGGTTAATTTAAGAATTCAGCAAAATTATATCACATTTGTTCAATTTACGTCGCTCCTATTACAGATAACTTGTGCTTAGCGGCATCTCAAAGCGCATGAAGTGACGAGTGAAATGCACTATTAAACTTCTAGGGTAGTGCAAACAGAGACCCGATTAGATCATTTTACATTATGGTTAATTTAAGAATTCAGCAAAATTCTATCACATTCGTTCAATTTAGGTCGCTCCTATTTCAGATAGCGTATTGGGCTAAGCGGCATCTCAAAGCGCATGAAATGGCGAGTGAAATGCACTATAAGACTTCTATGGTAGGGCGAACAGAGACCCGATTGGATCATTTTACATTGAGGTTAATATAAGAATTCACGGAAATTCTATCACATTTGTTCAATTTACGTCGCTCCTGTTTCAGATAGCATATTGGGCTAAGCGGCATCTCAAAGCGCATGAAATGTCGAGTGAAATGCACTATTAAAATTCTATGATAGGGCAATCAGAGACCCGATTAGATCATTTTATATTATGGTTAATTTAAGAATTCAGCAAAATTCTATCACATTTGTTCAATTTGCGTCGCTCCTATTTCAGATAGCGTATTGGGCAAAGCGGCATCTCAAAGCGCATGAAATGACGAGTAAAATGCACTGTTAAACTTCTAGGGTAGGGCAAGCAGAGACCCGATTAGATCATTTTATATTATGGTTAATTTAAGAATTCAGCAAAATTCTATCACATTCGTTCAATTTAGGTCGCTCCTATTTCAGATAGCGTATTGGGCTAAGAGGCATCTCAAAGCGCATGAAATGGCGAGTGAAATGCACTATAAGACTTCTATGGTAGGGCGAACAGAGACCAGATTAGATCATTTTACATTCTGGTTAATAAAATAATTCAGCGAAATTCTATCACATTTGTTCAACTTTCGTCGCTCCTATTTCAGATAGCGTATTGGGCTAAGCGGCATCTCGAAGCGCATGAAATGGCGAGTATAATGCACTATTAAACTTCTAGGATAAGGCAAACTGATACCCGATTAGATCATTTTATATTATGGTTAATTTAAGAATTCAGCAAAATTCTATCACATTCGTTCAATTTACGTCGCACCTATTTCAGATAGCGTGTTGGGCTACGCGGCATCTCAAAGCGCATGAAATGGCGAATAAAATGCACTATTAAACTTCTAGGCTAGGGCGAACAGAGACCCGATTAGATCATTTTACATTCTGGTTAATAAAATAATTCAGCGAAATTCTATCACATTTGTTCAACTTTCGTTGCTCCTATTTCAGATAGCGTATTGGGTTAAGCGGCATCTCAAAGCGCATGATATTGCGAGTAAAATGCACTATTAAACTTCTAGGGTAGGGCAAACAGAGACCCGATTAGATCATTTTATATTACGGTTATTACTAGAATTCAGCGTAATTCTATCACATTTGTTCAATTTACGTCGCTCCTATTCCAGATAGCGTATTGGGCTATGCGGCACCTTAAAGCACATGAAATGGCGAGTAAAATGCACTATTAAACTTCTATGATAGGGCAAACAGAGACCCGATTACATCATTTTATATTACGGTTAATATAAGAATTCAGCGTAATTCTATCACATTTGTTCAACTTACGTCGCTCCTATTTCAGATAGCGTACTGGGCTAGGCGACATCTCAAAGCGCATGAAACGGCGAGTAAAATGCAATACTAAACTTCTAGGATAAGGCAAACAGAGACCCGATTAGATCATTTTATATTGTGGTTAATTTAAGAATTCAGCAAAATTCTATCACATTTGTTCAATTCACGTCGCTCCTATTTCAGATAGCATATTGGGCAAAGAGGCATCTCAAAGCGTATGAAATGGGGAATAAAATGCACTATTAAAGTTCTAGGGTAGGGCAAACAGAGACCCGATTAGATCATTTTATATTATCGTTAATTTAAGAATTGAGCGAAATTCTATCACATTCGTTCAATTTACGTCGCTCCTATTTCAGATAGCGTATCGGTCAAAGCGGCATCTCAAAGCGCATGAAATGACGAGTAAAATGCACTATTAAACTTCTAGGGTAGGGCAAGCAGAGACCCGATTAGATCATTTTATATTACGGTTAATATAAGAATGCAGCGTAATTCTATCACATTTGTTCAAGTTACGTCGCTCCTATTTCAGATAGCGTACTGGGCTAGGCGGCATCTTAAAGCGCGTGGAATGGCGAGTAAAATGCACTACTAATCTTCTATGATAGGGCAATCAGAGACCCGATTAGATCATTTTATATTTTGTTTAATATAAGATTTCAGGGAAATTCTATCACATTTATTCAATTTACGTCGCTCCTATTTCAGATAGCGTATTGGGCTAAGCGGCATCTGAAAGCGCATGAAATGACGAGTGAAATGCACTGTTAAACTTCTAGCGACGGGCGAACAGAGACCCGATTAGATCATTTTACATTAAGGTTAATATAAGAATTCAGGGAAATTCTATCGCATTTGTTCAATTTACGTCGCTCCTATTTCAGATAGCGTATTGGGCTAAGCGGCATCTCAAAGCGCATGAAATGGAGAATAAAATGCACTATTAAACTTCTAGGCTAGGGAGAACAGAGACCCGATTAGATCATTTTACATTATGGTTCATAAAAGAATTCAGCGAAATTCTATCACATTTTTTCAACTTACGTCGCTCCAATTTCAGATAGCGTATTGGGCTAAGCGGCAGCTCAAAGCGCATGAAATGGCGAGTAAAATGCAATATTAAGCTTCTAGGGTAGGGCAAACAGATACCCGAATAGATCATTTTATATTATGGTTAATTTAAGAATTCAGCAAAATTCTACCACATTTGTTCAATTTACGTCGCTCCTATTTCAGATAGCGTATTGGGCTAAGCGGCATCTCAAAGCGCATGAAATGGCGAGTAAAATGCACTATTAAACTTCTAGGGTAGGGCAAGCAGAGACCCGATTACAGCATCTAATATTATGGTTAATTTAAGAATTCAGCAAAATTATATCACATTTGTTCAATTTACGTCGCTCCTATTACAGATAACTTGTGCTTAGCGGCATCTCAAAGCGCATGAAGTGACGAGTGAAGTGCACTATTAAACTTCTAGGGTAGTGCAAACAGAGACCCGATTAGATCATTTTACATTATGGTTAATTTAAGAATTCAGCAACATTCTATCACATTCGTTCAATTTAGGTCGCTCCTATTTCAGATAGCGTATTGGGCTAAGCGGCATCTCAAAGCGCATGAAATGGCGAGTGAAATGCACTATAAGACTTCTATGGTAGGGCGAACAGAGACCCGATTGGATCATTTTACATTGAGGTTAATATAAGAATTCACGGAAATTCTATCACATTTGTTCAATTTACGTCGCTCCTGTTTCAGATAGCATATTGGGCTAAGCGGCATCTCAAAGCGCATGAAATGACGAGTGAAATGCACTATTAAAATTCTATGATAGGGCAATCAGAGACCCGATTAGATCATTTTATATTATGGTTAATTTAAGAATTCAGCAAAATTCTATCACATTTGTTCAATTTGCGTCGCTCCTATTTCAGATAGCGTATTGGGCAAAGCGGCATCTCAAAGCGCATGAAATGACGAGTGAAATGCACTATAAGACTTCTATGGTAGGGCGAACAGAGACCAGATTAGATCATTTTACATTCTGGTTAATAAAATAATTCAGCGAAATTCTATCACATTTGTTCAACTTTCGTCGCTCCTATTTCAGATAGCGTATTGGGCTAAGCGGCATCTCGAAGCGCATGAAATGGCGAGTATAATGCACTATTAAACTTCTAGGATAAGGCAAACTGATACCCGATTAGATCATTTTATATTATGGTTAATTTAAGAATTCAGCAAAATTCTATCACATTCGTTCAATTTACGTCGCACCTATTTCAGATAGCGTGTTGGGCTAGGCGGCATCTCAAAGCGCATGAAATGGCGAATAAAATGCACTATTAAACTTCTAGGCTAGGGCGAACAGAGACCCGATTAGATCATTTTACATTCTGGTTAATAAAATAATTCAGCGAAATTCTATCACATTTGTTCAACTTTCGTTGCTCCTATTTCAGATAGCGTATTGGGTTAAGCGGCATCTCAAAGCGCATGATATTGCGAGTAAAATGCACTATTAAACTTCTAGGGTAGGGCAAACAGAGACCCGATTAGATCATTTTATATTATGGTTAATTTAAGAATTCAGCAAAATTCTATCTCATTTGTTCAATTTACGTCGCTCCTATTTCGGATAGCGTACTGGGCTAGGCGGCATCCTAAAGCGAGTGGAGTGGCGAGTAAAATGCACTATTAATCTTCTATGATAGGGCAATCAGAGACCCGATTAGATCATTTTATATTATGGTTAATTTAAGAATTCAGCGAAATTCTATCACATTTGTTCAATTTACGTCGCTCCTACTTCAGATAGCGTATTGGGCTAAGCGGCATCTCAAAGCGCATGAAATGGCGAGTAAAATGCACTATTAAACTTCTAGGATAAGGCAAACAGAGACCCGATTAGATCATTTTATATTACGGTTATTACTAGAATTCAGCGTAATTCTATCACATTTGTTCAATTTAGGTCGCTCCTATTTCAGATAGCGTATTGTGCTAAGCGGCATCTCAAAGCGCATGAAATGGCGAGTGAAATGCACTATTAGACTTCTATGGTAGGGCGAACAGAGACCCGATTAGATCATTTTACATTAAGGTTAATATAAGAATTCAGGGAAATTCTATCACATTTGTTCAATTTACGTCGCTCCTATTCCAGATAGCGTATTGGGCTATGCGGCACCTTAAAGCACATGAAATGGCGAGTAAAATGCACTATTAAACTTCTATGATAGGGCAAACAGAGACCCGATTACATCATTTTATATTACGGTTAATATAAGAATTCAGCGTAATTCTATCACATTTGTTCAACTTACGTCGCTCCTATTTCAGATAGCGTACTGGGCTAGGCGACATCTCAAAGCGCATGAAACGGCGAGTAAAATGCAATACTAAACTTCTAGGATAAGGCAAACAGAGACCCGATTAGATCATTTTATATTGTGGTTAATTTAAGAATTCAGCAAAATTCTATCACATTTGTTCAATTCACGTCGCTCCTATTTCAGATAGCATATTGGGCAAAGAGGCATCTCAAAGCGTATGAAATGGGGAATAAAATGCACTATTAAAGTTCTAGGGTAGGGCAAACAGAGACCCGATTAGATCATTTTATATTATCGTTAATTTAAGAATTGAGCGAAATTCTATCACATTCGTTCAATTTACGTCGCTCCTATTTCAGATAGCGTATCGGTCAAAGCGGCATCTCAAAGCGCATGAAATGACGAGTAAAATGCACTATTAAACTTCTAGGGTAGGGCAAGCAGAGACCCGATTAGATCATTTTATATTACGGTTAATATAAGAATGCAGCGTAATTCTATCACATTTGTTCAAGTTACGTCGCTCCTATTTCAGATAGCGTACTGGGCTAGGCGGCATCTTAAAGCGCGTGGAATGGCGAGTAAAATGCACTACTAATCTTCTATGATAGGGCAATCAGAGACCCGATTAGATCATTTTATATTTTGTTTAATATAAGATTTCAGGGAAATTCTATCACATTTGTTCAATTTACGTCGCTCCTATTTCAGATAGCGTATTGGGCTAAGCGGCATCTGAAAGCGCATGAAATGACGAGTGAAATGCACTGTTAAACTTCTAGCGACGGGCGAACAGAGACCCGATTAGATCATTTTACATTAAGGTTAATATAAGAATTCAGGGAAATTCTATCGCATTTGTTCAATTTACGTCGCTCCTATTTCAGATAGCGTATTGGGCTAAGCGGCATCTCAAAGCGCATGAAATGGAGAATAAAATGCACTATTAAACTTCTAGGCTAGGGAGAACAGAGACCCGATGAGATCATTTTACATTATGGTTCATAAAAGAATTCAGCGTAATTCTATCACATTTGTTCAACTTACGTCGCTCCTATTTCAGATAGCGTATTGGTCTAAGCGGCATCTCAAAGCGCATGAAATGGAGAATAAAATGCACTATTAAACTTCTAGGCTAGGGAGAACAGAGACCCGATTAGATCATTTTACATTATGTTTCATAAAAGAATTCAGCGAAATTCTATCACATTTTTTCAACTTACGTCGCTCCTATTTCAGATAGCGTATTGGGCTAAGCGGCAGCTCAAAGCGCATGAAATGGCGAGTAGAATGCAATATTAAGCTTCTAGGGTAGGGCAAACAGATACCCGATTAGATCATTTTATATTATGGTTAATTTAAGAATTCAGCAAAATTCTATCACATTTGTTCAATTTACGTCGCTCCTATTTCAGATATCGTATTGGGCTAAGCGGCATCTCAAAGCGCATGAAATGGCGAGTAAAATGCACTATTAAACTTCTAGGGTAGGGCAAGCAGAGACCCGATTACAGCATCTAATATTATGGTTAATTTAAGAATTCAGCAAAATTCTATCACATTTGTTCAATTTACGTCGCTCCTATTTCAGATAGCGAACTGGGCTATGCGGCATCTTAAAGCGCGCGGAATGGCGAGTAAAATGCACTATTAAACTTCTAGGGTAGGGCAAGCAGAGACCCGATTAGATCATTTTATATTATGGTTAATGTAAGAATTCAGCAAAATTCAATCACATTCGTTCAATTTAGGTCGCTCCTATTTCAGATAATGTACTGGGCTAGGCGGCATCTTAAAGCGCGTGGAATGCCGAGTAAAATCCACTATTAAACTTCTAGGCTAGGGCGAACAGAGACCAGATTAGATCATTTTACATTCTGGTTAATAAAATAATTCAGCGAAATTCTATCACATTTGTTCAACTTTCGTCGCTCCTATTTCAGATAGCGTATTGGGCTAAGCGGCACCTCAAAGCGCATGAAATGGCGAGTAAAATGCACTATTAAACTTCTAGGGTAGGGCAAGCAGAGACCCGATTAGATCATTTTATATTATGGTTAATGTAAGAATTCAGCAAAATTCAATCACATTCGTTCAATTTAGGTCGCTCCTGTTTCAGATAGCGTACTGGGCTAGGCGGCATCTTAAAGCGCGTGGAATGCCGAGTAAAATCCACTATTAAACTTCTAGGCTAGGGCGAACAGAGACCAGATTAGATCATTTTACATTCTGGTTAATAAAATAATTCAGCGAAATTCTATCACATTTGTTCAACTTTCGCCGCTCCTATTTCAGATAGCGTATTGGGCTAAGCGGCACCTCAAAGCGCATGAAATGGCGAGTAAAATGCACTATTAAACTTCTAGGGTAGGGCAAACAGAGACCCGATTAGATCATTTTATATTATAGTTAATTTAAGAATTCAGCGAAATTCTATCACATTTGTTCAATTTACGTCGCTCATATTTCAGATAGCGTATTGGGCTAAGCGGCATCTCAAAGCGCATGAAATATCGAGTAAAATGCACTATTAAACTTCTAGGGTAGGGCAATCAGTGACCCGATTAGATCATTTTATATTATAGTTAATTTAAGAATTCAGCGAAATTCTATCACATTTGTTCAATTTACGTCGCTCCTATTTCAGATAGCGTATTGGGCTAAGCGGCATCTTAAAGCGCATGAAATGGCGAGCAAAATGCACTATTAAACTTCTAGGGTAGGGCAAACAGAGACCCGATTAGATCATTTTATACTATGGTTAATTTAAGAATTCAGCAAAATTCAATCACATTTGTTCTATTTACGTCGCTCCTATTTCAAATAGCGAACTGGGCTATGCGGCACCTTAAAGCGCTCGGAATGGCGAGTAAAATGCACTGTAAACTTCTATGCTAGGGCAATCAGAGACCCGATTAGATCATTTTATATTTTGGTTAATATAAGAATTCAGTGAAATTCTATCGCATTTGTTCAATTTACGTCGCTCCTATTTCAGATAGCATATTGGGCAAAGAGGCATCTCAAAGCATATGAAATGGCGAATAAAATGCACTATTAAAGTTCTAGGGTAGGGCAAACAGAGACCCGATTAGATCATTTTATATTATCGTTAATTTAAGAATTGAGCGAAATTCTATCACATTCGTTCAATTTACGTCGCTCCTATTTCAGATAGCGTATTGGGCAAAGCGGCATCTCAAAGCGCATGAAATGACGAGTAAAATGCACTATTAAACTTCTAGGGTAGGGCAAGCAGAGACCCGATTAGACCATTTTATATTATGGTTAATTTAAGAATTCAGCAAAATTCTATCACATTCGTTCAATTTAGGTCGCTCCTATTTCAGATAGCGAACTGGGCTATGCGGCATCTTAAAGCGCGCGGAATGCCGAGTAAAATCCACTATAAGACTTCTATGGTAGGGCGAACAGAGACCAGATTAGATCATTTTACATTCTGGTTAATAAAATAATTCAGCGAAATTCTATCACATTTGTTCAACTTTCGTCGCTCCTATTTCAGATAGCGTATTGGGCTAAGCGGCATCTCGAAGCGCATGAAATGGCGAGTATAATGCACTATTAAACTTCTAGGATAAGGCAAACTGATACCCGATTAGATCATTTTATATTACGGTTAATATAAGAATGCAGCGTAATTCTATCACATTTGTTCAATTTAGGTCGCTCCCATTTCAGATAGCGTACTGGGCTAGGCGGCATCTTAAAGCGCGTGGAATGGCGAGTAAAATGCACTACTAATCTTCTATGATAGGGCAATCAGAGACCCGATTAGATCATTTTATATTTTGTTTAATATAAGATTTCAGGGAAAGTCTATCACATTTGTTCAATTTACGTCGCTCCTATTTCAGATAGCGTATTGGGCTAAGCGGCATCTGAAAGCGCATGAAATGACGAGTGAAATGCACTGTTAAACTTCTAGCGTCGGGCGAACAGAGACCCGATTAGATCATTTTACATTAAGGTTAATATAAGAATTCAGGGAAATTCTATCACATTTGTTCAATTTACGTCGCTCCTATTTCAGATAGCGAACTGGGCTATGCGGCATCTTAAAGCGCGCGGAATGGCGAGTAAAATGCACTATTAAACTTCTAGGGTAGGGCAAGCAGAGACCCGATTAGATCATTTTATATTATGGTTAATGTAAGAATTCAGCAAAATTCAATCACATTCGTTCAATTTAGGTCGCTCCTATTTCAGATAATGTACTGGGCTAGGCGGCATCTTAAAGCGCGTGGAATGCCGAGTAAAATCCACTATTAAACTTCTAGGCTAGGGCGAACAGAGACCAGATTAGATCATTTTACATTCTGGTTAATAAAATAATTCAGCGAAATTCTATCACATTTGTTCAACTTTCGTCGCTCCTATTTCAGATAGCGTATTGGGCTAAGCGGCATCTCGAAGCGCATGAAATGGCGAGTATAATGCACTATTAAACTTCTAGGATAAGGCAAACTGATACCCGATTAGATCATTTTATATTACGGTTAATATAAGAATGCAGCGTAATTCTATCACATTTGTTCAAGTTACGTCGCTCCCATTTCAGATAGCGTACTGGGCTAGGCGGCATCTTAAAGCGCGTGGAATGGCGAGTAAAATGCACTACTAATCTTCTATGATAGGGCAATCAGAGACCCGATTAGATCATTTTATATTTTGTTTAATATAAGATTTCAGGGAAATTCTATCACATTTGTTCAATTTACGTCGCTCCTATTTCAGATAGCGTATTGGGCTAAGCGGCATCTGAAAGCGCATGAAATGACGAGTGAAATGCACTGTTAAACTTCTAGCGTCGGGCGAACAGAGACCCGATTAGATCATTTTACATTAAGGTTAATATAAGAATTCAGGGAAATTCTATCACATTTGTTCAATTTACGTCGCTCCTATTTCAGATAGCGTATTGGGCTACGCGGCATCTCAAAGCGCATGAAATGGCGAAAAAAATGCACTATTAAACTTCTACGCTAGGGCGAACAGAGACCCGATTAGATCATTTTACATTCTGGTTAATAAAATAATTCAGCGAAATTCTATCACATTTGTTCAACTTTCGTTGCTCCTATTTCAGATAGCGTATTGGGTTAAGCGGCATCTCAAAGCGCATGAAATGGCGAGTGAAATGCACTATTAGACTTCTATGGTAGGGCGATCAGAGACCCGATTAGATCATTTTACATTAAGGTTAATATAAGAATTCAGGGAAATTCTATCACATTTGTTCAATTTACGTCGCTCCTATTCCAGATAGCGTATTGGGCTATGCGGCACCTTAAAGCACATGAAATGGCGAGTAAAATGCACTATTAAACTTCTATGATACGGCAAACAGAGACCCGATTACATCATTTTATATTACGGTTAATATAAGAATTCAGCGTAATTCTATCACATTTGTTCAACTTACTTCGCTCCTATTTCAGATAGCGTACTGGGCTAGGCGACATCTCAAAGCGCATGAAACGGCGAGTAAAATGCAATACTAAACTTCTAGGATAAGGCAAACAGAGACCCGATTAGATCATTTTATATCGTGGTTAATTTAAGAATTCAGCAAAATTCTATCACATTTGTTCAAGTTACGTCGCTCCTATTTCAGACAGCGTACTGGGTTAGGCGGCATCTTAAAGCGCGTGGAATGGCGAGTAAAATGCACTACTAAACTACTATGATAGGGCAATCAGAGACCCGAATAGATCATTTTATATTTTGTTTAATATAAGATTTCAGGGAAATTCTATCGCATTTGTTCAATTTACGTCGCTCCTATTTCAGATAGCGTATTGGGCTAAGCGGCATCTCAGAGCGCATGAAATGGAGAATAGAATGCACTATTAAACTTCTAGGCTAGGGAGAACAGAGACCCGATTAGATCATTTTACATTATGTTTCATAAAAGAATTCAGCGTAATTCTATCACATTTTTTCAACTTACGTCGCTCCTATTTCAGATAGCGTATTGGGCTAAGCGGCATCTCAAAGCGCATGAAATGGCGAGTAAAATGCACTATTAAACTTCTAGGATAAGGCAAACAGAGACCCGATTAGATCATTTTATATTACGGTTATTACTAGAATTCAGCGTAATTCTATCACATTTGTTCAATTTAGGTCGCTCCTGTTTCAGATAGCGTATTGTGCTAAGCGGCATCTGAAAGCGCATGAAATGACGAGTGAAATGCACTGTTAAACTTCTAGCGACGGGCGAACAGAGACCCGATTAGATCATTTTACATTAAGGTTAATATAAGAATTCAGGGAAATTCTATCGCATTTGTTCAATTTACGTCGCTCCTATTTCAGATAGCGTATTGGGCTAAGCGGCATCTCAAAGCGCATGAAATGGAGAATAAAATGCACTATTAAACTTCTAGGCTAGGGAGAACAGAGACCCGATGAGATCATTTTACATTATGGTTCATAAAAGAATTCAGCGTAATTCTATCACATTTGTTCAACTTACGTCGCTCCTATTTCAGATAGCGTATTGGTCTAAGCGGCATCTCAAAGCGCATGAAATGGAGAATAAAATGCACTATTAAACTTCTAGGCTAGGGAGAACAGAGACCCGATTAGATCATTTTACATTATGGTTCATAAAAGAATTCAGCGAAATTCTATCACATTTTTTCAACTTACGTCGCTCCTATTTCAGATAGCGTATTGGGCTAAGCGGCAGCTCAAAGCGCATGAAATGGCGAGTAGAATGCAATATTAAGCTTCTAGGGTAGGGCAAACAGATACCCGAATAGATCATTTTATATTATGGTTAATTTAAGAATTCAGCAAAATTCTACCACATTTGTTCAATTTACGTCGCTCCTATTTCAGATAGCGTATTGGGCTAAGCGGCATCTCAAAGCGCATGAAATGGCGAGTAAAATGCACTATTAAACTTCTAGGGTAGGGCAAGCAGAGACCCGATTACAGCATCTAATATTATGGTTAATTTAAGAATTCAGCAAAATTCTATCACATTTGTTCAATTTACGTCGCTCCTATTACAGATAACTTGTGCTTAGCGGCATCTCAAAGCGCATGAAGTGACGAGTGAAATGCACTATTAAACTTCTAGGGTAGTGCAAACAGAGACCCGATTAGATCATTTTACATTATGGTTAATTTAAGAATTCAGCAAAATTCTATCACATTCGTTCAATTTAGGTCGCTCCTATTTCAGATAGCGTATTGGGCTAAGCGGCATCTCAAAGCGCATGAAATGGCGAGTGAAATGCACTAAAAGACTTCTATGGTAGGGCGAACAGAGACCCGATTGGATCATTTTACATTGAGGTTAATATAAGAATTCACGGAAATTCTATCACATTTGTTCAATTTACGTCGCTCCTGTTTCAGATAGCATATTGGGCTATGCGGCATCACAAAGCGCATGAAATGACGAGTTAAATGCACTATTAAAATTCTATGATAGGGCAATCAGAGACCCGATTAGATCATTTTATATTATGGTTAATTTAAGAATTCAGCAAAATTCTATCACATTTGTTCAATTTATGTCGCTCCTATTTCTGATAGCGTATTGGGCTAAGCGGCATCCCGAAGCGCATGAAATGGCGAGTAAAATGCACTATTAAACTTCTATGAAAGGGCAAACAGAGACCCGATTACATCATTTTATATTACGGTTAATATAAGAATTCAGCGTAATTCTATCACATTTGTTCAACTTACGTCGCTCCTATATCAGATAGCGTACTGGGCTAGGCGGCATCTTAAAGCGCGTGGAATGGCGAGTAAAATGCACTACTAAACTTCTATGATAGGGCAATCAGAGACCCGATTAGATCATTTTATATTTTGTTTTATATAAGATTTCAGGGAAATTCTATCGCATTTGTTCAATTTACGTCGCTCCTATTTCAGATAGCGATCTGGGCTATGCGGCATCTTAAAGCGCGCGGAATGGCGAGTAAAATGCACTATTAAACTTCTAGGGTAGGGCAAGCAGAGACCCGATTAGATCATTTTATATTATGGTTAATGTAAGAATTCAGCAAAATTCAATCACATTCGTTCAATTTAGGTCGCTCCTATTTCAGATAATGTACTGGGCTAGGCGGCATCTTAAAGCGCGTGGAATGCCGAGTAATATCCACTATTAAACTTCTAGGCTAGGGCGAACAGAGACCAGATTAGATCATTTTACATTCTGGTTAATAAAATAATTCAGCGTAATTCTATCACATTTGTTCAACTTACGTCGCTCCTATTTCAGATAGCGTATTGGGCTAAGCGGCACCTCAAAGCGCATGAAATGTCGAGTAAAATGCACTATTAAACTTCTATGCTAGGGCAATCAGAGACCCGATTAGATCATTTTATATTTTGGTTAATATAAGAATTCAGTGAAATTCTATCACATTTGTTCAATTTACGTCGCTCCTATTTCAGATAGCATATTGGGCAAAGAGGCATCTCAAAGCGTATGAGATGGCGAATAAAATGCACTATTAAAGTTCTAGGGTAGGGCAAACAGAGACCCGATTAGATCATTTTATATTATCGTTAATTTAAGAATTGAGCGAAATTCTATCACATTCGTTCAATTTACGTCGCTCCTATTTCAGATAGCGTATTGGGCAAAGCGGCATCTCAAAGCGCATGAAGTGACGAGTAAAATGCACTATTAAACTTCTAGGGTAGGGCAAGCAGAGACCCGATTAGATCATTTTATATTATGGTTAATTTAAGAATTCAGCAAAATTCTATCACATTCGTTCAATTTAGGTCGCTCCTATTTCAGATAGCGTATTGGGCTAAGAGGCATCTCAAAGCGCATGAAATGGCGAGTGAAATGCACTATAAGACTTCTATGGTAGGGCGAACAGAGACCCGATTAGATCATTTTACATTCTGGTTAATAAAATAATTCAGCGAAATTCTATCACATTTGTTCAACTTTCGTTGCTCCTATTTCAGATAGCGTATTGGGCTAAGCGGCATCTCAAAGCGCATGAAATGACGAGTGAAATGCACTATTAAACTTATAGGGTAGGGCAAACAGGGACCCGATTAGATCATTTTATATTATGGTTAATTTAAGAATTCAGCGAAATTCTATCACATTTGTTCAATTTACGTCGCTCCTATTTCAGATAGCGTATTGGGCTAAGCGGCATCTCAAAGCGCATGAAATGGCGTGTAAAATGCACGATTAAACTTTTAGGGTAGGGCAAACAGAGACCCGATCAGATCAGTTTATATTTTGGTTAATATAAGAATTCAGCGAAATTCTATCACATTTGTTCAATTTACGTCGCTCCTATTTCAGATAGCGTATTGGGCTAAGCGGCATCTGAAAGCGCATGAAATGACGAGTGAAATGCACTGTTAAACTTCTAGCGTCGGGCGAACAGAGACCCGATTAGATCCTTTTACATTAAGGTTAATATAAGAATTCAGGGAAATTCTATCGCATTTGTTCAATTTACGTCGCTCCTATTTCAGATAGCGTATTGGGCTAAGCGGCATCTCAAAGCGCATGAAATGGAGAATAAAATGCACTATTAAACTTCTAGGCTAGGGAGAACAGGGACCCGATGAGATCATTTTACATTATGGTTCATAAAAGAATTCAGCGTAATTTTATCACATTTGTTCAACTTACGTCGCTCCTATTTCAGATAGCGTATTGGTCTAAGCGGCATCTCAAAGCGCATGAAATGGAGAATAAAATGCACTATTAAACTTCTAGGCTAGGGAGAACAGAGACCTGATTAGATCATTTTACATTATGGTTCATAAAAGAATTCAGCGAAATTCTATCACATTTTTTCAACTTACGTCGCTCCTATTTCAGATAGCGTATTGGTCTAAGCGGCAGCTCAAAGCGCATGAAATGGCGAGTAAAATGCAATATTAAGCTTCTAGGGTAGGGCAAACAGATACCCGATTAGATCATTTTATATTATGGTTAATTTAAGAATTCAGCAAAATTCTACCACATTTGTTCAATTTACGTCGCTCCTATTTCAGATAGCGTATTGGGCTAAGCGGCATCTCAAAGCGCATGAAATGGCGAGTAAAATGCACTATTAAACTTCTAGGGTAGGGCAAGCAGAGACCCGATTACAGCATCTAATATTATGGTTAATTTAAGAATTCAGCAAAATTCTATCACATTTGTTCAATTTACGTCGCTCCTATTTCAGATAGCATACTGGGCCAGGCGGCATCTTAAAGCGCGTGGAGTGGCGAGTAAAACGCGCTATTAAACTTCTAGGATAAGGCAAACAGAGACCCGATTAGATCATTTTATATTACGCTTAATATGAGAATGCAGCGTAATTCTATCACATTTGTTCAACTTACGTCGCTCCTATTTCAGATAGCGTATTGGGATAAGCGGCATCTCAAAGCGCATGAAATGGCGAGTGAAACGCACTATTAGACTTCTATGGTAGGCCTAACAGAGACCCGATTGCATCATTTTACATTAAGGTTAATATAAGAATTCACGGGAATTCTATCACATTTGTTCAATTTACGTCGCTCCTATTCCAGACAGCGTACTGGGCTAGGCGGCATCTAAAAGCGCATGAAATGGCGAGTATAATGCACTATTAACCTTCTAGGATAACGCAAACAGAGACCCGATTAGATCATTTTATATTATGGTTAATTTAAGAATTCAGCGAAATTCTATCACATTTGTTCAATTTACGTCGCTCCTATTTCAGATAGCATACTGCGCATGGCGGCATCTTAAAGTGGGTGGAAGCGCGAGTAAAATGCACTACTAAACTTCTATGATAGAGCAATCAGAGTCCCGTTTAGATCATTTTATATTTTGTTTAATATAAGATTTCAGGGAAATTCTATCACATTTGTTCAATTTACGTCGCTCCTATTTCAGATAGCGTATTGGGCTAAGCGGCATCTCAAAGCGCATGAAATGACGAGAGAAATGCACTATTAAACTTCTTGGGTAGGGCGAACAGAGACCCGATTACATCATTTTATGTTATGGTTAATTTAAGAGTTCGGCAAAATTCTATCACATTTGTTTAACTTACGTCGCTCCTATTTCAGATAGCGTACTGGGCTAGGCGGCATCTTAAAGCGCGTGGAATGGCGAGTAAAATGCACTATTAAACTTCTGGGGTAGGGCAATCAGAGACCCGATTAGATCATTTTATATTATGGTTAATTTAACAATTCTGCGAAATTCTATCACATTAGTTCAATTTACGTCGTTCCTATTTCAGATAGCATACTGGGCTGGGCGGCATCTTAAAGCGCGTGGAATGGCGAGTAAAATGCACTATTAAACTTCTAGGGTAGGGCGAACAAAGACCCGATTAGATCATTTTACATTAAGGTTAATATAAGAATTCAGGGAAATTCTATCACATTTGTTCAACATACGTCGCTCATATTTCAGATAGTGTACTGGGCTAAGCGGCATCTTAAAGTGCGTGGAAGCGCGAGTAAAATGCACTACTAAACTTCTATGATAGAGCAATCAGAGTCCCGTTTAGATCATTTTATATTTTGTTTAATATAAGATTTCAGGGAAATTCTATCACATTTGTTCAATTTACGTCGCTCCTATGTCAGATAGCGTATTGGCCTAAGCGGCATCGCAAAGCGCATGAAATGGCGAACAAAGTGCACTATTAAACTTCTATGATAGGGCAATCAGAGACCCGATTAGATCATTTTATATTTTGGTTAATATAAGAATGCAACGAAATTCTATCACATTTGTTCAATTTACGTCGCTCCTATTTCAGATAGCGTATTGGCCTAAGCGGCATCGCAAAGCGCATGAAATGGCGAGTATAATGCACTATTAAACTTCTAGGATAAGGCAAACAGAGACCCGATTAGATCATTTTATATTGCGGGTAGTATAAGAATTCAGCGTAATTCTATCAAATTTGTTCAACTTACTTCGCTCCTATTTCAGATATCGTACTGGGCTAGGCGGCATCTTAAAGCGCGTGGAATGGCGAGTAAAATGCACTATTAAACTTCTAGGCTAGGGCGAACAGAGACCCGAGCAGATCATTTTACATTATGGTTAATAAAAGAATTCAGCGTAATTCTATCACATTTGTTCAACTTACGTCGCTCCTATTTCAGATAGCGTATTGGGATAAGCGGCATCTCAAAGCGCATGAAATGGCGAGTGAAACGCACTATTAGACTTCTATGGTAGGGCAATCAGAGACCCGATTAGATCATTTTATATTTTGATTAATATAAGATTTCAGGGAAATTCTATCACATTTGTTCAATTTACGTCGCTCCTATTTCAGATAGCGTATTGGGCTAAGCGGGATCTCAACGCGCATGAAATGGCGACTAAAATGCACTATTAAACTTCTAGGGTAGGGCAAACAGAGACCCGATTAGATCATTTTATATTATGGTTAATTTAAGAATTCAACAAAATTCTATCTCATTTGTTCAACTTACGTCGCTCCTATTTCAGATAGCGTACTGGGCTAGGCGGCATCTTAAAGCGCGTGGAATGGTGAGTAAAATGCATTACTAAACTTCTATGATAGGGCAATCAGAGACCCGATTAGATCATTTTATATTTTGTTTAATATAAGATTTCAGGGAAATAGTATCACATTTGTTTAATTTGCGTCGCTCCTGTTTCAGATAGCGTATTCGGCTAAGCGGCATCTCAAAGCGCATGAAGTGGCGAATAAAATGCACTATTAAACTTCTAGGCTAGGGCGAACAGAGACCCGATCAGATCATTTTACATTATGGTTAATAAAAGAATTCAGCGTAATTCTATCACATTTGTTCAACTTACGTCGCTCCTATTTCAGATAGCGTATTGGGCTAAGCGGCATCTCAAAGCGCATGAAATGGCGTGTGAAACACACTATTAGACTTCTATGGTAGGGCGAACAGAGACCCGATTGCATCATTTTACATTAAGGTTAATATAAGAATTCACGGGAATTCTATCACATTTGTTCAATTTACGTCGCTCCTATTTCAGATAGCGTATTGGGCTAAGCGGCCTCTCAAAGCGCAGGAAATGGCGAGTGAAATGCACTATTAGACTTCTATGGTAGGGCGAACAGAGACCCGATAGGATCATTTTACATTAAGGTTAATATAAGAATTCACGGAAATTCTATCACATTTGTTCAATTTACGTCGCTCCTATTTCAGATAGCGTATTGGGCTAAGCGGCCTCTCAAAGCGCATGAAATAGCGAGTGAAATGCACTATTAGACTTCTATGGTAGGGCGAACAGAGACCCGATAGGATCATTTTACATTTTGGTTAATAAAAGAGTTCAGCGAAATTCTATCACATTTGTTCAATTTACGTCGCACCTATTCCAGATAGCGTATTCGGCTAAGCGGCATCTCAAAGCGCATGAAATGGCGAATAAAATGCACTATTAAACTTCTAGGCTAGGGCGAACAGAGACCCGATCAGTTCATTTCATATTATGGTTAATTTAAGAATTCAGCAAAATTCTATCACATTTGTTCAATTTACGTCGCTCCTATTTCAGATAGCGTATTGGGCTAAGCGGCATCTGAAAGCGCATGAAATGGCGAGTGAAATGCACTATTAAACTTCTAGGGTAGGGCAAACAGAGACCCGATTAGATCATTTTATATTATGGTTAATTTAAGAATTCAGCAAAATTCTATCACATTTGTTCAACATACGTCGCTCCTATTTCAGATATCGTACTGGGCTAGGCGGCATCTTAAAGCGCGTGGAATGGCGAGTAAAATGCACTACTAAACTTCTATGATAGGGCAATCAGAGACCCGATTAGATCATTTTGTATTTTGTTTAATATAAGATTTCAGGGAAATTGTATCACATTTGTTCAATTTACGTCGCTCCTATTTCAGAAAGCGTATTGGGCTAAGCGGCATCTCAAAACGCATGAAATGGCGAACAAAGTGCACTATTAAACTTCTAGGCTAGGGCGAACAGAGACTAGATTAGATCATTTTATATTTTGGTTAATATAAGAATTCTGCGAAATTCTATCACATTTGTTCAATTTACGTCGCTCCTATTTCAGACAGCTTATTGGGCTAAGCGGCATCTCAAAACGCATGAAATGGCGAACAAAGTGCACTATTTAACTTCTAGGCTAGGGCGAACAGAGACCAGATTAGATCATTTTATATTTTGGTTAATATAAGAATTCTGCGAAATTCTATCCCATTTGTTCAACTTACGTCGCTCCTATTTCAGATATCGTACTGGGCTAGGCGGCATCTTAAAGCGCGTGGAATGGCGAGTAAAATGCAATACTAAACTTCTATGATAGGGCAATCAGAGACCCGATTAGATCATTTTATATTTTGTTTAATATAAGATTTCAGGGAAATTGTATCACATTTGTTCAATTTACGTCGCTCCTATTTCAGATAGCGTATTGGGCTAAGCGGCCTCTCAAAGCGCATGAAATGGCGAGTGAAATGCACTATTAGACTTCTATGGTAGGGCGAACAGAGACCCGATAGGATCATTTTACATTAAGGTTAATATAAGAATTCACGGAAATTCTATCACATTTGTTCAATTTACGTCGCTCCTATTTCAGATAGCGTATTGGGCTAAGCGGCCTCTCAAAGCGCATGAAATGGCGAGTGAAATGCACTATTAGACTTCTATGGTAGGGCCAACAGAGACCCGATAGGATCATTTTACATTTTGGTTAATAAAAGAATTCAGCGAAATTCTATCACATTTGTTCAATTTACGTCGCACCTATTCCAGATAGCGTATTCGGCTAAGCGGCATCTCAAAGCGCA